>OY757555.1:0-39000 GCA_963584105.1 Alviniconcha strummeri | reverse complement strand
CACACGACATACATTCTAACATGTGTATATATATATATATATAGAGAGAGAGAGAGAGAGAGAGAGAGAGAGAGAGAGAGAGAGAGAGAGAGAGAGAGAGAGAGACTTTATCTCTCTCTCTCTCTCTCTCTCTCTCTCTCTCTCTCTCTCTCTCTCTCTATATATATATATATAAGTTACTAAGCTGATTTTTTTTTTAAAGGGGGGGGGGGGGGGGGAGATATCTAAACATAAAAGGTTAAACAAAAAACATTATTTACTTGCGAATTTTCGGGGTACAAAACGACAGTTTTCCTCCAGATGGGAGGAAAACAGGGTGATAAAGTGGGCAGCGGAGTAAGCCGGCATGGTTAATTCCTTTCTTTGTAGATAATTTTTATAATTCCTTTTATTAGAACAGTAATTTGAATCGTGAAGAGGCAATTTTTATGTGATATGCATAGCTTATGTCTGTTGGATTTATCATGTATTTATTTATGAATGACTTTTTACCTGGATGTTTGTTTGCTGTTGTTGTAATTTAATGACGTTTTATGATTGGTGTGAAAGTGTGATGAGTGTACTTGGCACCACAAAACATTCCAGTGCAATTTTATTGACACTTGGCAATAAAGTTATATTGTATATTGTATTGTATTGACATTAAACGGTGAAAAACGATGAGAAATGAGATGGAGATCAAGCTAAGTCAATAATTCCTGCTCATCAATCCGTTTTCTTCAAACCGTTCGTACAGTAAAGTACGCGTTTTGCTTTTCGGTTTCAAAGCAGTCGTCAGTTGTGCAAATAACTTAGTAACGTGACTACCTGACATGATTTCGTCTTGCAGCACACCGATCTTGAACAATGTTCTGGTATCCGGTTATGTAGGTATCCGGTTATGTACAGTTTTGACTACTACTACTACTACTACTACTACTACTCTCTCTCTCTCTCTCTCTCTCTCTCTCTCTCTCTCTCTCTCTCTCTCTCTCTCTCTCTCTCTCCCGGTTGACTGGGCGTAAAATACCAACTTACTTACTTACTTACTTACTTACTTACTTTCTTACTTACTTACTTACTTACTTACTCTCTCTCTCTCTCTCTCTCTCTCTCTCTCTCTCTCTCTCTCTCTCTCTCTCTCTCTCTCTCCAACACACAGACACACACACACACACACACACACACACACACACACACACACACACACACACACACACACACACACACACACGTGTTCATATAGCAGCTAGAAGGGGGGGGGGGGGGGAACATGATTAATTACACACACCCAAAGCGTAACCAACGCAACAAAATGCACAGAAAGCTACTGGAGGGCTAGAAATGCCATCAACTCACCTTACTGACGAAACGAGTCAGACTCGAGCAAGCCTCAATTGGTGTCACGCGGCCACAGTTTCGTGAACACACAAACGACACAGACCATGCGTGCCATCCGGCCGTGGGACTCCGACTCTCGCCTCAGGTTCTGCCCGCCCTGCTGCGGCCAACGGCAAGAACGTTCCAGTTAGACCTCAGTTACTGAAGTGTGTCGGCAACCGTCGACATGCTGCTTATAGTGCGTTTAACCCTTTCTGTGTTGACGGATTTATTCCCAACTTTTCACATGTGCGTGTTTGTAGGCTGCGGTCTAACCAGCAAGAACGTTTCAGGCAGACCTCGGTTACTGAAGTGTACCTGAAACGGTCGAGGTGCTGCGTGTAGTGCTGTTAACCCTTTCTGTGCTGACGGATTTGTTCACAACTTTTCACATGTGCGTGTTTGGATGGGCATGGGCTCGAGGCCTCAAAAGGTTAATGTTGCAAGGAGATTTGTTCTTCTTCTTCGAGATCCAGATACATAACAGGTTAAAAAGAACGTTATTTATTAGGGCAAAACACAACATGCGAATTTTCGGGGTAATCCCCTTTATCAAGCTACAAAACGACAATTAAGCAACAGTTAAACGGTGAAAACGATTATAAAAAAAATGAGATGCAGAGCTAAGCCACTTATGTGTTTTTGGTTAAACTATGTTGTTTTCGTGTCCAAAATTCGCATGTTGTGTTTTGTCGTAATAAATAGCGTTTTTTTGAACCTTTTATGTGTTTGGGTCTTGTTTCAGTCATTTTTGCTTCAGATTTTTCTTCTTCTTCGGTTTGTAGCCACGAATAATAGGCTTTGATTTCGACTCGGTTTATTCCTTTCACTCCGTTTTGGTTTTTCATTCTCCTAGTTCATTTCCTCGTGTCCTCAGTGTGAACTCCTATTTTGTACGAAGCTGGTCACCTACAGAGAAGGATGCTGACATGTGTTTGGTCTTGTATTGTGTTTGTGTAATTAACAGGGTTGACTGTGCTCTCGGTGTGTGTGTGTGTGTGTGTGTGTGGGTGGGTGGGTGGGCGGGCAGGTGGGCGGGCCTGCCTGCCTGCGTGCCTGCGTGCGCTTAGAATAGTCTCTATGGACAAGATTTTGCGCTTTATAAATACTTTAATAATTATTATTATTAATTATTGATAGAGTTTTATAGTGGTGTTGTGCTGAGCTTTTAAACGCTTTCTCTCTCGGCTACCTGAACGAAAGTATTACCCATCTTAATTTGTCCTTTACACTAAAAACCGATATTTGGTGTTGACACACATTGCACTGTCAGTAATAAAAGCTATTTTAGAGCAAGAAAACCTCAACAGCAGGTGATAAATTACGTGATATAATCAACAGTTATTATTACTATGCAGTTCTTTAAGGAGAATGAGGGTGTGTGCTTTACCACACTAAAAGTCAAATGATGTTCGCAGAGCAGAGAAGGGGTTAAGGCTCACACCTTCTGTTTGTACAAGCTTAGGGTTGAACCGGGGGTAGCGTAAAACCACAGGCATGTGACATCGGTGTTGCCTCTGACATCGGTGACAGTGTTGTATTTCCGGAATCAGGTCAACCCAACAGCTATTTATAAAAGAAGCGAGCAAACAATGCTAGGAAGAGCTCAAGAGCCGTGCGAAAGTCAAGATGGTCGTTCTGGGCTCCCGTCCCTAATAAGCCTACGGTTTCTGTGGACGTAAAGCAACACTCAACCAATGCTAGGCGCTCGTAGCCAGACTCCAAGCATCGGTTTACGGCACACTTCCTCCAAACCTCCTTGGGAGTAAAAGTGCCGGAAAGCTAGGCTTGCAGTATGTGGTAAGAATAATAATAATCATGGAATAGCTAGGCGCTCACAGCCAAACTCCAAACGCGGGTTTACGGCATCCCTCCTCGGAGGGAGGTGCCGGAAAGCGAGACTTGCCACGGTGAAGAAAGCGTTGGAGACTCGGACAGGATCTTCTTTTTCCGGTCTCAGCCGGCTGTCATTGCTGTTTACTGGCCTTTAGAAGTGTGTCAGTTACGTCATATCGCACAGTCTGGGTGAATTTCCCACTCCAAGTCTCGCCTTCCGGCACCTTCCTCCAAACTCAGCCATGATTGGTTTCGCCACAGAAGGGGCAAAACTCTTCATCTCTGGGCGTCTGTCCACCGACGCTGTCAGCGCCCTCCGAAAGGTTCGGGTACTGATAAGACTGTGGAAGTAACATAGCGTCGAAACACGCACGCACGCAATACATTGCACTGTCAATAATAAAAGCTGTTTTAGAAGTTATTATTAGTATTATATGTCTGCTCTGGGTTAAAAAAAAAAAAAAAATCCGTCTCGATTCCAACCGATTTTGGTTTTACAGCTGGCGTATGCTGCCATTTGAGCACCAACGGAAAGTCAGATGTGTTGTAGCGGTTAGCTGACCGTTTTCAGAAACCTATGGCGTAACCAGTTTGAGCAGTGGTTGAGGAAGGATGTCGTAAACCAGTGCTGGGTTTACTTGAGTTTGGTCGAATCTGTGGTCGAATCTGTGGTCGAATCTGTGGTTGAATCTGTGTCACAGGCTAGAAATAACTGAAACAACAACAGCAAAGAAAAGAAGATTATGTCTCTTTTCTAATTTTCTCAAATTGTTAATGAGTAAAATGTAACCATTGATATGGCTAATTATTGACTGTTTCGGCTTGGTTGTATCTGTTAGTGAGTGTTGTATGTTAGAACTGTGAGCCAGCTTTTAACTAGTGTTTTGCTGACTTGTGTTTCGACCTGCTATGGTGTAACCAGTTGTGAATATGTCAAGTACTGGTTTACGACATCCTTCCTCCCGACCTCCTTTGGAGGAAAAGTGCCGGAAAGCGAGGCTTGGGTGAGCTGTAACAACAATGCATAGCTCTGATAGAGCGCAAATCTCTTTGCAAAACAAAAACTCAGTGCGCTAGCACACACCACTCACGCTCATGTGTACACGCTGATATACACAGTCATTATCTATGCTCAGAGGAATCATAGTTCAGGAGCTGTGTGAGAGTCGAGGTGGCCGTCCTGGGCTGTCCGTCCTTACGAGCCTTCTGGTTTCCGTGGACGTAAAGCTATATTGAACCATGCTCCGGCATTGGTCTCAGCTTGTCCCTAATATGTTAGCTGACATCTGAGGACATTAAGCAACACTACCTACCTACCTACCTCAGAGGAATGGACTACCTAGGTTTGTAAAGAAAAGGCCTGTGTAAAGAGGAAGGTTTTGAGCTCGGTTTTGAGAATTCGCAGACTGGCAGGCAGCCAGTTCATGACAGTGATTCGTGTTAATGTAACCATGTGCGGTTGACGGACGTGAAAATAAATCCCACAGTTCACTCCCTTCTTTAGTAATGTAGAACTAAGAGGTGGTGCTCAATGCGTGAATTAAAGCACGGCTACGAGGCTACAGTGCTCGGATTTCACCCTTGTAGATTAGTAGGCCTGTCTCTTCAAGACCAGCTTTGGCCAGGAGCTGTGACGAGGCGTGCACTGGGGGCTAGTAAGTAAGTAAACATGGTGCTTAACGTCCACAGAAACCATAAGGCTTATTAGGGACGGGGAGAATGGAGGCAAGGGCTTATGGAGGTGGGGGAAGAGGGAGATTATATACCTATCGCTACACTGTCAGCACCAGAATGACTCCTGCATTAAGATGGGCAGATGAGAGCCATTTTAATGTTCATTAATTGTGAGGGACAAAGTCACAATACAGTATCCAGAGACCACAACTTTTGAAGAGAAAGGAGAGCCGCAGCGGATTCGAACCGAGGTTCTTCTGCTTACCAGCCTAACGCCTTACCGCTAGGCCAGACTAGCTCACACTGGGGACTTTATGCGTGGACAGTTTGGTAGGCCTGCTTCTTGAAGACCAGCTTTGACCAGGAGATGTGACAAGGCGTGCACTTTATGGGGCCACTTAAGGGTGAAATCCTAGCACTGTGGCGGGGTAGCCGTGCTTTAATTCACACGTAACTACAAGGGTGAAATCCTAGCACTGTGGCGGGGTAGCCGTGCTTTAATTCACACGTAACTACAAGGGTGAAATCCTAGCACTGTGATGGGGTAGCCGTGCTTTCACAGGTAACCACAAGGGTGAAATATCCCAGCACTGTGACGGGGTAGCCGTGCTTTCGCGGGTAACTACAAGGGTGAAATCCTAGCACTGTGACGGGGTAGCCGTGCTTTCACAGGTAACCACAAGGGTGAAATATCCCAGCACTATGACGGGGTAGTCGCGCTTTCACGGGTAACTACAAGGGTAAAATCCTAGCACTGTGGCGGGGTGACACGATGGAGGCGACTTCACAACACACTCTAAACTCTGTGTGTTGCCTGGAAAACGAAAGGAAATTAACTCACAAACAGCATAACAGGTTTGATTTCGTGTCTGAGGCTAAATGAGACCATGGATGTGTTCCGACAATGGTATAAATGGTTCTGGTCCTGCTTACCACTCTGAACTGCTACATGTTTACACTCTGTCTCGTAAGCTACGCTCTTCTTCTGACACCCGCATGCTGAAAATCCAACAATACAAACGCAACACTCGTGGCTTTCGCACTTTCTCTTGCTTTGGACCCCACATTTGGAATTCACTCCCACAAGACCTTACACACTGCTCAGCCCTGTCATCTTTTAAAGCCAAACTGAAAACCTTCCTCTTCTCACAGTATTTCCGCCCCGACTAATATCAATACCCAGTTTCTGCTGCAGTCAATGTGTGTGTGCGTGTGTGCGTGTGTGTGTGTGTGTGTGTGTGTGTGTGTGTGTGTGTGTGTGTGTGTGTGTGTGTGTGTGTGTCTGTGTGTGTGTGTGTGTGTGTCTGTCTGTCTGTCTGCGTTCGTGTGTGTGTGTGTGTGTGTGTGTGTGTGTGTGTGTGTGTGTGTGTGTGTGTGTGTGTGCGCGCGCGCGCGCGCGCGCGTGCTCTTGTGGGAGTGAATTCCAAATGTGGGGTCCAAAGCAAGAGAAGGTGCGAAAGCCATGAGTCTTGCGTTTATATTGTTGGATTTCCTGCATGCGGGTGTCAGAAGAAGAGCGTAGTGTACGAGACTGAGTGTAGACATGCAGCAGTTCAGAGATGTAAGCAGGCCCAGAACCATTTATAGTACCGAAACACATACAAGAGATTTTATACTTAATACGTTCTGAAATGGGAAGCCAGTGCAGGTTTTCCAGGAGAGGTGTTGAGTGGTGGTGACGGGGTGCCAAGAGAACAAGTCTTGCAGCAAAGTTCTGAATTTTCTGTAGAGGTTGGATGACAGAATTAGATATACCCATGAGGAGACAGTTGCAGTAGTCAAGCCGTGAGAGGATATATATCTGTTGATCCTATAACAAATCTGCATTGGATATTGTGCATTTTGATAGAAGTCCTTTTACGTACTCATGCAAAAGGGGAAAGGTGCCAATGAGTTCAAATTTGGCACTTTTATTTTCAGAGTGACGGGGCGGCACGCATGGCAGTGAAAGGGTTAACTGACGAAGACAAAGAAGAGAGAAGAGGAGTGGACATTAAAATGCTGTCAAGAGTGGCAGACAGGCTTATACGGTTAGGACTTCAGCGGAGATGTGTAGATATAATAGATATAAATTTATGTAGACCACTGAGGCCGCGATATGCAGCTGACGTAGAAACATTGACCTAATTTCCTTTGACAGTAACTTCGAGTCAAAGAATGCGTACGCAGCTATAGTACATTGCTTGACCCAGTTGGCAGTGAGGCAATGTTAAGGTTTATCAGTGCTGTGAAGTCGTTACGTGGTGCAATGTTGGAGGGTCGGAAACGACAGTGCCACAAAGGGCTGGCTGTATAAGGATCAGTTTATCGCCATCCCAGATGTCAATGTGTGTGTGTGTGTGTGTGTGTGTGTGTGTGTGTGTGTGTGTGTGTGTGCTGTGTGCGTGCGTGCGTGCGTGTGTGTGTGTGCGGTGTGCGTGCGTGCGTGCGTGCGTGCGTGCGTGCGTGTGTGTGTGTGTGTGTGAGGTGAAAATAAATAAACTCCGGAGGGGCGGCACGGGGTGAGACGGAGAGAACGATAGAAAATAGGGTGATGGGAGTGGGTAAGGATAGGGGTGTGGGACGCCCCCACCCCTATCCTCACCCAATCCCGTCACCCCCATTTTCTATGGGGGAACCACTCATGGGCCGAGATGAACTCTTTGTGAATGTTGTTGTTGTTGTCGTTTTCCCGCTACAGTTCGTGTTCTTTGCTGATCGAGTTTTAGCCGCCTAGTCTTTTAAAAATCGTGTGAACAGTATTTTTTACCTACGTTCAGTTGTGAGAAATAAGCTTATCATTATTAAGGTAGCTTAATCTTACCTGTTACTTTGGGTATTCCAAGTAGGATGAGCTCCTCCTCCGCCCAAACCGTCATTTTCTCTGGGTAACTGCGTTACCTTCAAAATGATTGTTTTTGTTGTAGTTGTTGTTTCTCTCTTCTTCTTCTGTTATTGTTTCTGGTTTTGTTTTTGTTGTTGTTTTTGGCTGCTGTTTGTAGGTGCGTGTACGTGTGTGTTTGTGTTTCTTCTTTTTTGTGTGAGACAGTAGTGTTATTATTGCGTACATAGTCCTGTTTTTGTTGTAGTTCTCTCTGTGTGTCTGTCTCCCCCTCTCTCTCTCTCACACACACACACACACACATCTTCCTCGTGTGTGTGTGTGTGTGTGTGTGTGTGTGTGTGTGTGTGTGTGTGTGTGTGTGTGTGTGTGTGTGCGAGCGTGCTGTTTTTGTAGTTTCTTCTTTTTTGTATGCAAAAAAAAGATATTATTTGTTGCGTCGTGCATAAGACGATAGTATGTTATTAAGTTTCACAATTACAAACGTGAAACTAATGGAGTTTAATCACTTTCTTCAAATACTAAGCACTGACCATCTTGTAACACTGATCATTGCAGGCGATGGTCCTTCTACATGTACATTGTGTGTTACGATTTTGGCAACAACAACCAAAAAGACTAAACGCATTCAGTTGCAATTCTTTGTGTGTCCCGAGTTACTCTGACTAGACAGCCGTCTGAATTTGCCCCACCCATCATATAAACACAATTTATTTCGTGCTGGTGGATGCGCTGTCAATAACACGTGATTACATGGTACCCAGTCCGTTCTCTGTGTTCGAGTGAGCAACATGGCTTACTGTCCACATAACGGTTTATTCCGGAAAGGAGGGGATTGGGGATAGGGTACCGGATGTCCCGTCTTTTAGGCCACTCGTGTTGAACCATGGCCGACCTACATAAATTATACGTATGTTCGATTCCGCTTCGGCTCTCCTTTCTCTTAAAAAGTTGTGGTCTGTGGACACTGTCTTGTGACTTTGTCCCTCAAAATTAATGAAACATTAAAATGGCTCTCATCGCTGCCCATCTTAAAGCAGGAGTCATTCTGGTGGTGACAGTGTAGCAATAGGTATATAATCTCCCTCTTCCCCCACCTCCATACCACTTTCCCCCGTCCCTAAAAAGCCTTATGGTTTCAACTTAAGCATGGAAGACTGCCGTGCTCCAAGAGTAGTGATGCTTTAGCACGGAAAGGGTTAACGAATTCTGCCTTAATTCACACGAAGTGGTAGCGACTACGCAGAAGCCTCGTGAAGAATCAGGTGCGTGAAGAATCAGGTGCTGTAGATCCCTGTACGCCTGGTCCAGACCTCTGCAAACTGTACACCCCTAAATGTCTGCCGCGAGAGGTGGGTGTACAGAGATTTATGGCATGGTAATTATACAAACGACAAGCGCATGCAACCCAATATTATGTCAGAGGTTGAGAATAGGTACACGTAATGTGTGGCTTTGTTGTTGTTTTGTGGGGGTATTTGCTCTTCCGTCCTCTCTCCCTCACACACACACACTAGCTCACATACACACATACTCACCGTCACACCAACATGCAAGCAAGCAAGCAAACGTACATGCATGCAAGCAACACACACACACACACAATTATATGTCTCTCTCTACATATATTTCGCCCTGATATAGCCGTACTGGTTGACTGGGCACAAAGCATCAAGTCACTTACTCTTTATTATACACACATGCGAGCAAACGCACACATCTGCAGTGCATACGCAGAAGTATGATTCATTGTGTTCATTTGAGAAGCACCAAGTTTATTACAATGTTAGATTCATTTCCTTCTGCCCCCGCCTTCTTCTTTTTATGGCATTCCTCCATTAAGTTTCACACGATTGAACAGAGTTCAGACAAAACGACAAAACATCAACAGGCATACATGTACAGGTCACTGTGATACATTTGCAATATTTGTCCACTGATACAGATAATTATAATGAACAAAGAAGTCTTCTTGCAAGTGGAGAGCCAAACACTTCTTTGGCCTTTGCGACCATGCATGAAAAGCTACAGGTGGCTGTTGCCTGTATGATTATAGCAGCTATATGGATTGAAACTGGAAAGGGTGAGGGAAGACATGGATGACTGGATTAAGTTGAGGCTGTGTGTGTGTGTGACTGCGAGTGTGAGTGTAGATGTATGTGAGCCAGTGTAAGTGTGTGTGTTGGTGTATGTGCATGTGTGCGTGTGTGCATGCCTGTTGTAGAGTAAAAATATATGCAGAGGGTGATGAAAGACATAGAAAACTGGATTAAGTTGAGGCGCTTTGTGTGTGTGTTGTTGTCCTCGTCGTGGTCTTGTGGAGGAAAAACTGTATAGTAAAATGTATGCAGCGAGGGTGAGAAAAGACGTGGAAAATTGGACTAAGTTGGGGCTTTTTTGTCTGCGTTTTTGTTTTCTGTTGGTCTTTCGAAAAAGAAAAGAAAAAAATAGTATAGTAAAAATGTATGCAGTTAGTAGCAAACAGTTATACACATTTTTCAAAAGAATTCAGATCTTTTTCTTTTTTAAATTCATCAGCTCCTTTCCCTCCACTCAATGTGTCACGCATGCCTGTGAAACCTTCATTTTAATTTGGGTTACAGTCATGGGTAGGGTACAAATTCTTTTCTCACTGCTACCCTGCTGCCTCAGCTCGACCACTCTCACCTCTTTGCCATGCAGATCCACTAGCTGTATGTTCTTTTTCTGAGATTTTTCATTCTGTCTTCCCTCGGTATGCAATCACTCCCTTGGCCAAAGGTCTTTTTATTTTTGTATATAATTTTTCAGTTCCTTTACTTAGGCTCTAGTATTACTATTACTATTATACAATGCCATTAGCCTATGGAATTCTTCTTAGACAGTTTCCTTACCATATCTCCAAGCAATTGCTTAACAACAGTGCAACATTATATATATATGCATATTTACTGTGACAAAACCTAATTTTGTTATCAAATATCAGTCCAAAAAATCAACACACATCATGGTCTTTTAAATACGCAGATGATCCAATTTCAGTTATTCTAGCCAAAACAATGATGGGGATAATTTTTATGCTTTGTTTTGTTACCACTGATCTATGTTCCCTCATTTATTTGCTAAACTTCAAGTGAATAAAGCAAAAAGAAAGCTGGGTTTTGTTTCTGTTTTCTGAGCTGACCTGATAAAACAAACTTCCCTTTTTACATATTATATATTTTTGAATAACTTACGTTTTAGGTTTTTGAGCTGACAGATGACTTTTTTCTCTGCATTTTTATGCATAAAGTATCTTTATTACATGTATAAGTGAAGCATAAAGATTTCATCGATTCAATTAACAGGGGGTTGCTAGACCGGAAAGACACCGTTGTAAATAATGGTTCACGCCTGTTGACTTCTAGAACCTTCTGCGCTCATCACCCTGCATGAGTTCTAATTTTTGTTCTCAAACAACCAGTCTCGTGAACAGTAGTCAGCTGACAGCAAAACCAGGCCATCGTTTTTTTCCGCATTAAGGCACAAACAGATCTGGCCATCCTGCTCTCTCTCTACATCCTGCATGCATGCATCCGCATAATGAAGGGGGGGAACTGGGGCAACCCTGCGTCACAGTTCGTGTCTCTGACTTAATGAAGGCAAGACGCAAATACTTGTAAGAATTTGTGTACAGCAATCGCATTGTCTTCAAAAAATAAATGCGTACAAGTACAACCAAACGTAACGCCACACACACTGTCACTGACAGCATTTAAAAAAAAAAAAATTAAGAACAATCTTGTGCTTATCTAGTTACAAATCCACCTCTCATGCCCACTGCTCAATAGACAATTTCCGGAAATAACAGGCAAAGATAATTTGACAGTGCTTTCTTACTCCGGGAGAGTGAAGTCCCCTGAATGGAGGCGGCAGCTAAGAAGAGCCAATCTGCGACAGTTTTAGATCTTCAGGCATGGACCTATTATAATTTATACCAGACTACCAGCTGGGGGAACCTACTATCCAATCTGCATGTTCTTCACGAACAGCGAGTGCGTGATCGGCGTTTCTGATGCCTTTTCTGCCTTTGTTTACGGGTATCCGTCATCTTGCCCAAGTGCTCACTGTACCCCCAACAAAAGCGTTCCTACTCTGCGCTACACCCGCAGGCCTGGACCTGTATATATACAGGCCAAGCCTGTAGGCACTTACGGAGTGCAGTCCCCTGGATTTCCGAAGATGGTCTATTCCATGCAAGCCTGAGGAACAACACTTTAACAGCACTACAGTCAGTGTCTTCTATTCCAAACAAGCCTGAGGAGTAACACTTTAACAGCACTACAGTCAGTGTCTTCTATTCCATGCAAGCCTGAGGAACAACACTTTAACAGCACTACAGTCAGTGTCTTCTATTCCATACAAGCCTGAGGAATAACACTTTAACAGCACTACAGTCAGTGTCTTCAAACTTGGGACAGGCATGGGAACGGATTCGAAAAACTCTGAAGTTTGTGGGGGGGAGGGGACCCCCCCCCACCACCACCACCACCACCCCAGAAAATGTCCCCCTCAAGAGATCAAAATCTATGCAATCTGGGGCTATCCTGAGGTCATTTTTATGGAAATAAATTCAACTTTTTCATCCGCACTGCCATCGACTGGAACCACCTCAGTGATGACCCGGTAAAAGCCCTCCCCACTTCAAGACTTCAAACGGCCCAGTTTCAAGTGTCCCACCGGCTTTTCACATCTCTGACCAACTAGACCAATCCAGCTACCATTTACCATTTACTGATACCCACTCCCATTTCACAATTTACAACACGAGTGATTATCATGGTGAATCTTTGACTTTCAAAACTTTCAGAACATTCAATGTGCAGAAGCAGGTAGGAATGACTGCATTCAAGCCTAATGCCTGCCCGTGAGAGTGACAGCCAGTGGCAGTGTTTACAAGCAATGACTAAGATAGGCGATAGCCGCATGTAAACACGCTCCATATGTTTTGAGGGTATTCAGTGCAGAACTAAAACCTGTGCTTCCTTTTTTCTTTTCATTCTTCATTTTTTGTACCTACAATTTCTTTTCCCCATGGACAGTTTTTCTCTCTCTCTGGAGTCAGTTTCACTGCCACAGAAATTTGCATTTTCGCAGACAATTCCTGTGCCTGTTGGGACCCTTCATGGCAGTCTGAAAATTGATACCGGTGCCTGGTTAGATCTTGGCCATTCACTGGTACTGGCAGATTCCTGGCTGGTGTGTTTACCTTCTTGGTATGACAGCTTGTTGTCAACCGGCTCAGAGCTAATGGAAGGAACTGGTTTAGAACTATCACGACTATGAAATATAAGTTGGTTTTCTGCATTGTCTTTCGCAACATTATGCTGAGCTGCGAAATGCGGTTGGTCCTGCATGCAAATGAACAGCAGGAAACTACCTGAGAGACAGAGACTGAGCGAGAGAGCGACTGCTCAAAGCCAGTCTGTCAAACAGATCTGGAAATTCTTGTGTATGTAGTAAATGCATGGGGTCTGCACAACAGTGTGAGAGGGACAGAGGATTTTGCATTAAAATAAAAACGTGTTGTTTTTTGTTGTATTTACCACCCCTGAAGTGTGAATCAAAAGCTTCTGACAGAACGAAGTATCCCCCCTCCACCCTATCTCAAGAGTACTCCTTCCCCACAAAACGTGAATGAAGACATGAGGAGAAGGACAATCATGATGCATCGTGTTGTCTATGTCATATTAAATAAGCATTCTTTTGAATCTTTTGTGTGTTTGGATCTTCCCCACAATACACTGCCATTGACCCGTTTTTTTTTTGCAGTTGATTGTTGTTGTTGTTTTTCTTTTCTTTTCATTTGGTATCCTTTTTCATTTTATTTGGCATTCAGTAGCATATCTGGGGGGTGGGGTCAAAGCAAATAGCATAATTATTTACTCCAACATGAACAAAACAGCACAAGGAGAAGAGAGAGAACCAGCTGTCTCCCTCCACAGATGCTCACCGAAAAGGAATAAAGTTATGTTCCGGAACCCCTGGCTGCAATTTATTTGTTGCAACCTGTCTCCAACTTGGTCATTTCATCATGAAGCAACCTTGTGCACGTGCCACGGGGGAATTTTCCATTTCTGCACAATGCGACCTAGGCAGATTTACCCTGTATTATTTGCAATCTGAGTGACAGTTACTGAAGAAGGCAGTTCAGGTCTCCGTTGCAGTGCTCCTACGTTATATGTTATACATTACATCAATTAAGTGCTACCAAGTCCGCCTTTTCACAAGATGTACAAGGCAGAGTTTAACTGTTTATGTACCATGTATAAACATTTTTACTCGCATGCCAGGTGAGATGCACCACAGGTGATTCTACCTTTCACAGTTCCAATTCTGCACTGGCATGGTTGTGTTTGTCTCACAAATGTGGCGAACACCTTTCTTAGCTAGTGCTACTATTTACACTGCATACCCTGCTGCGGTCCGGCACCACGCTGATCAGCATCTCTTCTCCTATTGCAACTGATGCAGGTGCAGGGAGCACTTCTCAGTGCTGATGCAGCGTCTATATCTCAACACACGCAATGCGAGTCATGCACAGTTTCATTCACCAACGCTGTCCATATTGAACCAGGACAGTCACAGAATGATGCCAGCACAGAATGTCACTCGCTCTGTCCACAGAATGAGTCTATGCAGGTCGTTGGCAGAAGGATGTAATTGCGGATTTTCCTTCAGTTCTGAGATGCTGTCCATAACGTTGCTGCTGCTATCTGTACAGAAGATCACCCACAGAATGACGCAAGGGCAAATATTCATTTACTGTCCCTCTCTAAAACGTCACTGATGCAGTTGACGAAGGTCGTTCACACAATGACACAAGCGGCGTTTTAACTGATATAGTGAGAGCGATGCGGTCCACACTGACAGTCATTTGCAAAATTATTCAGTCACTAAAATACTCTCTCTCCCAGTCACTGGCAACACCATTCAAGGACCCTTTCCATTCAGCGACAGTGATGCTGTGGACACAGCAGGTCCTTTCCTGAACAACTCAAGCACAGACTTTGATTCATTGATAGTAACAGTGGTCCTGTGGACACAGCAGGTCATTTCCTGAACAACTGGAGTACAGACTTTGACTCACTGACATAGTGATACCCTCTATACAGCATGTCATGAGTAGAACGATCCAAGCGCAGGCTTTCATCACCAGTCAATCAAACTTACACAGGTCACTGTCTGCCATGCGATGCAAGCACCCATTCACTCACCAACAGTGATATGATCCAAAGAGAAGGTCACTGGCAAGCTGTACCAAGAAACCGACGCTCTTGACACCGGTTGCTGGCAAAACGACAGCAGTCAAAGCACCCTCTTGTTCACGAAACAGCAACACTGCCCGAAAAGCAGGTCACCCGCAGAGCAACTCTAGATTTCCGCACAGTGACACCATCCATGCCAGACCTCTCCAGCAACCCCTGCAGATCAACCAGCACCTTCTCTGACCCTGCGTAGCTGGCTCTTGGAGAGCGCCGGCACCTTCCCGCCCAGCAGGAAGCCTGCCTAGCTGGTGGGCGTGGTGGGAGCCGCAGCACTGCTGAGCGCCTCCTCACGCAGAGCATTGATGCGGGCGCAGATCTTGAGGGCAGGGCCCAGCTTGATGTTCATGTTGGTCATCAGGTGGTCCTCCTTCAGCAGCAGCAGGGCCTGCCCATCGATCTCCTGCTGCCGAAACTCGTCCGCGTACTCCTGGCACCCAGGCAGGTTCTTCACAAACTCGTACACCTCCACCACCTGAGCAAAAGGAAAAGGGTTTGTTTGGAAACAACTAAACAAAAAACAGTAATCTCTCTCTCTCTCTCCCTCACGCAAACACACACTCTCTCTCTCTCTCTCACACACACACTCTCTCTCTCACACACACACACACACACACTCTCTCCCTCTCACCCACACCCACTTTCTTTCTCACACACCCACACTCACTCTCTCTCTCACACCCACACTCACTCTCTCTCTCTCTCTCTCATACACACACCCACACTCTCTCCCCTTCTGGAAACTGCCACTCACACTCCATTTGGCTGGGTCTGTTTTGGGTCCCTCCATCTCCATCTCCACGTCTTGCTGCGGAAGCGGGGAGGCTGCCGAGGAGCTGGTCTCCTGCCCGCTGTTGGAACTGCTCAGCTCTGTGGCCGCCGGCTGCTCAACAGAATTGACATGATCAGAACACCAGGTGTTCACGCCAGAGCGCCAGGCGTTCAAGCTAGCCCTACCACCATCACCAACGCCTCGCTGCGCCTGGGCTGACAGGTCCGTCTCCTGCTGGCTGCTACTGCTGCCAGACCTGTCTGTCGTTGCTGCTGCTGCTTCTGTCTGCTGTAAATAGGAAAGACATAAGGATGAACATTTCTGCCTTAAAAAAAACAAAACTCTGCTGCATTCTGAACACATGAAAAAAGGAGACGTCATTTTGTCTGTGCCAATGACAAATACAAGGGCTGTTTCTGGCAATGCCCCCCACCCACCCATCAGTTCTGAGTCTTCAAACTTCAAAGGCTATGCATAGGCTTACAAAGAGTGAACTTTTATACACACGGAACTGGTATTGTCCAAATTACAGAACTGGGCAGGATGACCAGCTGGTACAGCATCTGACTGAAAGGCAAAACCAGGCTCAATGCAGGTTCGAGTGCCCAGTGCAGCAAGGTTTTTTCTCTCAGAGTCGACTTTCAGTGCAGACTCCCTTGTGGCGTTTGTACAGCACGCCATCTGTGCGCACATTAAAAATCCCAATCGCTGGCAACCACACCATTGTTTGGACACTGTATACACTGTACACACAAAAACACTGCACACACTGACAGGAATGGGTACCACTGCCCTTGCAGTTGTGCCTTACCTAGGTAAGGCAGGCTAAACATCCTGAAAGGTACAATGAAATACAACAAAAATAAAAAATAAAAAAGGCCATACTTAAAAATTCCCTTATATCTCAATAAACACAAAATCTAAATATACACAAATACACACAATCCCACTATAAAGCACTGACAGGCCAAAGTGAGGACACTGCCCTATTTCTACTAGCTCCCGAAGCACAAATTCTCAACAAAAATTCCACATGCACAGACAGCAGACACACGTTTCTTTAGGTCAGGATTCTCGGGATTTCCAATCTTCACACAACTGCCTTGGTCTGTGAGCAGCTGCAATAATAAACAGTTCAACACAAACATGTTCACAGAATGACCACCAGAAGGCAAAAAGATCACGTAAGCATGCCAAAGACCTTGCAGTCCACGCCAACAATCTTCCAAGCACCAAACAAGCCGCAAAAACTCAACCAAAACAAGGTAAGTCTTTTTCTTTCAGTTTTCATCATTTTCAACCATTTATCTGTTGTTTAAGTGTCATTTTGTGGCTTGATTTAAGTTTAAGTTTAGGGCCTGTGTGGGTTAGGCGCTCTAAGCATTCATTATTATTATTATTAATAAAGGGGATTTCCCCGAAAATTTGCATACCATGTGTCCATGTTAAAATAAATGTGTTCGTTTGAACCTTTTTGCATTTTGATCTTGCAGTCCATGTTGGGAGTTTTTTGGGGATTACGGAAACATCAAACTAGCCCAGCATGCACTAACAGCGTCAGAGTCTTTGAAATGTTGAAGCTGGACCTAGTGGGTAGTTCCAGTGGGGTTGTTAACTTCCTGGACTTTTTTTTACCGGCATTGCTTAAGTCTCTTGGCTGTTTCTACTTCTGGCTCGCCCTGATATAACCATAATGGTTGATTGGGTGTAAAACATCAGGTTACTTACTTCTACTTCTGGTGTGTACTTCCTTCACAATGAAAGGCAGTGACAGTGAATTTGCAAAATTTACAGTGCCAACTTTAAAGGTATTTTTGAAGGTCTGTAGTGAGCGTGTTTGGCAACAGCAAGAATATGTCCCTCATGCTACAGGACGCCCAAAAAAACAAAATTCCACACACTCACTCATTTTGGCCAGTCAGGCAACAATGCAAAGACACTTTTTGTCCATCCTCCATCACCTTTCCCCTGCAATTCTGGCTAACACAACAGTAGTGGCGCTTCTACTGCTTCCCAATTCTAGGTTCCACTGCCATTTTTACACACAGCATGAACCAACGCCTACTCAGAAATCGGCCCCAGAAGAGGCAGCCGCGACCCTTTGTGACTTTCTGCACAAAAGATCATGACCCTTTGTGACTTCCTGCACAAAAGATTACAAAGGTGTGCTAAACTGCCCAATACAAGGAGGAGGAGGAGGAAGGAAGGAGGAGCAAATGACAACCACAGCAACAGCACACCCAGCGAACCCTCACCATCATGTTGATGTTGTAGGCCAGGCGACCTCCGTGTCCAGCCCGCCAGCCCTTCTTCACGCCCATCACATGCTTCTTCTTGGGCAGGTACTTGCTTCCCGCTGGACCACCTGCTCACAAACATCAAACCACTTGTCATTAAATCAGGCCAGACAACCTGCAAACAAAGGTCAAACCATTTGTCAATAAATCAAGCAGGACCACCTGCAAACAAAAGTCAAACCACATGTCATTAAACCAGGCCAGACCACCTGCAAACATCAAACCACTCGTCATTAAATGAGGATGCACCTCCAGTGGAGTTCATTTATCTTGTCGGGCGGGCATTCACTGCACTTTTGCATGTGAAAGATTTCCATCAAAACGTACAGTACAGAAAGTACACTTGTTATCTGTAGGATAAGAAAATATACTGTTTGCAGGGAGGGGTGAGTGTGTGTGTGTGTGTGTGTGTGTGTGTGTGTGTGTGTGTGTGTGTGTGTGTGTGTGTGTGTGCACTTTTCAGCCTGGAAAGTGTACAGGCAATGATGGGGATAAAAGAGGGTTGGTCTCACACAAATCTCATCATCTGTGCTCAGCCATGCTGCATGCATCACACTTCATCGGCCCTACCCCCACCCCACCTCCCTTCCCCAAAAGTCTCATCACCTGGGCTCAGTGGTACTTTGCACACACAATCACACTTCATTTTTCACTCCCAGCCTCCACTCATGACAGTATTACACCCAACCATTGCATGCATGATAACAGTCAACATTTCAACACCAGTCTACCTCCTGTTCTCTCCCCCCCTCCTCCCCCCATGTAAGTACTACACCCAACCACTCCACGCAGGATAACAGTCAACATTTCAACACCAGTCTACCTACCCCCTCTCCCCGCCCCTCACACCCCAAAAAGCTAAGGGAAACTCTGGCAGCTTACCTAATTCCAATCACCTTTAAACTTGCCCACATGCTTGGAGAAGGCCACGCTGTACCATCTCCTCCCAACCCACCCTCCCCCACCAAAAAAAAAACTACACAGAAAATATGAACATCTGTCCATTGCTGCCCCAACCCCCTGAACAGCAAGAAGAGCTAAGGGCAACAACTCTGGCAGCAGACCTGAATCCCAATCACCTTTGAACTTGCCCACGCGCTTGGAGAAGGCCACGCTGTATCGCTTGGAGCAGGCCATGGAGCAGAAGCGGCCAGAGTTGCGGAACAGGGCGATGGCTCGATGCTTGCCGCAGTACTCACAGATCCGCATGTCCTCGCTCGTCCCACTGAAATGGGCTGAAACACACAACCAGGGTTCAGAATTGCGGAACCAGTCAATGGCTCAACGCTTTGCTTATCCCACTATTCACAGATCCGCATGTCCTCGCTCATCCCACTGCAATGGGCTGAAACACACAACCCGGGGCTCAGAGTTGCATAACTGGTCAATGGCTCAACGTTTTGCTTGCCATAGTATTCACAGATCCGCATGTCCTGCTGAAATAGGCTGAAACACGCAACCAGGGTTCAGAGTTGCTGAATGTAGTGGGCAAAGCATGCAAGGCTGTATTCTGACCTACTCCAGGCTTTGAAAGGGAGAACATCCGTCATCTCTAAAGCGACCATAATTTCAGCATCCTCCAGATCCCGGTACAAAAAGAGACTAGGGATACAGAGAAAGCCTCACGCCTTCTCAGTGACTCCATACCAGATAGTGGGCAAAGCATGTAAGGCTATATTCTGACCTACTCCAGGCTTTAAAAGGAAGAACATCCATCAGCTCTGAGGGGACCATAATTTCAGTGCAGGAAGAGACTAGAGATGCAGAGAAAGCCCATAGAATCAATACTGACCTTGAGACTGGCTGAGCAGTGGAGGCGGCTGATCGTCATACTCTGTTGCTTCATCCTCCGAATCTTTTTCCACGACTGGAGTCGGCTTTGGGGGAACAAACTCGGTCAGCAAGGATGATCTCTGCACCTGTTTTCCAGAGAGGATTCAAAGTTCATTGGCACAACACACATCTACACTCTTGCACTTATACTCCCACTCTTACTAATAATGCTGTAGTTTTTTTGTTTGTTTTTGTTTGCTATTATTTTACTTTCTTCCCTTTGCTATTGTTTTGTTTTCTAACAAAGGTGTAAGTTCCGTAACTACTTTTTGGAGACTGTTCCCAAATATGGCATCAGATTTCAGTCTGATAGTGATAATTTGTTCCCCTTTTTTTCAGTCTCCACTCACTCCCCTACCCCCCTCCCCACGGATAATTTTACCATATAACCACATCATGCCTCCATAAATCAAACTAAAAAGAGTATCTGCAACTCCTCCAGACTCTGAGCATGAAAGGTAAGTAACTCATTTTTAATGCCAAGGCAACCACAGTGACTCAACATCCAAAATGAGCTTCAAAGATACAGCACGCTTGTATCAGTAAAAAATTTGTTCATTTTTTAACTATTTTTTTCTTTTCACTTACAGGGAAAGGCTCTGGGCCTTCGTGGATGTAGAACCCGTCGATGAAGTGGGTCAGAATCTGCGGCTTCACGATGGCACGCTGCTTCTCCATCAAGGGTGCCAGCGGCAAGCCAACCGGCGCCAGGACGCCCATGCCGGTCAGGGACGGCAGCGTTGCCGGCGGCAACGCTTCCACGGCCACCACGGGTTTCTCCGCCTCCGTCTCCATGTCCTCTTCCTCCTCTTCCTTGATGTCCCCCTTCACATCCTCCTCCTTGGAGTCGATGATGATCTTCAGCTCTGGCGAAGCGCGGTTCTCTGACGTCAGAGGGGAGGGGCTGGGTTGAAGGAGGGTGGGGGTAGAAGTGGGAGGGGGCGCTGCATCTGTCTTGATGGCAGGGGCGGACTGAGAGGTGGGGGTCGAGGTGGTGGTGGCTGCAGGAGTTGTCGGGGTGGGGGCAGCATCCGGCGGAGTGGGGGTGGATTTCTTGCTGGTTTCCACCTGAAAATGCCTCGGAATCAGTCATGGAGGAACCTAGCATGGGGCAGTGTGCTTTCCAGTAAGTTGGTGTCTTACGCCTAGTCAACCATTATAGTTATATCAGGGCGATACACAAGCTGTCATTACACAATATATATTAAAAATGTGTATGTGCTAAAACTGATGTATATATATATATATTTTTTCCAAACCAGATTTAAAACATGGGTAAAAGTAGACACAACCCAAATTAATGTCTGAAACTTTAGATCTTGTTAAAAGTGTTATCTCTTTCAGAAAGTTAAAAATCTTTTCTAATGCTATTTCTTAAAATAATATTTATAGAGATGGAGCTGTAAAGTGTCTCTCTCATTTCAGTAAAATACAAACAAGTCAGTAGAATATGTTTAATGGTTAATCTTTCATGACATCCAATGCTGATTGGCGCTTCCTCAGCCTTCAGTAAAAAGGAATAAGTGAAGAAGGAATGGCCAATGTGCAATCAGGCTATCAGTATCACAGTCTCTTCTTTTAAAACTATAAATATTGTATATACTTTTCATGTGCTTTTCAAGTGAGCTGCTCTAGCTTTATGCCTGTAAGCTGTGCATGTTGTCAGCTACACTGGTAAGGTGACAAAACTATTATAAATGATACACTCTAGTTTTCCACATGGAAATAGTTCACGTCATTATTAGCCAGAGAGAAACCCACTTGGACTAAAAGCTTGAAAGTTGTGTACTCCAAATTTCTACCATTAAAAAAACTCTCCTAAATATCACCCAAAGGGAGCCAATTAGCACTCGAAAGACAAGCACAACAACAAAGAGCTGGGCTGCCTACAGTAACTCTCACCTGGCATGCAAGTAAATACAAGGTCCACAAACTACACCAGAGGTACAGATGTTTGCGTACCTTGTATTTACTCATGTGCTAGGTAAATATTTGCGGATGTACCGCTGGTGGAGTTCATGTACTCTGCATCACTCGCTTGCCAGATGAGTTAGCACAGGTGACTCAGCTCTTTGTTGCTGTGTTTGTGTCATGTCTTTTATAGAACTGAGTGCTAATTAGCCAACGCCCTTGCGTGCTGATTTTGCGTGAGTGCTCTGGGCCTTGTTCCGTTCCACACTGCAACCTTCTCCTACCTCTGAGTCCGACTGACTGACGGTTGTAGGGGTGGCAGGCGCCGACGCCATGACCGCGGCCACGCTGACAGGAGTACCCGGCTTAGACGGGCTGGAACTGGCGCTGGTGCCCACACTGGCAGCAGCAACCCCCTTGCCGGGGAGGGCACCAGCACCCGAAGACAGCACCACCGGGATGGCCACGGGCACCGGCGAGGACGACGCAACCGAAGTGGCCGCGGAGGGGGCGGCCGCAGCGCCTCCAGCAGCAGAGGGGCCGGCCGACTTGTTGGTGAGGCGGGAGCGAGGCTTCTGCTTGGGCACGACGGTGGGGATGTTGAGTCGCGGGCCCTGGTTTGGCTGCGTGGCGGCCATGTTCGGTTGGATCTTGGCAGTGACCGTGGTGCGCGAGGTGGAGGGCAGGATGGTCTTGCCCAGCGTGGAGCCTGTCGGAACAAACCCAAGTACAGAGACACCTGTACTTGTGGCACAGGGCTTTGATGACATCATCTTTCAATCAGGAAAAGTGTTAGTTGTTAGTGAGCATGAAGCCTCTGGCTGAGCGAGCAAGGTGGGTTAATCCTGAAGCCTGTTAATCTTGTTACGCTTGCGCTCTTAGCCAAATGGAATTAAGAACAGTTTTAGTCTTTTTGCGCAAAATCAACAAATAATGGGAGTTAATTGGCACCCACAAGAAGTCACACAAACAAAACAACAAAGACCTAAATTGCCTACAGTGTCTCTCACCTGGCATACAAGTAAATGCAAGGTATACAAACTCCACCAAAAGGGTACATCCTCTTCCTTGTATTTACTCGCATGCCAGGTGAAAGTTACGTAGGCAATTCAGGTCTATGTTCTTGTGTTCACGAGACATCTTTCAGGTGCTACTTAACTCCCTGTGTTTGCTGATTCTACACACACTGGGGTTAGTGCAGAGCCCAAACTCCTAACACTGGTTTACGACAGCCTTCCTTCAACCGCTGCCGTATTTAGTTACGCCATAGGGTCCAGAAAACTGTCAGCTAACGAGCAGTTTGTTGTTGGTGTTCAAATAGTAGTAAGTTTGTTACAAACAACTTAAATAAAACAAGGCGTGTCATTTACAGCCGCCAAGAAAGTTTACACCAGCACAAATAAAACCACAATCATCTGAATCGAAACGGAACTCTTTTTTTTTTAACCCGGGGCAGATGCGTCTCATGTTTACGTGTGTGCTTTGGCGCTAGGTTGCATCTACAGTCATATTAGTATCCAGACCTTTTGGAGGGCGCTGACCGCGTCACTGGACAGCTGCATGGAGATAAAGAGGGCCCCTTCAATGGTGTAACTAAATCTGGCAGAGTTTGGATGAAGGTGCTGGAAAGCGATGCTTGGAGCGTGCGCAGAGCCTAGAGTGTAGAGCAATCTAGGCCTCATTTGGTTTCAAGTAACAGTTTTAAGGCTTAGCATTCCACATTCACCGGAGTGTTCATTAACAAAGACACTGCTCAGCCTTTAACTTTAAGTCCCAGACATAAAAAAAACTTCTTCTCCTGTTCTAATAAGCCTTACGGTTGCTGTGCCTGCAAAGCACCACGCAAGAAAAGGCTCCTTTAAACAGGCCCTTCCTGTAGACCATATCCCATTCTCCAACTACCACACCAAGAAGCACCATGCAAGAAAAGGCTCCTTTAAACAGGCCCTTCCTGTAGACCATATCCCATTCTCCGACTACCACACCAAGAAGCAACCATCCCCTTGAACTAGCACCTTGTACGATGGTGTTGGTGGCTTTGTTGTAGCATTCCCCAGATGAACAGTAGGGGGCGGGGGAGGGGAGGGACACCCAGCATGTATAACCGGTGTGCTTATATCCAGGCAACTGAAGGAGGGAGCACATGCTTTGGACTGCATGTACCAATTCAATCGCCCAGTCAGTCAGCGATCACGCTACAGAGTTTTTCAAACATGTGTGACAGATCTAGAAGGCTGGTGGTACCTACGGTGTCACCACCTGAGATAAAGCTGCACTCAGATAGGCAGTGTTTGCACCATTTAACCAAGGCCTGAGCTCCACAGGACACATTTTTACGGAGAGTACCACCAGAGTACCACACAAAGCATTAAAGCATAGTCATACACGCATACCTCACTGAGCGTGCACAGACTACAACTGCTATACAAGCAAATTCAGTTCAGTTACAAAATCTGAAACAAGAATGAGTGCTAGCGTTCTAAAACCAAGATCCGAACACTTAAAAGATTCAAAAGAACGCTTATTTATCATGACACAGACACACAATCTGCAAAGAATGGATTTTCCAAGCAGTGGACAACACAGCAACAACCAAAAAAAGATAAGTTGTTTCCTTTCTCATCTCCTTTTTCATCGTTTAACTGTTCAGTGTTGTTTTGTAGCTTGACGAAGGGGACTACCCCAAAAGTGTGCAGATTGTGTGTCTGCGTCATAATAAATAAGCGTTCTTCTGAATCTGTTACGTGTTTGGATCTCAGTTCAGTTCAAGATGGTATCAACGTGCTCAGAAAAGCCCATAATTATTTCCTTCACTCTGTTTCTCACAAGTTTCCCCAGCACTGCCTCAGAAAAACAGTTCCAAAGTTCATCTGAGCAAACTAAAACAGCGCTCTCCATCCCACCGCTCTACCCTCCAACCCCCATCTACATAAATACTCTCTCTCTCTCTCCTCACCTGGTGCTTGCCCTGGCTTGGGCGCCATTCCAATCGCCACGGCCTTAAGCTGCTGCTGTTGTTGCTGCTGCTGCTGCTGCTGCTGCTGTTGCTGCTGCTGTTGCTGCTGCTGCTGCTGGGGCTGCTGCTGCAGGTTAGGCTCAATCTGAACCTTGCCCCCTTTGAGGGCGGTGAAGCCCTGCATGTTGGCGGCCACCATGCCAGGGATGGGCTGCGCTGGCTGCAGGGGCCGCAGGTAGAGCGACTGGCCTGCCAGGAAGGCCTGCGACTGACCCTGACCCGCCAGCAGCGGCTGGGCACCCAGCTGCATGCCCTGTTGGACAGACACCGTGAGGAGCTACAGACACCGTGGGGAGCTACAGACACTGTGAGGAGTCACTGACAGCATGAGGAGCTACAGATGTTACACGAGGAGCTGCAGATACTGCATGAGGAGCTACAGATGCAGCAAGGAGCTACAGACACTGTAAGGAGTTACCGACACTGTGAGGAGCTACAGATGCTACAGGAGGAGCTACAGATATCGCATGAGGACCTACAAATACTGTACCAGGAGTTACAGACACCACTCAGGAGCTACAGATACAGCAAGTTACAGATACTGTGAGCTACATACACGATGAGGAGCTCCACATACCATATGGAGCTACAGATACTGCAGGGAGCTACAGATACATGAGGAGTTGCAGACATCAAGAGGAGCAACAGATACCACGAGGAGCTACAGATACTGCAGGGAGCTACAGGTAACACAAGGACCTACAGACATTGTGAGGAGCTACAGATACCATGAGGAGCTACAGATACCACAGGGAGCTACAGATAACACAAAGACCTACAGACACTGTGAGGAGCTACATGAAGAGAGACATATACTGCAAGGTGCTACACAAGGAGCTACAAATACCATGAGGAGCTACAGATACGGTGAGGAGCTACAGATACTGTGAAGGGCTACAAATACAAGGAGCTAGATACAGCAAGGAATTACTGATACCACAAGGAGCTACACACACCACAAGGAGCCACAGATACCATGAGGAGCTGCAGACATCATGAGGAGCTACAGATACCGCACAAGGAGCCACAGATACCATGAGGAGCTGCAGACATCATGAGGAGCTACAGATACCACACAAGGAGCCACAGATACCATGAGGAGCTGCAGACATCATGAGGAGCTACAGATACTGCACGAGCTACAGATACCGTACAAGGAGCTACAGATCCCACAAGCAGCTACAGATACCACAAGGAGCTACAGATACCACGAGGAACAACAGATGCTAAACAAGGAGTTACAGATACCACAGGAGGAGCCGTCCCTCAAATGTTAGCTGCATGCTCACAAATGTCACCGATCTGCATGCATGCATTTGTGTGTGTGTGTGCGTGCATGCGAGAAAATCATGAAAAATCCAAACTTCAAGACAAAATCCACATTTCATTATGTTGATTTTGAACTTTTCCAGAACAAATACAGAAAAGCTGTAATAGCAGGCATGTCTAAACTTAAAACTGGAATTGCAACGGACACATACTTAAGTCATTCTGTTTTTGAGAATGGTTTTTCTCTCTCCCCCTTGCAATATATTTCAAAAGCCTGAATTCTTTGTCCCTTCACAATGGGCTTGCCCACTGTGGAATGAACCAGGAAGCAAGGTGACGTGCACGGGAGCAGTCAGTACCTGTGGGTTGGCGTTCCCCTGCAGAGCAGTGGAGTTGTCCAGCATGGTCTGCTGTACCAGCTGCCCTGTGTTGGTCAGTCCCCACACCTTCAACAGACAAACAGCTCTTTTAAAAATGGGTTTAAAAACAGGGTGAGGAATGGGACACACTTACTCAGTTACTGTCCAACTCCTACAGTGAAGAAACACAAAGTACTCTATGTACGAGATTAACTCTCTCTCTCTCATGCACTCTTCCCCCCCCTCTCTCACACTCTCCCCCCCATGCACTCTCTCTCTCACACTCCTCCCCCCCCCCATGCACTCTCTCTCTCACACTCCCCCCCCTCCCATGCACTCTCTCACACTCCCCCCCCCCCCCCCCCCATGCACTCTCACACTCTTCCCCCCCCCATGCACTCTCTCTCTCACACTCTCCCCCCCTCTCTCTCTCTCTTCCCCCTCCCCCCCCTCATGCACTCTCTCACACTCCACCTCCCCCCCCATGCACTTTCTCACACTCTCCCCCCCCCCCCCCATGCACTCTCTCACTCCCCCCCCCCCCATGTACTCTCTCCCCCCCTCCATGCACTCTCTCTCCCCCCCCCATGCACTCTCTCACACTCTTTGCCCCCCACCCCCGAACAATCTCTCTCGCTCTTCCCCCCTCAGCCATGCACTCTCTCTCTCACACTCCCCCCCCCCCCCCCCATGCACTCTTTCTCTCTTACATAAACACTCTCTCTCTCTCTCTCTCTCTCTCTCTCTCTCTCTCTCTCTCTCTCACATAAACACTCTTTCTCCCTCCCCACCCATCTCTTTCTCTCACACACACATAAACACTCTTTCTCTCTCCCCACCCCTCTCTCTTTCTCACACACATAAACACTCTTTCTCTCTCCCCACCCCTCTCTCTCTCTCACATAAACACTCTTTCTCTCTCCCCACCCCTTTCTCTCTCTCTCCCCCTCTCCCTCAGACCTGTTTACCCCCTAAATGCACCTGGACTGATTTATCGTTTACACATTCCAATTCTCATTCTCACTCAACGAGTCAAAATAACACCCTAACTTAAACAATAGATATAATTATTTTGCTGTCATGTAAGTGTAGTGTATTCTTTCTTTCTCAGTTACAAATTTAGACAAAATAATCAGTTTGCCCAACACACACACACACACACCAAGCACATGAACACTCTCTCTACATTTCTATGATCTTGATATAATTTTCAGAATCAGAAGACTGCAATGCCTGAAAATGTAAGTCACAAACATAAGGTGACAGCATGGCACTGCTACCAGGGTCTCAGCCACACACAAGCGGTGTAGATCCATTCAGGTCTCTTGCTGGGCCGTGCACGTGTGCAAATGTGGGAAAATTGTAAAGCCAACAGCTTGACTCAGAATGAGAGTGCAGTTGTACAGATCAGTCTGCCAGTCACCCAAAGTAATGTGTAAACAACCCCGGCCGCAAGCACCCTACTCAACAGCCAAGTACAATTTTTCTGGACCTCACAACAGTGTGAGCAACAAATTTTCTCACTGGCTAATCCCCAACAAAGTAGCCAATCACAACGCACATTCTTTGTAATGGTGATAAAAAATGCTCAAGGGAGATAACTCTATGGACTAGTGCTACTGATGTTTACAAGTGTGGAAAAACTATACCAGTTTGCTGCATTAAAATGAGAGAGAGGGAGAAAGAAGGGCGGGGAAAGGGAGAAACAGACTTGAAGCTGGAAAAAAACTTCCCAGTTGCCTTAAACTCCTTGTAGGACTTGCTCTCAACAGGTTGCTTACAGTCAAATAGACGATTTCTGGAAATAACAGACGAAGATAATTTGACAGTGGTTTTTTATTACTCCGGGAGAGTGAAGTCCCCTGGATGAAGGTGGCAGTGGAGAAGAGCCAATCTGCGACACTCTGAGATCTTCAGGCATACTAGCCTACCAGCTGAGGGAACCTACTATCCGATCTGCACGTTCCCCTCGAGCAGTGAGTGTTTGATCGGCATTTCTGATGCCTTTTCTGCCTTTTGTTTACGGGTATCCATCATCTTCCCCACGTGCTCACTGTACACCCAACAAAAGCGTGCCTACTCTGCGCTACACCTGCAGGCCTGGACCTATATATACAGGTCCATGCCTGAAGGCTCTTACCGAGTGCAGTCCCCTGGATTTCCGAAGATCGTCTATTGACTGCCACGCTTGATAAAAGTCCAATTTGCAAGTGGTGCAAAGAACAAGTTCGCTGCCTTTCCTCGAAGGAACCGAACACAAATAAGCTTCGCGGTAAGCTGGAAGAAACTTCTGGGATGGAACTTTCTTCCTTTTAATTGCAGCAGCAGAGCCTTTGGAGGCTAACAATCACTCTTCTTCTGAAGAAGTTTCATATGCTCGCTTCTTTGACTCAGACATTTTCTCCCAACTGAAGTGAGTTTCAGCTGCGTTCAGAACCTAGGTTTGCTCCAAAACAAGCGCCACTATTGCAAGACTTGATGTGCACGTACCATAAGCGGGCTCACGTACCTTTTGAACACGGCGGCCGTGTCAAAAACAGGATCACATCAAAAAGGTGGACTGAATCACACTTGTCGCTGCTGCATAGCCGAAACGAAGTCATTTGTATAGTTTGTGCAATGCAAACGTAGATGTGTAGTTTGGGCTTCAAATGTGAGTTTTCTATGCCAATTGTGTAGACTAAACAGGTCTGCTCTCTCTCTCTCTCTCTCATAAACACTGCTCTCTCCCCACCCCACCCTCTCTCTCTCTGTCTCATACACACAGAGTCAAGCATACAGCACACACACACAAACATACACACATGCATGTGGTGAACCAAAACTCACAGCCAATTATGTCAGAGGTCTGAGGAAGGATGTGGTGAACTGATGCTCACAGTCCATTATGTCAGAGGTCTGAGGAAGGATGTGGTGAACTGATGCTCACAGTCCATTATGTCAGAGGTCAGAGGAAGGATGTGGTGAACTGATGCTCACAGTCAATTATGTCAGTGCTCATAAGAAGGATGTGGTAAACCAACACTCACAGTCAATTATGTCAGAGGTCAGAGGAAGGATGTGGTGACCTGACACTCACAGTCCATTATGTCAAAGCTCAGAGGGAGGATGTGGTGAACCAACACTCACAGTCAATTATGTCAGAGGTCTGAGGAAGGATGTGGTGAACTGATGCTGGGAGTCAATCAGGGCAGCGGTAAGAGGGAGGATGTGGTGAACCGATGCTCACAGTCCATTATGTCAGACGTCTGAGGAAGGATGTGGTGAACTGACACTCACAGTCAATTATGTCAGAGGTCTGAGGAAGGATGTGGTGAACCGATGCTCACAGTCCATTATGTCAGACGTCTGAGGAAGGATGTGGTGAACTGACACTCACAGTCAATTATGTCAGAGGTCTGAGGAAGGATGTGGTGAACTGATGCTCACAGTCCATTATGTCAGAGGTCTGAGGAAGGGTGTAGTGAACTGACACTCACAGTCAATTATGTCAGAGGTCTGAGGAAGGATGTGGTGAACCGATGCTCACAGTCCATTATGTCAAAGGTCAGAGGAAGGATGTGGTGAACCGACACTCACAGGCAATTATGTCAAAGGTCAGAGGAAGGATGTGGTGAACTGATGCTCACGGTCAATTATGTCAAAGGTCAGAGGAAGGATGTGGTGAACCGATGCTCTGACTCAATTATGTCAGTCGTCAGAGGAAGGATACGGCAAACCGATGCTGGGAGCGTGGGCAGTTACCTGTTGCTGCAGCCCAGCGGCCATGGCCTGCAGCAGCGCGGGGTTGGTCAGCATGGTCTGCGAGGAGATGATCTGGCCCGTGTTGGTCACCAGCTGCGGCTGCGTCAGTCGAATGGGAGCCTGGGAGTTGAGCAGCTGCGGCTGGCCTGGGATGGGCATGGCTATGGACTGGCCTTTGGACTGCACACACCAATTCAATCGCCCAGTCAGTCAGCGATCACGCTACAGTTTTTCAAACCGGTGTGACAGATCTATAAGGCTGGTGAAAAGTGGTTCATGGAAACTGGTCGGATAATCACTGTAAGAAGTCAGATGCCTGGCAGTTCATGCTACTAGTACTTCCAGAGCTGTACCAGCTCAGAAAACACCCAGCTCTTTTCTCCTGCCACGCACACACACACGCACGCACACATGTATGCACATACACACACGCACACACGCACACATACACATGCATGCACACACACACACTCACATGCACTCTAACTATGCTGCACGTCTTTCTTGTGTGTTTTTTAGAGTAACTTTTTTTTTTACACCCAGTCAACCAGTACAGTTATATCAGCCCAAATCATTTTTTGGTTAGAACTGGTCAGGGGAAGAAGTGGCAGTTTAACTGTACAGGTAACACTAACAGGACATGTAAACTGGTAACAGCAGGTCAAACTGGAGAGCGGAAGAAGTGGCAGTTTAACTCAATAACTGTACAGGTAACACTAACAGGACATGTAAACTGGTAACAGCAGGTCAAACTGGAGAGCGGAAGAAGTGGCAGTTTAACTCAATAACTGTACAGGTAACACTAACAGGACATGTAAACTGGTAACAGCAGGTCAAACTGGAGAGCGGAAGAAGTGGCAGTTTAACTCAATAACTGTACAGGTAACACTAACAGGACATGTAAACTGGTAACAGCAGGTCAAACTGGAGAGCGGAAGAAGTGGCAGTTTAACTCAATAACTGTACAGGTAACACTAACAGGACATGTAAACTGGTAACAGCAGGTCAAACTGGAGAGCGGAAGAAGTGGCAGTTTAACTCAATAACTGTACAGGTAACACTAATAGGACATGTAAATTGGCAACAGCTGGTCAGACTAGACTGGGGAAGAAGTGCTGTTTAACTGTACAGGTAACACCAACAGGACATGTAAACCAGAACAGGTAACACTAACAGGACATGTAAACCAGAGGAACAGGTAACACTAACAGGACATGTAAACCAGAGGAACCACTAACACTAACAGGACATGTAAACTAGCGGAACAGGTAACACTAACAGGACATGTAAACTAGCAGAACAGGTAATGCTAACAGGACATGTAAACTAGCCGAACAGGTATCACTAACAGGACATGTAAACCACAGGAACAGGTAACACTAACAGGACACCAGAGGAACAGGTAACACCAACAGGACATGTAAATCAGAGGAACATGTAACACTAACAGGACATGTAAATTGGTAACAGCTGGTCAGATTGGACAGGGGAAGAAGTGTCAGTTTAACTGCACAGGTTAAACACTAATGGGACATGTTTATTCACCTGTGTCACAAACGTTGGAGCAACATTCCCTGCCTGAGAGAAGACATTGGCTGAAACAGAATAAAACCAAATCATGCAAAGGAGGACAAACGACAAACAGCCATCAAAATAAAATACACACTCTACGTATGATAAGTGTTATGTAGGATAAGTGTTAATGTTGAGAGGTCAACAGACATCAAAATGAGAAACACTTGCTGACACAGGAAACATTTTAATGCTGACAGATCAAACAGACATCAAAACAAGAAACATACTTTACACAGGATAATCTGTGCTAACATTGAAATGTCCCAAAACAGGCATGTCAGTAAAGCTCTGTTCATCTGTAAACGGTCTTCAAATAAAACTGTCCTCATTGTTACTGATTTAGCCTGCACTGTGACAAAACTATAGTGTCCTGGATCAACAGCGCAACAGACTACCACAGTCAGCTGAAGGTGCAAGTAAAAATAAAACCGACTGATTAGTCTGCAGGTATCATCGATCATGGTCATGTATGTGAAGTTCTATTTCAGCCATTGCAAAAGAAGATAGAATTTGAAATCAGTTGTTGTGAGACTGCTTGTTGAGGGAAGTCTTTTTTTAACTTTTTGTTTTGTTTTCTGTTTTTGATTAAACAAAAACAATTTATTTATATTTATTTTTAAGCATAAAAAGCTGAATAAACAGCAAACAGATATCTCCTCTGACCTATTTGTCCAAGCACCAGTGGCGCTCCACTCTGCTGCGGCAACATAGCTGGCTTCCCGGCAACTAATGCCGGTGGTGCGGCTGCAGTCTGACCCTGACTCTGAGCACCTTGACCTTGAGCCTGACCTTGCTGCTGACCTTGACCCACATTCTGGGATTTGCTGCCATTGGAAGCAGCCTTGCTGTTGTTGCTGGCTGGTACTGCCATGGAGACCGCTGCCAGAGTGCTGTTGGAGTTGGCCACTGCTGCTAGCTGGGCAGCCTGGGCTGCCGACTGAAATTGAAAATCAAACTGACAAAAGCTCGTCATTACTCCATGAAAATCTGCTGACATTTATGAAATGTACATCTGCACCACACACACACACACACAGAGCAAAAATAAGAATAATTAGAAAGTGACAGATCAATGATGAACACTGTCCTCAACGGCAGTTATCAAACCTGGCAGTGTGACATACAGTGGTAAAAGTGGCTCACAGAAACTGATCAGACAATCATTGTAACTGGTCAGATACACGGCCTGTCTATACTACTGTTCCAGCTGTTCTAGCAAATTCCTGCTTCTATCCCATCTAGAAAACACACATGACACATACTCTCTCTCTTTGCACTGCCCTTTTTCTTTCTGGTTTTTCTGAATGCCCTTTTTCTTTCTGGTTTTTCTTTCAGAACCATTCAAACAAAATAACAGCTGGTAAGCGGTATGAAAAATGTCTCACACAATCATTGTGTGTGCATGTCAGTGTGCATGCATCTGGGTGTTTGAATCTTTATCATCAAAATATGTGTGTTTGCAAAATAATTTTAAGCGCTCAGGGTGTTGGTTATTAGAGGCTAGCATGGGCACATGTGCGCATGGTGTGTGTCAATGGGAACGTACATGGGCATTTCAATCTTTATCATCAAAATATAAATGTACGCATGTTTCCAAATGAATATGAAACTTGAAAGTGCTTAGGGATATCATACATTACATTTACAGGACAGTGTGTGTGTGCATGGTGTGTGTGACGGTATGAATGCACTTAGGCATTTGAATCTTTAAAACCGAAATATGTGACTAAAAGAATTTTTAAATACTTAAGCTATTACAGGCCAGGCACACTATATGCCCATTATTATTATTATTTAGTGCTGTTTGTAATGCGGGAGCACTGTCGCAAAGCCTGTCTCACCAGCTGTGTTGATGTCGGGGAAAGGAGTCCACCTGAGTTGTTTGGGTTTGGCGCTCTTCCTTGGTGAATGATGTTCAGCTGGTTCATCTGCATCGCAGCTGTAACAGCAGACAAACAAATATTTGTCACAATACACTATGACCTCGTCACGGCAGGTTAATCTGCATTGCAGCTGTAACGGCAGACAAACAAATCATTGTCACAATACCCTATGACCTAGTAACAGCTGCTTCATCTGCATTGCAGCTGTAACGGCAGACAAACAAATATTTGTTGCAATAAACTATGGCCAATGACCTAGTCACAGCTGATAAAAGGACTAGTTAGCCAATCAGCACTCAGCCTTGGCCACATTGCACAACCTGCCTTGCATTACTTACAGTTGAACTTCAATGTCTTGGTGAAGTGGTGAGGCTACTTTAGTACATAGCACTTCACTGTTCACAAAGACTAAAACAGTAAAAGTGACTTTGCAGTATATTACTACTCTGTAAATCAAAGATAGTATTTCACAAAAAGACTTTGCAGAACTCACTTTGTAATTACTAAAATTAGTGTAAATCAAAGACAGTACTTCACAGAAAGACTTTGCAGCATATTACCACTCTGTAAATCAAAGACAGTACTTCGCAGAAAGACTTTGCAGCATATTACCACTCTGTAAATCAAAGACAGTACTTTGCAAAGTGACTGTGTGATATACAAACCTGTAAATCAAAGACCTATTTGACTGGGTGAAAGGTGGGTGCGGGGGGCAGGCAGGAAGGGAGAAAGGGAGGAAGGTGGGGGAGAGGAGGGGTGGGGAAGGAGGGGTAAAGGGAGGAAAAGGGGGAGGGAGGGAGCAGAAGCAAGGGGCTATAATTATCCTCACAAGTCAAAATCAAAGCCGGGATCCATACAAACCTTGCACCGCAGCATTTTGCAGCATCAGCTGCTGCTGCTGATTGTAGGAGAACGGCGGCAGGTACGTAGGTGCGTGCAGCCCCCCTGACAACACCTGCAGCTGCGGCAAGGGCGTTGCTGACCGCAGCGTGTTTGCCGTGGCCATGATGGATTGTGGTGGTTGCTGGGCAGACGCTGGTGCTGACAGCGCCGCTGATGACGAAGCACGCTGCTGCTGCTGCTGCTGTTGTTGCTGCTGCTGCTGTTGGTGTTGTTGTTGCTGCTGCTGTTGATGCTGCTGCTGCTGGAGCTGTTGTTGCTGCTGTTGGTCAGCCATGATTATGGATGGCGTGAGTCTTTGCCTACTAAAATGATTCTGTCGTTCCCTCTGACCACAGGAAACCCAACTTCCTCGTGAACTGGATCAACTTTGTCGACAAATGGCAGGGTTTCTGCAAATGAAAGATGTGACAAACATTTGTAACCACCAAAGTCAGAAAAGAGATAAATGTATGTAATATCCTAGATTCCTCCTAATAAAGTAGGCCTAATAAAGTAATATTAATATTAATAATAATATAGTACCATTGTGTGTACAGTAAGAAATTGTGTAAACACTTAGGAAGTACCAAATAATGACCTAATATTATTACAATATTAGTTAACATACAGACCTTTCAAAAGTGCAGGAATCTGTCATCCTTTTAGTATGAGTTGTCTGCAGGTATAAATTTATTAAAAATAGAAATAATACAAGGGATGCAGAAATATGCTACTTAGTCACTAATAGTTTAATAATGTTCAGAAAATCTTTAGAAACCCGAGAAACAAACAAAAAATACGCAGAAAAATAAACACCTCATAAACACAGTCAAATGTTTCAGACTAAACACTAAACAAGTAGAAGATTGATTCATAATTATCTCCCCTTTTCTCCTAAGTCTTGCTGTTGAGAACAGACCACAGTTCAGTAGGATTTTTCAGAAGCACAACAATCAGCTTGATACTGATAGTTGATGTTTAGAAATTAGATCTTTTGGTTTTGGCGACACTGGTCCAGGTGTGTGTCTATCATGTTCCCACAGCTCTTAGTTCCAGTATAAATCAATAAATATCCACACAAAAACTGCTACTGTACTAGTACTAGCTGGCAGTAACTTTAACCCTAGTCCCACAATTTGTGCTGTGGGAACATAGTACAAGAAGATACTGAGAGAGCTGTAGAGTGAGAGAGCTGTAGTGTAAGAACAGTGATCATGCTTGACATTTTTTAAACCAGTGTGGTATCTATAACACTAACAGTATAAGGCGGCGAAAGCAGTTCACAGATAATCACTTTAAGTTTAACTGGTCAGATACATGGCTGTCTATGCTACTACCACACACATGCATGCATGCATGCACACGCAGTGATTTTATTTAACTGAGAACTAGTCAAACAAAATAGCAGGCCTGGATATTTTTAATGAATAATCTTTTCAATTTAACAAACTTAAACACACTTCACGTGTCTCAACTATCATGCCATATGTGTCTCTGCTGTTGAGCTACTACTGTATTAGTGGTAAAACTACTACTAATTAATTTAACACTGACAGAGTGATTAGGTACTCCAAAGCGCCTGTATCAGTGGTCTGCCATGCTGTTTTGACCGATTTTTACTGACTTTTGAATGTTTGATTTATTTTCTGTTTGAGATCCAATCTGAATAAAAACTGCATGAATGGAAAATTTGAAGTCTTATCTTTCTGTTTATTGCATGAATGTTACCTCGTATTGTGAAAAAGAGCATTTAATCTTAACCAGAAGTGCCTTGGGGTAGCCGCCGCCTCGTTATGGATCACCGATTGTGTAGTGCGAAGATCGTTCATTCACTACTTTTTGAGCTCGCGGGGTTCGCTCTACGAACTTTCTGGCGACAAACAAACTCGACCAATCAAAAGGTCTGTCTCTTAGCCTCATTTCCATATCCAATATGGCTGCCTCAGCTTGGCGAAAGCGGCAAAAAAACTTGATGAAAAACTTCTGTAGAGTATCTTGACTATTTCCGAGCAACAGACCCCTTTCAAAAATATATCACTAGAAAGAGCAACATTTCATCTCTTAAAAGACAGTGGAATTGAAGCTTAAAGCAACTACATAGCCAAACACTCTGCCTAAGAGAGATGTAAACAGAGCAAATTGTCTGCCGAACCACGCGGTCAGTCATGGCCACCGAAGCAGGCTCACTCCAGAGTCAGAAAGCGAATGATCAAGCCGATTCTCCGATTCCAGAACCTCCTGAATTCTGTTTGAATGATCTTGTTGGTGAGTAAAATGATTTTTCTTTTCATAAGATGTCGATTTAACCGCATACAATTCCGAGTTAAGTGATTAAATCTGGGTTGAAATGATATCGGAGCCGGTTGAGTATGCACTGTCCGACTCTGTGAACCTCCGGGTGAAGGCACAGACAAAGTTATTTAGGCACATCACTTCTCAGCAAAATGTTTGTTACCGACTGTGTGGAGGAGGCCTTCTGCACAGAAACTGTGAAGGTTTTGACAAGCTTATTTATTTCTGAGCCTCCAAAAGCGAGAAAAACTATGGTCACGTGACTTCAGTTTATCAACACTTGTTATGATCTAAAAATAGCCTTCTTAGCTGCGGTTGTTTATTTATTAGTATTTCCCTTTTTATTTTATTTTTCAGTGGTTGTGGCAATGCCTTGGAAATAAATACTGGTACTAACGATGGAATAAGTGTGGGTACATAGTATCAGTGAGAAAAATTAATTTTGTTATGTTTGAAACCTGGTCCAAAACATGACACTGAGTTGATACTTGTCAATACTTAACAGTGGACAGTGCATATTTCCTTATCCAGTTACTGCACTTTCAGCTGAGAATTGTAAATGAAAATTGGTGGAATATTTATAGCTTGTAAGATCATTATATTTTTTTTCCAGCTGATGAAACCTATGAGGCCCTGAAGAAGACCTTTCTGCCCAAAGGCAAAGGAAGGCCTCCAGATCCACCTACAGTGTTCCTGACAAACCGTCTTCTTCTGCAGTTTGAAGTTCTCAAAAATGATGCATATGATGCACTGAAAGAGGGCGGTTAGGATCAATTTAAAACCACAAGTGACTTGATCATCATCATTGACTGCCACCTAATGTTTGTCCTCAGACGGCCTGTAAGTGTAATGATGCATTGCCATCTGGCCATGCCTAAAAAAGTGGACTTCAGTTTTTGTCTGTGATCAATTAGAAAGGTGTACCATCATCTAGAGCTTTTAATTCTGATTATTTTGGTATAAAAAACATAGTGATAGGACAAGTATAACAGGAGTTATGTTTTTTGTACATTTTATTATTGACGGTCGGCAGAAATCGACGAAATTGGTGAATTTAGCAAGTTTAATGCAACATTTCTGCAAAACTAATACAGATCAAGGTCTGCAAAAAATTGTGCTTGATGTCTGTACTGTAGAGAATGAGATTCTTTAATATTGGACAGGTTATATGCAAAATAGCTTCCATATGGGACCTTAAACTTCAGCATTTCCCTAATTTGCAAACTGTGAACAAATTGCAGCAAAAAAAAAAATCAAAAAAAAATCATAACTTCGGAATTATTCAAGTGATCCACATGAAGTTTATGTCACTGGAATCAGATTAAAAAGTTCAGTACAAATATATAAATTATAATACTGCACTGCTGAATCAAAAAATCACTTTGGAGTACCTAGAGTGATACACTCAAATCTACAAAAATGGCAACCTGAAAAAAACAAAAACAAAAACTCATTATTTCACCAAAATATCCTTCTTCCATCAGTTACTAAAAGCTTATTAACTTAATAATGTTGTGCATAAATGTACTGCACAGGTGAGATTTTGATTGTTTGAATCTATCGATCTATCAATGGGGAAAACCAAATGGGCTAGTCGAGAATACTGCACCACACCCGAGACTGCGTTCTGTTGTGTACCACTTTCCGTGCAAATCAAGATCAATACCGGAGTCCTAACCTAATGAAAGAATAAATAACTGTGCAAGAGGTAACAAAACTAGCATTAACAGTAACACTGTAATACTAGTAAAGTAATAGTAAACATCTGTCTCTGAGTCTGACTTACTGAAGTTACTGTACACGGACAGAATCCGGCCTACATTGACTCATCGTGTAACGATGGCACCAATAATCCATGCTATTGGGCACTTCATCTAGCCGGTCAAGCGAAAATCGACAATTTAAAAACACAAATTATTAATTAATTCAAATAATCAAAAACGAAAAACACGATGTCCCCATACTGTCAGTGTCAACTGTCATAACCTTAGCACTCAACTCTACCTGCGGTTGCAACTTGTCTTGCACAGTGACTGAAGTAAAAAAGACCATAAACTATGATAAAGGCATAATGCAGAATAACCCAAATACCATGTCTACGCTTTCTTTGCATGCCTAAAAACGGCACAGTTTTAACCGTGCAGATTAAGGTTCATGGTGCAATTCGCGGAGAACAGTTAGAAATGAACGCGCA
>OY757554.1:16868320-16930820 GCA_963584105.1 Alviniconcha strummeri | reverse complement strand
CGACTTTTAATCTTTAGGTGTACTCACTGCTTATGGAGATCTAGTCAAGTCAAGAAATTCTGTATTCATTCAAACAAAAATGTGGGTGCCACACATAAAGAACAAAGACAGAGTCCATTGTAATGTAAAGATCTGCAATGACTTGAGGTGCGCCTAATCTACGACTTCAGGTGTACTCACTGCTTATGGAGATCTACAATGACTTCAGGCTGCGTCTTTACAAGCAAGCCAGACCAAAGAGGATCATTCTGGAAGAAAACGAAAAACGGAGTCAGCAAAAAGCACTGGGCCGCACATGTAAAGTTTAAAAAACACCCAAAAAATCGGGGTCAGCTATGCTATACCCTCTCAGGTCCCCAGATGCGTCGGGTTTAGACTGACTGAACCTGGCTTGTCAGTCTAAAGAGGTGTGTTTGTGCGCAGGCGCTACCAAGCTGAAGATCATTTAATTTCGGGGTTTTTGTTTGTTTTTCTCTCTCTCTCTCTCTCTCTCTCTCTCTCTCTCTCTCTCTCTCTCTCTCTCTCTCTCTCTCTCTCTCTCTCTCTCTCTCTCTCTCTCTCTCTCTAAGATATGCATCGACTGCTTCTGGTAAGTTTCCGACCAATACTAGTTATATGAACTGATCAGATGTTATACTGCCTTAGTTGCTAGTTGTATGCTCATAATGTATAACTGAATGATGTCTGCATGTGTGCATAGGGCGCTGGGAACAAGCTATGTTTTGTGTGGAAATTCTCATGTATAACGTTTCACTCATTCATGCCTATATGTATATAAGTGATGCCTGTAATTTTATATTTACTCATCAGTAGCTTAGCAAGGACAAGTTGTTAGACAGGTTTTTTGACTAAACCTAAACTACAATCCTTTTAAAATAAAGTTTTCGAGTTCTCTCTCTCTCTCTCTCTCTCTCTCTCTCTCTCTCTCTCTCTCTCTCTCTCTCTCTCTCTCTCTCAGCAAGTGACTCTTTGCAGAAACCCTTGAAGTCACTATACAGGCGAGCAATCAAAATTGTTCCGTCTTCTCAAACGAACCAGCCTTACTGATAAAGACTACAAAGCGGCTCAAATTCTCCCGCTATCTTAGAGGTTAATGAGTAACAAAGAGCGTTTTGTGCACAAAATTGTATCGGGTAGGGCACCGATGTATCTATCAACAAAATTATTGATTAATCAAAGTTCGAGGAATTCATCAAGAAAGTTAAATGTGCCAATACCAAGGATTCAAGTCCAGCCTGGTTTATTCTGGTCCTGTTCTCTGGAACTCATTGCCCAGCGACTTGAGGCTTCCAGTCAGTCCTTCAGTGTTTAAAAAGCATCTTACGCTTCATATGTTGTCTCTCTTAGGTGTTACGTGAAACCATGATCATAGATATTATATATATATGTCCATGCGAGTGCTCCAACCTGTGTCACAGTTGTGCTGCTTCAGGCGGCCCATGTATTTTGTGTCTGTGCTCTATGTGCATGTAGTTTTCGGTGACAAACGTATTCTTAATCTTATGTGCGTGCGCGCGTGTATATATGTTTACCCCAGATCAAGCTAATTTATATATATGTTTGTTGTTCTTTGTTTTTTTAATGCATTATCTACTTGTTTCTCGGTTTACTGGTGTCCATTTCAACGTGAATTGTATAAATGTACATGTACTTACATACTGGAGCTCACTGTATCTTTAGTTAATAGTAGTTTCCCTCATAGGCGAGGCCTGGATATAAAAAGACCTCGAGTCTTCTCCACTACCCTCGTCTAGTAAAATAAAGTTTATTCATTCATTCATTCATTCATTCTCTCCATTCAGACAGTCAGCGGGTAGGATCGAGAGGTCAGCTACTTACTGACAGCCTTCCTTCCTAATCATCTTCTTCTCTCCTTCTGTTATATACCTACTGATAAAAGATGATTGTGCTCACATCAATTTCTGTGTGTCCCATGTGAAGAAGTGACGAGCCCGTACCACCATCAAGGACGACAACTTCTGCTTTGGACGCCATCAACACTGCCAGAGTTTGGTCCCTTCCCAGTTCACAGTGAAGAAAGATACCGTTGAGTTGAATATCTTCGTCTCAGCTAAAACAAGTGTTAGATATTTTTCACTTCTACATGAAACAGCTTATAATGTCGGCATTAAGTTGCAACCTTTTAGGTCTTGGTAGAAAGAGACCGTCATTTTTTTTAGAGTATAAACAAACCTGGCAGCTACGTGGGGGTAAATGATTTATACAATAAATTCCCTCACTAGATCTCAACAGGCGCCATAGCTCAGTTGGTTAGAGCGTCTGCCTAGTAAGCAGAAGGCCGAGGGTTCGAATCCCTCTGGTGCCTTTTTTTTTTCTTTTTTTCTCCCCTCCCGTTTGTTCCGCACATACCAAGATGTGAGTCTGTGTGCTCAAAATGTAACTGTTTAAATTAGCTACACTATGGCAAGTTAAAGCACAAAAAGCTGTTGAGTAAAGTAAACTGATCAGGGTTTTGACAGGGCCTCATGTGTTTGTTGCTGGGGTGTGTGTGTGTGTGAATTGTGCTAAACTGGTTGTAGTTTTCAGCCTTGGATATCTTCCAAGCAAAAAGAGAGCGGGTGGAGAGAAAAAGAGAGAGAGAAACAGAGACAGAGGAGAAGAGAGGGAGAAAATGAAGAAGGAGAGAAGCAGAAGAAAAACATATTAACCAGTAATGTAAATAATTATGTTTTATTGTTGTCTTTTACCAGTAAATATCCAAACACACAAGACTCAGAACAGGAGCAACACAAATAAATAAAAAGGAAAGGAGTAAAACTGAGAAGAAAATACTGAATGGAAATACTTTTGTATGTACATAGATCAAAGTTGTTTTGTTTTTGTTTTGTTTGTTTGTTTGTGGTTAGAGTTAAAATGTATGCACCTTATGTGAACTGACTGTTTTAGTTTTCTGTTTATTTGTTTGTTGTTTGCTTTCTTAAGAGCTGGTTTGAACAAAATTGTATTCAGGATACAAAATAATTACACAAGTTAATCGCAATATCAACAAGCCTGTGTGGCTTATTGGTGATGCACTCATATTCACTAAGAAGACAGAACTTTAACAGCAGACATGTCAGATATTGTCTTCACTCAAAACAAACTCAAATTATTCAACAACAACAACAACAAAATTTTAAATAATAAAAATCAAATGACTGCTGGTGAGATTAGAAGCAAACAAGAATGAAGAAAACATATTCATCCATGTGTTGCTACATTGCATGTCTGGGTTGCACTGATTGTTCCGGGATGTGTGCACATTTGCCTGCACTTGCTGTTGGCATTGGATCATCTGGTGTGAAATGCTTTAATATCGATGTACGCATTTACAGTACTTTGCTCATCCTGGTTTTTTTGTCATTTTGATATTGATGTATGCATTTATACTTTATAGTACCTGTACTTTCTTGTTCTTGTTGTTGTTGGTTGTCAAGCGGATTTTGATGTTGATAATGTACAGTGCCACGAGCATGTAAACTTTTAAGGGTTATAGCGCTATATAAGAGTTATTATTATTCTGATGTCCATTCTTGTCTTGAATTGGGAAGTGCTTTGAGCCAGTCTAGCTGGATTAGGCGCTATAAAAGATTAGGCGCTACATATTATTATTATTATTATTAAAAGAAGCAGGTCACAGATACAAATAAACAAAAATGGGACAGACAAAAAATAACTGATTCTAATGCAGAAGAAAGACAGACAAAAGAAGGAAAATAAAATAAACAAAATAAATGTCATGTAGCTTGGCAAGAGAAGGAGGGAGAAAGAAAGGGGCAGGGTGCTTAATATTTTATGCCTGGTCAATTACAATGGTCATTTTCCCTGATATAACCGCTCTGGTTTACTGGGCATGAAAATCTAGGAAATTGGGCATAACTGTTTTTACTTACCAACAGTTACACTTTTTTTTTTACAGTGGTCAGATCAGGCCAACCTTGCTATCAAATCACATTCCTTAAATGTCTGATTCATCATTCATGTAACAAATCATGGGGAAAAGTTAAAAGAACTGAAATGCCCTCGTGAAGTATTAAATTTAAATGTTCTGACTCACTACTGGCTATAAAACTTAAAAGAGAATCTTTGTCAGAGCTGTCTGGGTTCCCAAAGATCAGGGGCTTACCAATAGATAAGGAGCTATAAGAAGAATTAAGAAGAGAGAGAGATTTTATATATATATATATGGAAAAAAGCAAACAAGAAAAACAGGCACCAGGGGGATTCGAACCCTCGACCTTCTGCTTACTAGGCAGACGCTCTAACCAACTGAGCTATGGCGCCAACTGGCACACAGGCGTCTTTATAGAAATAAAAATGCAACCTAGGTTTGCGGAACGATTTTATTTTATTTTGTAAAATAGTTTTTCGTTATATTATTTTATACGTTATGATTTAATATCAGTTGATACAGTTCTATTTGTATTCATAAATAAAGCACATTGCCAAAGACGCACTTTACAAATTACCTTTCTAGGCACCATCATGTGACTGCCGAAACGACATGTCAACCAGTACTAAAGTGCACAGCAATATTCTCTAGATCTAGGTGCAGTTTACTGTAACCTGCAGGGCTTTGGTAAAACTCAAGACGTTCCGCATATCATGTGCGCAACAGTGCAACTGGCACCATACTCAAACAAAAATACCTTGCAAATAAACACGGCGTCAAATGTTTCTCAATGGTCAAGGGAGGTAACAAGACTGCAGTGAACTCTTGTCTGTTCTGGAGGAGAGAAACGACTCGGCAAATGGTTGACGCCTAGGTTTGACAACTTCCTGATCGTTAGAAATAAAATTCCACTCGTATTATTTCGTCCTCCGAAACTCTAAAGGTATTTCGTGCAATAGCATCAACATAGCATATTTTCATCTGTTTTCTCGTTTATTTTTTATCTGCATATCTGCCACACGTAAAATTAATGTAACGCGTAAACTTGACAGACTTTAGTGAGAATGTTCGCTACTCGCGAGTAATTGAAGAATGTTGGATGCTGACAACGTAAAAGTTTTGTTCATTAGAACTTAAAAGTTCCATTTTCTGTACCATTGTCTGACGTGATAATTCTGTCTAGTAACTGATGTTTTCTCTTTCTCGAAGGCCTTCATTCTGTTGGCCGCCAGTAGCACACCTTGAGCCGAAACCAAGCCCGAAGAGAGACGAGACTGAGACAGAAATATGACAATGGGAGATAAAAGTATTTATGGCAAGCTGATTGTGGACGTCGTCATTGGACCAGTATTGGAAAAGGTATGATCACAGTTTTGTTGATTTTTATTTTTCCAATTCCAGGCCCAGCCTCATCCATGCTTTGATGATTATAAAAGTTTAAAGTTAAGCATTTTCTTTTTGAATAGAGAACAAAATCTGCCCTTCACAGCTTCAGTGGCCTCCTCTTCGTCCCTTCCATTTGTGTTAGCTGGTTGCAGGTTGGGTCATAAAATTACTGAGTGCATCAGATGTTTGCCCATCCTCAGCGGTAATGGTATCTGTATGACTATGAGTATGACTAGTATTCATGAGTGTATGATCTGTATTATAGTTTAAATGCTGTTTATATTAATTAATACAATATAGATCATCTGGTACATTGCAACATCTGGAAATTTTTGTCAATTTCTGGCATAAATGCAAGAGAGTGCAAGGTATATGAGCCTGTGACAAAAGGTGCTCCCGCTTAACCCGGGTATGTTTGTATACTCCTATTTATTTTCGTCTTACTAGAGTTACATGAAACTGTGGTTGCTTTTATTCAGTATGCATTGATGAGTAGTTAAAGTAAAAATTGGCAGCTTTGGTCACCAAGAAGAGGATTAAAAACAAAAATACTTCACGAAAATCGACGAAAAGCGGCTTCCGGAAAGTGGGACAACGTGGGTTGTTTGACTTCAGCTCAAAACCGCAACTAATCAGCTGAACTGTTCTTCACAACTTGTACACCATTTGACTACTGAATAAACTAAATTTAGTATCCAGTCGAATTGCAAGCCATGCGTGACGTTTCATAACCAACAAAAACGAAACTGAAAATACACTGGCCGTTCATAACGGACTGTGTCCAAATTTCCTGTAAGTTTAAAGATCGTCTGCTACCGTCCGCCATCGCATTCACTGCGGACCTTCGCTTCTCTTATTTGCATATCAATCGCGCACCGAAAGCAGTCAATGTTTTTACTGGGGGCATTTCCGTGTTTCATTTTTTTTACCCAGACGTAAAAAATCTGAAACTTTGTCCATTTGTTACGAACGACCTTTTGCAAATTTTATCGGCATCACAAACATTTAATTACTGCTGACCGCTTCTAAAACTATCACTGGCCTTCCTGTTGACATCACATGGCCGCTTGTCGCTGACAGTGGTTTCGTCGAAGGGGTGGCGGTGAGTATTCTGACTGTGTCCGGTTATTTTGTTTTGTTACGAACATCCTAAATGTTACGAACGACCCACATAAGTGTCGAATTTCTGTCATCATATATTTTCCCAAACAAATGCTTTCTTAGCCACTAGTAAGTGATATAAATGGCACTGGTAGTGTGCTTTGTTTACTTCATCGTATTATGGCGGGAAGGGGGCAATTTCAGATTGTGGACACAGTTTGTGACTGTGTCTGTGTTACGTGTGTCCAGATGTCTTTTCTTACGTTAGTCTGCAGTCCGTCTATGTCTGTAATTATTGCTGATTTAGGTAAGCGGTCGATTTAAAAGTTGAAATGGCTCACAGCTTATTTACCCTTCAAGTGGTTGTTTACAAACTTTTACGTCCGACTGGAGGCTTGTGCATATTAAACAAGTACTCTGTAAACTTTGTAGCAGGTGAACGTGACATGGGCACAGTGCTACCCCCCGTCCCCCTTTCCTTTGTTTTGCAGTCTTAATTTTGTTTCCTTTCCGCATTAAATGTAATAGTTGACTTGCCACTGTAAATTTATTTTTATTTTTATTGATTAACTGTGCATGAAGGCCGACTTTGGGGGCCGGTGGAAGGGGGAGGGGGGGGGGTGAAGATTGTCTTACAATTTATTATAAACATTTTCACTGCTCTTGTATAAATAAAGACCTTTGGTATGTAAGGGCACTTTAGGATTGTTACAGTCAAAAGTACATGTATCATTTTTCTGTTTTCCTTTTTTACATACTGAAAAATTTAATATAGGTATCTGACTTAAAGATGCCATACTTTGTGACCTGATCGCATTTTTAATGTGGTGTTGTTTTTCTTTTAGTTTTAGTAAGCATACATTAGATGACGTCTGTCTGTCCCTGGTATTCAAATCTGTATTAAATTCTGTTACTTTTGATAACTGTGGCAGGTTCTGGAAGTGTGCCAAGCAGAAAATCATGTATGGATCCAGTTCTTCACACACAAAAAGGAAGCATGTTCTTCAGGCTCTCACCACCGGACTTATCTTATTGGGATTTCTTGATTGCAAACAGAAAAAAAGTTTCCCTGACACTGAGTGCAAAGTGAGGCAGCAGTTTTTCACTGACAGTGATTGACAGGTTTAGTTTGAAAGGATGTCATTTTGTGTGTGTGTGTGTGTTTTTTTTTTTTTTTTTTTGGGGGGGGGGGGGGGGGTCTTATAAATTGTCCTAAAGTTTTAATGTGATCTGCATGTTCAGAAAGTCGCTCCTTTAACCTGTCATATCATACTGTTACTGTGCCTAGATTCACTACAGTTATGTGCTGTTTGTTCAGTCTGGGTGAAATAGTATCTTGGTTTTCATAGACTGTTTCCACTGCCATAGTGTTACGTTCGTCCACTTAATCAAGTTGGAATGTGTGAATATGCCTCCTGCCTTGCATCTTTTTTGCATTTATCATTACAGTGTATACTATGAAATAAAGTGTTCCTTGTTTGAAAACTTTACTGAAGTTGTTATGTGTTTAAAATGATTATTTGTAGAACTAGATTCTTGAGCGCAAAATTTGGACACAGTGATTACATAATACTTACATTTAAAGCAGAATTTGTTTGTCCTGCCTGCTCTGATTTTATTACTAGCAGCTACTTAAATGCACCAGAAGCATTAAAATTGCATACAAATGGTTTTTCTCTGTATTATTATGACATTCACTGTGTCCATTGTTACAAACGTCCACACCTGACCTGACCCCAGTTTTGATGCCATACAGCACACACTTGGATCAAAACAATTTTTTGATGATGGAAATAGTTACTTGAAACATACCACTTTCTAATGGTAAGACTGAAAATAGCTTACTGGGAGTTTGATTTTGAGGCAATGTGTCCCACTTTAGATCATGACCTTTTGTCACAGGCTCATATATATATATATATGTACTCATCTAGTAAACAAGCGAGTACAGTGGGGACTGTGATAATATAAAATCTGTTGTCACAATGTCAGACTTTCTGCTAAGTGACTCTGTAAGTGTAAGTGTAACTGAGTCACATTTCTGGTCACTGTCAGTGTCAGTTTATTTCCAGATCTAGATGGTAAAAATATGACTCGGTTTTTATTTTTCAGATAATAATTAATATAGTTTTTGTCTTGAACAAGTGACCCCATACCTGTCAACCCATACAGTTTACCAGTATAAAATACAGTTTTTCATTATTTTGGGGTGGGTTGGAAGTGAGATTTGAAGTCGTGCATGTGTATTCAGAATCAGTACAACATTGCTTCTTCCTTCCACTGCCACACATGCCGTTGGAATTCAAATTCAAAATGCTGCTGCCACCAGCGAAAGACCCTGGCCTCCATAAGGGAAATACAGGTTCACAAACACTGGACTAAGGTTTACTCCCAAAAGGGGTTGACAGCTATGTAACCCAGATATTCCAATTCCATACAATTAATTACTGATTAGAGCTTATGATCTGACACTGACAGGATTGTCCAACTCTCTTTGAGAATGAGAGTCAGACAGCTCCACCTCCCTCCTCTTGTTCTTGCTTGGAGTTGGATTGCAAATCCTGCAGTGATGTGTGTTTAAAAGTAGGTCACAGTGCCTTGGGATCCTGTTGGAATTTGGATCTTGTTAGATCCTGTAAGTGATGATGATAATGATTGCTTTTATATAGCACTATTTTCCACTCTCAGGCAGACTCACTGCACTTGCATATGATTCTACATGAGTGACTAGCTTTTTGAAGCGTGCTTATGAATATCCACTGAAGTGGTGTACTTACACTTACAGCTCTCTCACACTAGTCACAGTCACAACGACTCTAATCATTAATGGGAGGTGTGCTTTGCTCTCTTCTAGCTGGAAAAGAAGGACATATCTGCAGCACAGACGCTTCGGTCTGCCATAAGCAAGGTGAGTGAAATGGATGCAGGCTGTTTGCTGTGTCACTTCCAGTCTGAAGTGCAAGTCATTCTGGACTGGTTCTTAGTGAAACTCTAGTTTAGTCTTAGAAGTTAGAATGTTATCATGCAGCTGGCATGGTTTTGCCCCAAGAGCTTTGACAAATCTTAAAGAAGATAATAGTATACTGGTATTATTAATAATAATATATTGAGTGTATGACTAAGACAGTAAGAGAGAGCACATAAATTATCAGATACCATTCTTGAACTTAGATGAACTGAACAACTGTGCTTGACTCCTTGCATCCACACTGAGACAACAGAGCCACCTCACATTAGTCACAGTCAATAGATAATATGATGATACTATCACAGTGCAACCATCTTCTTCAGCTACCAAAAAGCCAAAGGCCGCCACCTGAATGCCACACTAATGACTAGTTCAGTAGTTTGTGTGTGTTTTTGTTGTTGTTGTTGTTGGGGGAGGGGGGGGGGGTATAAATGAAGCCAAGGCTAAGATTAGTAAGAAGAAGAAGAAAAACATTGGCATGAAAGGTGTATGATTGGACAATAGTACATTTACAAACCAGTCAAGTGTGCCTGCCATTGCATCAATCTGATGATGTCATCTTGATGGTGATGCTATTGCATATGTGTGTGTGGACAGACAGATGGACTTGGTTATAAATATCAGACTAAATTGTAACTTACAGTTAGAGACTTTACAAGTTATGTGATTTTTTCTGTATAAAAAATAAAACATCTTTTTTAAACCTTGGTAACCTTCAGTAACAATTACACTATACAGCTTACTTTTTTTCTTGCTTTTAAAAAAAAAAGATTTCTTTTCAGGTTAAGTAACACTTGGTTGTGTACTTGGAATTTGAGTTAATATTTTATGGGCAGGCGGAACGCCGGATGCCAGGGCTGAGCTATGACCTTGTGCGGCACCTGTTGGTGAGGGCAGAGCTGGCAGAGAAAACAGACCTATGTCAGACTCTTCTGCGGCTAGGAGGGCAGACAGAGACAGAAGGTGAGTGCGTGTCAGTCACAGAAGGTTCTGTTGTTGTAGCTTTCCCCTGCTAAAAGCTGTCACGGTCTCCTGCTATATATGAGCCTGTGCCAAAAGGTGCTTGGCGAGGACCATCCATTTTTTGGTCCTAAATGCTTCTTCAGGTTTAAGTTTTCTCTGAACAAACCTAACTTTATCTGAAAGAGTATGCATCAAAGAGATAAAGATAAACTTGACTCCCAAAGTCAGTTCTGAGTTAGTAAAATATGAAAATTTACACCAAGTCCGGGCCAAAAATCGGCAAAGGAAGGGTGGACATTTCGGGTGCACCACTTCAGTTGTCGTTTTGTTTGCATCTTTCTTCTTTAGGCAATTTTCCCTTTGCTGCCTGACAGGACATAGTCAAAGCTTTTTAATGCTTGTGAAAACGGCTCATAACTACTTGTAAAATCTGAATAATTGAAATAAACATAAACTTATTCCGATCAAAACGCATTGGGTCTGGTTCTGATGCTGACGAAAACGTTCGTCTGCTACTATTCACTGCTGACTTGTGGGTGGTGAAACAAAGAAGCTGTTGCTAAAATCAGTGTTCAGTCTAAAGCAGTGATAATAAAAGCGTTGGATTCCATTCATAATAAAAAAATTCAAGTTTAAAATTTCAAGTTTTTATTTTGTCAGGCCGTTACGATTGAAAAATTGCCGATCCTGGGGATAAACGTCGATTTTGTGACCGCTGTCTTTTTGCACAAAGCGCGGCCATGTTTACCCACAGTGCTTTGCGCCTACTTTCTCTTCAAACATGGTGCCAACAAGGAACGGTGAGTGAATTTTCGATTTGGGTCATGTACCTTTTTACAGTTTTGATCAAAATGTGATGTTACGTCCGACAGATTAAATTGTTACTTTTCATTGATACAACGTTATTTTTGCATTTTCATTCGTAATTGTAAGTGAAGTGACCATTATTAAACAGGTTTCGGTCGGCAGTGTACAAATTCAAAGTGTTGTCTTTGTTCGATAGCCAGCTGTTTCTCGGATGACACAAGCAGCCTTAGGTCAGTGTTTCGATCGCGAGTAACCGATTTTTGCACAATAATGTCCAAGTTTCGATCGAGGGAACTAGTTTTTTTCTTAGTGTTTCGACTGCAAGAGAAAAACGTATACATTCAAGTGTTTACTTCGTAATGGCGAAAATACCCATGTTTACAGTGACACACATTTCGGAGTTGATTTTTCGCTGTCGGATAGCGTTTTTTTTCATTTATTCAGTCGATCAGAACAGCATGATGCCATGACACAAACTCTTACTCCTCAGTACACTTCTGCAACTCTACAGGTTTATTATTGCCGTCTGTGATGTGAACTAAGAGTTAAAAAAAGGCATAGCCGTAAATTATCTATTTATACAAATTAGACAAATACACAACAAAAAGAAAAGAAGCATTACCATGACATTAACATTGTGATTAGGGAGATTTTTTTTTTTTTTTTATCTTCCCAGGCCTTCCCATTTCCCTGGGATGAATAAAGTATATTGTTATTGAATATTGTTGTTTTGATTCTATTTCTAGCAGGACAGATGCATTCTAAAGTATGTGCTGAAACTAGTGAAAGCCAGAATAGAATTTCTTAACTGATTTAGTTTTATATGTGCACTGCGGTACAAATACAATACAGTGCAGCATATAAAGTAAAATTCTTGTGACAATTCACTATAAATATGCAACATGAAGACAAAAAATTCATACAACATAAAATACAATACACTGGGGCACAATGTAGGGAGTTAATGTAGGTGGAAGTTAGTAGGGAGAAAAGACCAAATGAACAGAAATTTAGAAAAGGAGAGGGTAACCTGGTATTTGTGTTATTATGTTTCAACTACAGTACTATACATATACATATATGTTAGTAATATTACCTAATGTCTGTGATATATATATATTCTGGGGAAGGTCAAAACACACACACGTGTGCGTGCAGACACACACAATATCTCATATGCATGTACGTCTCCAGAGTTGCATACCTACAAATATGGAGACATTTCCTCAAAAACAGTTGTTATATTGCCTTATTTTGTACACATGCATGTTTCTTTTCAGGCTAAAGAGGTTAATGCTCCAAAAGGGGAAGAGCAAGTGTTTTTCATGACACAGCAGGGACAACATTAGTGGAGCATGAAGCCAGATTCATCCTGGGAAGCACTGCAGTACTTAGGAACAGCAGAGAAATAAAGATATGTCTCAATGCTGAACTGCCAACTCACTGAAAACAAATCTTTTAAATTTATTAGGATGGGAAGAATTAGTGTTAACATGGGAAATTCTCTATGCTTTGTCATCAGTTTCCAGACTTTGCATTACTGTTTCTGGGTACTTACAATGTGTTACAGTTGTAATTCCAGGTAGTGAGACTGGAATGCCAAATCAATGCCTTTGGTAATTGAATTTTACCTTCTGTTAACAATAGGGTATAGGGTGAATGTACATTTGTAATTCACATGGTTTTCTGTTTTGTCAATGAAAGAATAATAATGACAACTTGGCAGTACTTTTTCTAAGTCACATACTGACTTGTGTCCTCTGATTGATATGCTTGGCATCCAACAGTGCATTACTTTAAATAATTGTTTTGGCCTTGTTCAATATTTACAGCAGTGTGTCAGATGTAGGAAAACTAAGTGATTTTATTAGCTGTGCATATGTTTTACAGGAAAGGAAAGTTTACAAACTTTACAAAGGGAAGTGTTGTGTCCACCACAGAGTTGTTACATCCAACAGATAAAATGCTTAAAAAGGGCCTTTGACAAAATTACAACTATACAAGCAACTTGTTTAGTGCTGCAGTCATCAAAACTACTACTAAATCAGGTGGTAACATTTTGTTGCAGTGTAGGGAAATTAGCACTGTTATTTTATAAGCTGTGTATTGTGAGCATGGGAAATGTTATGTCCATCCAATAATCGTTACATCCGACAGATAAAATGTAAAAAAATGTCGTTGATGACCTTATTTCATGCTGCAGTCATGGAAACAACTAAGCTTGATAAATTCTAATAAACACATCCTATTTTTGATTCAGTGTTGTGTTTCATTTTCATTTTATTAAAAAGATTAAGGTGGCAGTCTGTCGGATGTAACACAGGACATCATTGTTATGATTTTGAATATGAAATAAAAAGTGAATTGAGTCAGTTTAAGTTCTACTGTCTTGTTATAAATGATGGATGTTTATTTTCCCCACAGATTGATAGCAATCATTAAATTCAAAGATTAAATCAAAACAAACACTGTGTCCTGTGTTGCATCCGACAGATTCAGGTGTCCTTCTTTAAATGTCTTTTTCTCAGACTTGCTTCATCAAGTTATCTTTTTTAGACCTGAAATGTATATAAAAAAGACTTATCTTTTAAATGGTGTTACTTGCTAAATGACTTTTCTGCTTTTATTTTTCACTCTAATGTCCACCTTCTAAGCAGCACCTTTTGGCACATGCTCATATAAAAATGACTTAGTGCCAAAAGGTGTGCAAATGGGGGGTGGGATTTTTGACTGTCAATAAAATCCGTTTCAAACACTTTGTCTTGTTGTTGCCTTCTGTGTGCGTTCATAGTTGGTCAGTATCACAATGGGAACAATATGAGCGCCAAATCTGGAACAGCTGGAGAAATATAATTTTTTGAAAGTGAAAAGCGCCACGAAATTCGACCCCTGAAAACGGACACGCTCACGGTACTTCCGATGCTTTCATTCACGTACATGACAAATCAAAACATTACCTCAGTCACCAATTTGCACAGAGGAGATATCGCTTTACACAGTACATATAAAATCGATTATCACTAAGTTTTGTTTTTGGAGTTAGAGGCTCTGAAATATTCCTCGGTCGAACATTATGTGTGTTGAAATGTTTCGTGACCAGCATCTGCAGACAATGTAGTGAAGAACGGACTTTCTCTTTCGTCGAAACTTCACTCGTCACTGTGGTACGTCACTGCATCAGGCACCAATGTTTTATTTTACTGCCAAATGTCTGGGTAGTTTTTAAAATATATTTTGCCATTGCGAATAAAATTGTTGCAGTAAATAACGTTCAACAACGTATTAGATTAAACAAGCAAAAGGATGGGGGGGAAAAGTTTTTGTGCTTTTGCACTACTTCCAGTCAGTCATGTTACACATCCGGGTCATTTGCTTTTAGCACATGGCCGCATGGAAGAGACATTCTGATATGCGAAAGGTGTGTGGTAATATTTTTGAAGACCTTAACGTTCAACTTTATTTAAACATCCATCGCAGATTTGGCGGAGATTTTGTCAAATCTTCCGGTTATACGATGATATTTATGTTGATATATGCCGAATCTTTTAAAAGTATTGGAATGTTAGCATACAGAGTGAGTTTTTGTTGCTGTCAATCTAAAGTTTGTTCAGATGCTTTTGTAAATTTGTTTTCACCAAGTTTCTTACAACATGGGTGCGTGTTGAAATCGTAATGTGCAACAGCAGATCGGTTATAAACAGTATATTCTGATCGTACTCTTTACATTTTTTGCTTGCGCTTAATGCAGTTCATTTTGTTTACAAACCACGTCTTCAAACAAATCATCATATATGGAAGACAATTCGAATTTACACAGGTTAAAGTTGTCAAGGTAGGTGTTGAACATTACGATTACAACACGAGCTGTGGAAATAATAACGTTCGACATAATTATAGTGACCATGCCTGTCTGCCTTCCAGAGTTCTAAAAATGTTAGGTGCCGATCTTAATAGCATTATTCTTTGGCTGTGATATTTTTAGTAATATTTATTATTATTTATTATTTTTTATTATTATTAATTCTTTCACTTTTAAGTTAACTGTTCAACTATTTTTGTCCTAGGCACCTGAGTCAACATCACCAAGAAACGCATGGATGACAGGTTGCCTGTGTGTTTTCCTGTGACACCCAAAAGCAGCGAAAGTTTCACTCACTCTTACTTGCTCCATTTTCTCTTAGAAAACACTTACTTGTTTGTTAAATAATAAGTATTACTTATTTTGTTATGAAAAACAAAGTACCATGTTGTCTTATTAACGTTATGTTATCCACTACAACAAAATTAATGCGGCAAAAACTGTTCACATGGAAATAGTTATGTGTCTTTATACTTTGCAGTAATAAAAAGTTACTGATTTATAATTTTCATCTAGAAACAAACAGCATTGTACATCTTGTTGAAATAGTAATGTTTGACATATTTCTTACATCATTTGCTGTTTATGTCAAGAAAGCTTAAATTTGAGGGGAAAAAATCATCAAATCTTCCTTGTCACATATTGTTCTATTAAAGAATAACTATTTATGTTTCAAAATGTGTTGCTTTTTATTCGGTTAAAAATGTTCAAGATTTGAACGTTGTCTATTACAACAAACGATGCATAGCATGCTGTTCTGTGTGAGACAGAGCAACAACAATTCACTTGTGGATCACATCTCGTAAGATCAGTTGGGTTTTCGCAGTTAACTGCATGATTGGCAACACAGTGATGTGGGCTTGTTGTAATGTGTAATGTTCAACATTTTGTTACAAATCACACTGAAAGTCAGATTTCTCAGGAACGAAGAGCAGCACTGCCTTCTCCCTTCACTGGTGGATGACTTCACATGTGTTCATTCAAAAAATGCATTACTCACTCACATCCTGTCAACTTTATTTTCTAATATCTCTGTCCTTTTTTCTTGCACGCCTTTTGGCACTAAGTCATATATATATGTAACAACAATCATACATGCACACATACATTCAGAGGTCAGGAGCTATGTGAAAGTCAGGTGGCCGTCCTGGGCTCCCATCCCTAATAAGCGTAGGGTTTCTGTGGACGTAAAGCAACACTGAACAACAGACACATGCCTTCCATAGGGTGAAAGGATTGATTGTGTGACTGTCCTGATTGTGTGGCTGCCTGATTGTGTGGCTGTCCTGATTGTGTGACTGTCCTGATTGTGTGACTGTCCTTTTCTTTCCTTTTTATTTGTTGCCCCACCACATGGGCAGCCACAAACCATCTTCAAAGAACTGATCTCCACGCAAAGAGCTTATCATGGCTGGAGCTAGTCCACACGGTACTATGCGGCACGTAACATTTTAATGTAGCCTTGGTGTTTTGTGTTGTGATGCAGCCCCAGCCAGAGTGCAGAATAGGCAGGAGGAATATTGATTGTGATGTTCCAGTTGGCTCAGTTGATCAGCTGCCCAGAACCCTCTCTTTGTCTTCTTCAATGTAACCTGCCTCTTGTTGAATGCAAACACACATATGACTGGAAACTGATATTATTATCTGGGACCTTTTGTGATTGTCTTGAATTTGTAAAATAATTATATGAGTGAATAATTAGTGAGTTTGAAATTGAAGGTATGGAATATTGGAATTGAAGGCATGGAATGTGTATCGGTTTTCAACTTTAAAATGTCATCTGTTGTGCATGTGATTGTGAAGGATGTGTTAGTTATTACATACCTTTTATGGCAGCTGTTCTTTATGTGTTATACCTCCTTCTGTTTTTAATGTGTTTAAATTCATTTTTACTACATTATTTAATGTGGCAGAGCTGGTGTGAGCGAAGAAAAAATTATGTTTAATTGTTATGACTGCAAAAGACAATAAAATGTTTTGAATTTGAAGTTGACTGTTTCTTGTGGAGTGCTGCTGTGTGTGGCAGTTACAGCAGAAAACATTTTGGACTGTCGCAAAGCAGTGGTGTAAAAACCTAAAAATAATCTATTTTTTGTGTGTGTTTTGTAAGATTGGTCATCATCTTTGTGTATGTTCTTAGAGCTGAATTTATTCATCATGTTTGTGTATGTTCTTAGAGCTGAATTTCAAGTGAAGTGTACTAAAAATTTGAATCATTACCATTAAGGCTGTTGTTTGTGTGTTGGTGGTGTATCTCCCAGAAAGCCTGGTGTTTTATTTTTTCACACAGACATTCGGATACCTCGGTCAGAGCCCACATTCAAGGAGCTGAACACGTGTGCAGTGGACCTGAAGCAGATTCTGGGTCGCATCCCTGACCAGATCTATGACCGCAAGCAGTTCCTGGAGACCATCAAGTAAGCGCCATACCAGCATTTTTGGCGTGCTTGCGACTCCAGTGGACCCCTGATTAAGGGTCCACTCTTTTGATCCAGAGATCTGTTTTCAGATCAGTGTTTGCTAATCTTAAACACATCATCATCATATCCATTGATCTAGCAACCTTTGTATTCATGCTTGTTTAGGTTCGTTCGTTCAAGAAAAAGGGAGGAAAACGCCATTGTCATCTTGGACTGAACTGAGCTGTTTGAACAAGTGTTTGCACAGGACAAATGTAGATTATTAAAAAAAATTGTTGTGACAGTGTGAGTTTTTGAAGAGCCAAATTAAATATATATTATGCTACATTTGTATAATGCATTGACAGGAGAGAGATAATTTGAAGAGTCAGACAAAACTGCCATGCTGTACTGTGACTGTGAGGAATACCTGAGCAAACGGACACCAAAGCCTTCCTGTATTGTCCTGTGAAAGCTGCAAGTGGCTTCTGATTTCTAACATGCGTGGCTGCTGCTTGGATGTCGCAATGTGGCATCAGAGTTGTTCACGCAGTTGTGAAATTTATGATTTTCAAAACTGAATTTTGTCTTTGAGATTACCTAGAAATGGCTCTGAAGCAGTCATAAAAATATGTTCAGAGCATTGTGCCCCCCCCACCCCCACCCCCACCCCCCAAATTCATAGGGTGGCAGTTGCTGGTGGTGGATGATGGTGAGTGATGGTGGCTGACAATGGGTAATGGTGAAGAAGGTGATGGTGACTGATGTTGGGTGATGATGAAAGGTGATGCTGGCTGACAGTGGGGTGATAGTGAAGATGATAGTGGTGGTTGATAATGGGTGATGATAAAGGTATTGACGATGATGGCGCTGTAAGATGAGTCATGGCTGATAATGGGTGACAGTGAAGGTGTTGACAATGATGGTTCTGTAAGATGATAGTCGTGGCTGATAATGGGTGACGGTGAAGGTGTTGATGATGTGGGCTCTGTCGCAGGGAGATTGCCAGCTCCATCAAGACACTCCTGGATGCTGTGAACAGAGTCATTGCTGAGATGCCTCCTCACATGGCAGAGAATGGCACCAAGCAGGTAATGGCACAGTCACATGACCACCAAGCAGGTAATGGCACAGTCACATGACCACCAAGCAGGTAATGGCACAGTCACATGACCACCAAGAAGGTAATGGCACAGTCACATGACCACCAAGAAGGTAATGGCACAGTCACATGACCACCAAGAAGGTAATGGCACAGTCACATGACCACCAAGCAGGTAATGGCACAGTCACATGACCACCAAGCAGGTAATGGCACAGTCACATGACCACAGCTCTGTGGATACACTCATATGCAGTGCAGCTGCTCAACTGCACTGCAACAGCAGTTCAGCTGCACACCTACGTTATAACTACACTGCAGCTGCACAGCTACACTACACTTCTACAACTACACCACTGCACAGCAAACAACAGCTACACTACACCTCCACAACTGCACAGCAAATACACTGCAGCTGCAAGACTACGCTACAGATGTACAACTGCATGCAACTATACCGCAGCTACACATCTGCACAATGACTGCAGCTGAACTGCAACCACACCACAAATGCAAGTACAAGAGGATGGGTGGGGTAAGGGTGAGTGGGTGGGGTAAGGGTGGGTTGGTGGGGTAAGGATGGGTTGGTGGGGTAAGGGTGGGTTGGTGGGGTAAGGATGGGTTGGTGGGGTAAGGGTGGGTTGGTGGGGTAAGGGTGGGTTGGTGGGGTAAGGGTGGGTTGGTGGGGTAAGGGTGGGTTGGTGGGGTAAGGGTGGGTTGGTGGGGTAAGGGTGGGTTGGTGGGGTAAGGGTGGGTTGGTGGGGTAAGGGTGGGTTGGTGGGGTAAGGGTGGGTTGGTGGGGTAAGGGTGGGTTGGTGGGGTAAGGGTGGGTTGGTGGGGTAAGGGTGGGTTGGTGGGGTAAGGGTGGGTTGGTGGGGTAAGGATGGGTTGGTGGGGTAAGGGTGAGTGGGTGGGGTAAGGGTGAGTGGGTGGGGTAAGGGTGAGTGGGTGGGGTAAGGATGGGTTGGTGGGGTAAGGATGGGTTGGTGGGGTAAGGATGGGTTGGTGGGGTAAGGGTGAGTGGGTGGGGTAAGGGTGAGTGGGTGGGGTAAGGGTGGGTTGGTGGGGTAAGGATGGGTTGGTGGGGTAAGGATGGGTTGGTGGGGTAAGGATGGGTTGGTGGGGTAAGGGTGGGTTGGTGGGGTAAGGATGGGTTGGTGGGGTAAGGGTGGGTTGGTGGGGTAAGGGTGGGTTGGTGGGGTAAGGGTGGGTTGGTGGGGTAAGGGTGGGTTGGTGGGGTAAGGATGGGTTGGTGGGGTAAGGGTGGGTTGGTGGGGTAAGGGTGGGTTGGTGGGGTAAGGGTGGGTTGGTGGGGTAAGGGTGGGTTGGTGGGGTAAGGGTGGGTTGGTGGGGTAAGGGTGGGTTGGTGGGGTAAGGGTGGGTTGGTGGGGTAAGGGTGAGTGGGTGGGGTAAGGGTGGGTTGGTGGGGTAAGGGTGAGTGGGTGGGGTAAGGATGGGTTGGTGGGGTAAGGGTGGGTTGGTGGGGTAAGGGTGAGTGGGTGGATGGATGGTGTAAGAAGTAGGTTGGTGGGTGGGGTAAGGATGGGTGGGTGGGGTAAGGGTGAGTGGGTGGATGGATGGTGTAAGAAGTAGGTTGGTGGGTGGGGTAAGGATGGGTTGGTGGGGTAAGGGTGAGTGGGTGGATGGATGGTGTAAGAAGTAGGTTGGTGGGTGGGGTAAGGATGGGTTGGTGGGGTAAGGGTGAGTGGGTGGATGGATGGTGTAAGAAGTAGGTTGGTGGGTGGGGTAAGGATGGGTTGGTGGGGTAAGGGTGAGTGGGTGGATGGATGGTGTAAGAAGTAGGTTGGTGGGTGGGGTAAGGATGGGTTGGTGGGGTAAGGGTGAGTGGGTGGATGGATGGTGTAAGAAGTAGGTTGGTGGGTGGCGTAAGGATGGGTTGGTGGGGTAAGGGTGAGTGGGTGGATGGATGGTGTAAGAAGTAGGTTGGTGGGTGGGGTAAGGATGGGTTGGTGGGGTAAGGGTGAGTGGGTGGATGGATGGTGTAAGAAGTAGGTTGGTGGGTGGGGTAAGGATGGGTTGGTGGGGTAAGGGTGAGTGGGTGGATGGATGGTGTAAGAAGTAGGTTGGTGGGTGGGGTAAGGATGGGTTGGTGGGGTAAGGGTGAGTGGGTGGATGGATGGTGTAAGAAGTAGGTTGGTGGGTGGGGTAAGGGTGGGTGGGTGGATGGATGGTGTAAGAAGTAGGTTGGTGGGTGGGGTAAGGATGGGTTGGTGGGGTAAGGGTGAGTGGGTGGATGGATGGTGTAAGAAGTAGGTTGGTGGGTGGGGTAAGGATGGGTTGGTGGGGTAAGGGTGGGTTGGTGGGGTAAGGGTGGGTTGGTGGGGTAAGGGTGGGTTGGTGGGGTAAGGGTGGGTTGGTGGGGTAAGGGTGGGTTGGTGGGGTAAGGGTGGGTTGGTGGGGTAAGGGTGAGTGGGTGGGGTAAGGGTGGGTTGGTGGGGTAAGGGTGAGTGGGTGGGGTAAGGATGGGTTGGTGGGGTAAGGGTGGGTTGGTGGGGTAAGGGTGAGTGGGTGGATGGATGGTGTAAGAAGTAGGTTGGTGGGTGGGGTAAGGATGGGTGGGTGGGGTAAGGGTGAGTGGGTGGATGGATGGTGTAAGAAGTAGGTTGGTGGGTGGGGTAAGGATGGGTTGGTGGGGTAAGGGTGAGTGGGTGGATGGATGGTGTAAGAAGTAGGTTGGTGGGTGGGGTAAGGATGGGTTGGTGGGGTAAGGGTGAGTGGGTGGATGGATGGTGTAAGAAGTAGGTTGGTGGGTGGGGTAAGGATGGGTTGGTGGGGTAAGGGTGAGTGGGTGGATGGATGGTGTAAGAAGTAGGTTGGTGGGTGGGGTAAGGATGGGTTGGTGGGGTAAGGGTGAGTGGGTGGATGGATGGTGTAAGAAGTAGGTTGGTGGGTGGCGTAAGGATGGGTTGGTGGGGTAAGGGTGAGTGGGTGGATGGATGGTGTAAGAAGTAGGTTGGTGGGTGGGGTAAGGATGGGTTGGTGGGGTAAGGGTGAGTGGGTGGATGGATGGTGTAAGAAGTAGGTTGGTGGGTGGGGTAAGGATGGGTTGGTGGGGTAAGGGTGAGTGGGTGGATGGATGGTGTAAGAAGTAGGTTGGTGGGTGGGGTAAGGATGGGTTGGTGGGGTAAGGGTGAGTGGGTGGATGGATGGTGTAAGAAGTAGGTTGGTGGGTGGGGTAAGGGTGGGTGGGTGGATGGATGGTGTAAGAAGTAGGTTGGTGGGTGGGGTAAGGATGGGTTGGTGGGGTAAGGGTGAGTGGGTGGATGGATGGTGTAAGAAGTAGGTTGGTGGGTGGGGTAAGGATGGGTTGGTGGGGTAAGGGTGGGTGGGTGGATGGATGGTGTAAGAAGTAGGTTGGTGGGTGGGGTAAGGATGGGTTGGTGGGGTAAGGGTGAGTGGGTGGATGGATGGTGTAAGAAGTAGGTTGGTGGGTGGGGTAAGGATGGGTTGGTGGGGTAAGGGTGAGTGGGTGGATGGATGGTGTAAGAAGTAGGTTGGTGGGTGGGGTAAGGATGGGTTGGTGGGGTAAGGGTGAGTGGGTGGATGGATGGTGTAAGAAGTAGGTTGGTGGGTGGGGTAAGGATGGGTTGGTGGGGTAAGGGTGAGTGGGTGGATGGATGGTGTAAGAAGTAGGTTGGTGGGTGGGGTAAGGATGGGTTGGTGGGGTAAGGGTGAGTGGGTGGATGGATGGTGTAAGAAGTAGGTTGGTGGGTGGGGTAAGGATGGGTTGGTGGGGTAAGGGTGAGTGGGTGGATGGATGGTGTAAGAAGTAGGTTGGTGGGTGTGGTAAGGATGGGTTGGTGGGGTAAGGGTGAGTGGGTGGATGGATGGTGTAAGAAGTAGGTTGGTGGGTGGGGTAAGGATGGGTTGGTGGGGTAAGGGTGAGTGGGTGGATGGATGGTGTAAGAAGTAGGTTGGTGGGTGGGGTAAGGATGGGTTGGTGGGGTAAGGGTGAGTGGGTGGATGGATGGTGTAAGAAGTAGGTTGGTGGGTGTGGTAAGGATGGGTTGGTGGGGTAAGGGTGAGTGGGTGGATGGATGGTGTAAGAAGTAGGTTGGTGGGTGGGGTAAGGATGGGTTGGTGGGGTAAGGGTGAGTGGGTGGATGGATGGTGTAAGAAGTAGGTTGGTGGGTGTGGTAAGGATGGGTTGGTGGGGTAAGGGTGAGTGGGTGGATGGATGGTGTAAGAAGTAGGTTGGTGGGTGGGGTAAGGATGGGTTGGTGGGGTAAGGGTGAGTGGGTGGATGGATGGTGTAAGAAGTAGGTTGGTGGGTGGGGTAAGGATGGGTTGGTGGGGTAAGGGTGAGTGGGTGGATGGATGGTGTAAGAAGTAGGTTGGTGGGTGGGGTAAGGATGGGTTGGTGGGGTAAGGGTGAGTGGGTGGATGGATGGTGTAAGAAGTAGGTTGGTGGGTGGGGTAAGGATGGGTTGGTGGGGTAAGGGTGAGTGGGTGGATGGATGGTGTAAGAAGTAGGTTGGTGGGTGGGGTAAGGATGGGTTGGTGGGGTAAGGGTGAGTGGGTGGATGGATGGTGTAAGAAGTAGGTTGGTGGGTGGGGTAAGGATGGGTTGGTGGGGTAAGGGTGAGTGGGTGGATGGATGGTGTAAGAAGTAGGTTGGTGGGTGGGGTAAGGATGGGTTGGTGGGGTAAGGGTGAGTGGGTGGATGGATGGTGTAAGAAGTAGGTTGGTGGGTGGGGTAAGGATGGGTTGGTGGGGTAAGGGTGAGTGGGTGGATGGATGGTGTAAGAAGTAGGTTGGTGGGTGGGGTAAGGATGGGTTGGTGGGGTAAGGGTGAGTGGGTGGATGGATGGTGTAAGAAGTAGGTTGGTGGGTGGGGTAAGGGTGAGTGGGTGGATGGATGGTGTAAGAAGTAGGTTGGTGGGTGGGGTAAGGATGGGTTGGTGGGGTAAGGGTGAGTGGGTGGATGGATGGTGTAAGAAGTAGGTTGGTGGGTAGGGTAAGGATGGGTTGGTGGGGTAAGGGTGAGTGGGTGGATGGATGGTGTAAGAAGTAGGTTGGTGGGTAGGGTAAGGATGGGTTGGTGGGGTAAGGGTGAGTGGGTGGATGGATGGTGTAAGAAGTAGGTTGGTGGGTAGGGTAAGGATGGGTTGGTGGGGTAAGGGTGAGTGGGTGGATGGATGGTGTAAGAAGTAGGTTGGTGGGTGTGGTAAGGATGGATTGGTGCGGTACAGGTGGATGTGTGGTGTAAGAAGTAGGTGGATGGGTGGGGTAAGGGTGGGTGGATGGATAATGTAATAGGTGGGTGCATGGATGGTGTAAGATGGGGGGGGGGGGGGGTGATGTAAGAAGTGGGTGTATGGGCAGGGTAAGGCTTGGTTGGTGGGGTATGGGTGGGTGGATGGATGGCATAAGAGGGTGGGGGGTAATGATGGGTTGTTGGGGTATGGGCAGGTGGATAGATGGATGGCATAAGAGGGTGGGGGGTAATGATGGGTTGTTGGGGTATGGGCAGGTGGATAGATGGATGGCATAAGAGGGTGGGGGGTAATGATGGGTTGTTGGGGTATGGGCAGGTGGATAGATGGATGGCATAAGAGGGTGGGGGGTAATGATGGGTTGTTGGGGTATGGGCAGGTGGATAGATGGATGGCATAAGAGGCAGGTGAATAGGTGGGGTGCAGGTTGTTGGATGGGTGTTTGAGGTAAGGGGTGGGTCAACGGATGGTGTGAAGAGGGTGCATGGGTGATAACTGACTTGTCGTGTGCTTCAGGTGCTGGAAGACAGAAAGAGGGAGTTTGTGCGCTACTCCAAAAAGTTCAGCAACACCCTTAAGGAGTACTTTAGAGACACCACTTTGTGAGTATGCCCTCCGCCCCTCTGGCATCTTGCAGAGTTGAAATTAATGTGTTATGGCTTAGATTATTCAGCTGTCCCCTAGTTTGGGTATGAAAGAATGTGCTGTCAAAAATCAGACATTCTTCCATCCAGGTTCCTTAGGTCTGTTTTGTCAGTCTGTTTGAGTACATTGTGATAGAGAGAGAGAGAGAGAGCTGTGGTGCCAAAAATGTATGTTGAAAACAACATAAATAACAGCTTAACCAAAAAAGATAAATCACTTATCTCATTTTTCACCATATAACTATTGTTGAAGTGTCATTTTGTAGCTTGACAAAAGGGATTACCCTGAAAATTTGCAGATTGTGTTTTTGTCCTAAGAAATAAGCGTTCTTTTAAACTTTTTTTGTGTCTGGATCTTCTCGTGAAAAGTATTTTACAGAGATTTGTCATTTGAACAAGGAAGCAGGTACAAAGAGGAAGGGCCTTAACCTTTGCAATTACTTCCCTTCTTCACTATTATTTTTGCAGTTACTTCCCTTCCCCATTATTATTTATGCTTTTCTGGTCTGGAACTGGAAGTAGATTTGTTAACATCGATTCTCTGCCCCGCTCAGAGTTGGATGCATGATAGAATATGTTTAGTGAGTGATGTTTTCCATCAATTTCATTGAATGGATGAACTTTTTGGTGTTAGCTATAAAACCACATCTCCAAGATCAGACTGTCCACTTTAGGCAGGGTTTTGTTTTTGACGTCTGTATTTTCATTCATACACAGTAGTTTTCAGGTCTGGACCATTCTTTCTTCTCTGTCTGTCAGATTTCTTGCTGTCCTGTTTATTCAGAATGGTGAATGTTTTAGTGTGTGCTAGTAAGTAAGTAAACATGGTGCTTAACGTCCACAGAAACCATAAGGCTTATTAGGGGAGGGGAGAGTGTGTGCTAAAAAATATATATGTATATATAATAATTTAAAAAATCTGTCCTTGGCTGGCACAGAAACCAGAGTGTGTTCCTGAGCGCCAACCACCTTGTCCATCAGACCAACCTGATCCTGAAGACAGTACGACAGGATGTATGCTGAGGCTCTGATGTATGCTGAGGCTCTGATGTATGCTGAGGCTCTGATGTATGCTGAGGCTCTGATGTATGCTGAGGCTCTGATGTATGCTGAGGCTCTGAGAAATCTGCAGACTGAGCAGCATTTTTTCCAACCACCTGGTCCTACGAACCAACCTGGTCGTGAAGACAGCATGGCAAGACATGTGCTGAGCCTTTGGGAAATCTGTAGACTGATCGCCACTTTTTCCAACCGTCTGGTCTCGTCTATCGAACCAAGCTGGTCGTCCATCAGAGTGGCCTGATTCAAGAGACGGCTGCGGGAAAATGTGTGAGAAACTTGTTAGCCATAGACTGACTTTGGTTTTTCATTTTTATAGCAGTTAATTGTGCTGTCATTTTCTGCAACCCAGAAATTTTGGATTTTTCTTTTTTCTTTGGGTGGGGTCTAGTACAGGAGAACCTTGGTATAACTGCTTCTGTTGTAGTGTGGGTGTGGATATAAAATTATTTAATACTGTCCAGTTCCCCCAGGTCTTTAACTGTGGCTGTGGTTTATGGACGCGGTCTCTTGACTCTTCCTGCCACAACCAGCACAACAGCAGAAACAGGCACGATTGCTGCCCACCTTAGTACACAAGCATTTGCTGACTCTGACAGTCAGGCCCTGCCAATACATCACTGGAGACTGTATGGCCCTAAGCAAACCAGGAAACAGCAGTGGGTGGACTTATGTATGACCCGGTCTTTTATAGTGAGGTTCTCCTGTTTTTCTACAGTGTTGGCAGAGACAATTTGGCTGTAAGCAAACCATGAAACAGTCATGTCAGACTTACGTATGACCAGGTCTTTTATAGTGAGGTTCTCCTGTTTTCCTTCAGTGTTGGCATTATCCAGTTTTCCAGCCTGCGGAGTTTGGAAACACACAAGTTGTGTTCATGTTCAGGTAACTGTTAGTGTGTACAAGAATGACGATCAGTGCTGCTTTCCTTGACTTTGCCCAGAATCTGGATGTTTAGGTACATCTGGAAAAAAATGTAAAATTATTAAATCGGGCTATATGTAGAATGTTTGTGTCATATATGTTTTAAATTCTGTTGATCTGAATGCACAGGATAATTTCAGGCGTGCTATTGTGGTAACACTTGTGTTCTGAAGCCTACTGTCCGTAAGTGCTGCATGCTGGTACGAAAAGCTGTACCAGGGTTCATCATCCATCATCATACTAGTACATTTTTACCAGTGTACCACAAAGAACCAGGCTGTTCATGGAATCAGAGTTGAGCCACTCACGTTACACACACATGCACACACGCATGCACATACAAATGCACGCACACAGTCTTTGGAGGCCAAAGTGCTACCAGAGGCAAGATTTTTGTTGTCAGTTTTGAACAAGATAAAATGATTGCACCATGATTACTTCATTGGACACAAAGACTCCAGTCACTTACTGCTCTTGGCCTTTTCTGCTGGCGCTTACAGAAATGTACTGGGATGCTGCTCATAGTTTAGCTGAAACAAGCGTGTTGTGCTGGTGCAGATTTTGAGGTCAACATTAACAGGCATTGTCCCTTACAGTAGTTCAGCTGATGGTTGATGGGGGCTCTGCTCTCAGCCCTTAAGCCCTGCCTCCCTTAGTTATGGTCCCACAAGCTTTCTGTCTGCCTGCCATGTTGTGCTGCATTAGCTGGTGAAGTGCATGATGGTTTGAGTCTGATTCCATCCTTCATATGAACGCCATTTGCCTCCTTTGATTGCAGCTGACATCTCTTGTTGGCAAAGGATGCATGGCATTACTTGTTTTGAAGGCTTTTTTTATTTATTCAGCCAGTCATCAACTGGGCATTAAAACACCAATTGTCCATTTATCTTTCCTTTCCTCTGCGGCAGCTTTGCTTTAGCTTTTAGCTTGTAGGTCCAGTCTTTGGGCTTTCAGCACGGAATATTGCGTGTGACATTCTGATTGGCTAAGGCTGCTCAAGCATTTTCAGGCTGAACCTGCACATCACTGAAGGAGTTGAGGGAATTGGCTGCCCGGGTCCAGTGAAGTTTTCTAGGATTGAACGATTTTATTCATCCTTGCAGCCCTTGTGGGTGAGGTTTTCAGGGGTTGAAAGAGCTTGTTCATCTTCTCACCCTTCATGAGTGAGGTTTTCAATGATTGAACAGTTTTATTCGTCCTTGCAGCCCTTGTGGGTGAGGTTTTCAGGGGTTGAAAGATCTTGTTTGTCCTCTCACCCTTCATGAGTGAGGTTTTCAATGATTGAACAGTTTTATTCGTCCTTGCAGCCCTTGTGGGTGAGGTTTTCAGGGGTTGAAAGATCTTGTTTGTCCTCTCACCCTTCATGAGTGAGGTTTTCAATGATTGAACAGTTTTATTCGTCCTTGCAGCCCTTGTGGGTGAGGTTTTCAGGGGTTGAAAGATCTTGTTTGTCCTCTCATCCTTCATGAGTGAGGTTTTCAAGGATTGAACGATCTTGTTCGTCCTTCCAGCCCTTGTGGGTGAGATTTTCAGGGGTTGAAAGACTTGTTCATCCTCTCACCCCTTTAAGGGGGGGGGGGGATGTGAGGAGATGCAGTTTGAAACACACACACACGGATGATTCTGATGATGCGTGTGTCTGCTTGTGGTGATGGTAAAGGGTGTTCTGTTTGCTGTACTGTTTGCTGTACTCTTGAGGGCTTTTCTTTCTTTCTTTTGTTATAGCCCACCCCCCACATATTGACAGGATTATGGGTAAGTTTGTATTTATGAGTATATCTTGGTGATTGGAAGCTCAGGTTTAAAGGTGCAGCATGCAAAGTGTAGACACTTCTGTGTAGTGTATTAAAGGAGCTCACCTTCTCAAGAGACATTTTTCATCCAACAGTCAGGAGAGGTCAGAGTGAAACGTTAAAGTAAAAGATTTTGTTTCGAGTCCAGTGTTGCTTCACTTCAACAGAGACCTTCTGGACTATCAGGGATGGGAACCCAGGACGGCCACCTCGACTTTCACACAGCTCCTGACCTCTGAACCAGTGAAGTTAGGTTCAGTGTTGCTTTACGTCCACAGACTGTTATGGACGGGGAGCCCAAGACAGCCATGTTGATCACACAGCTCCTGAGCTTTGGATTTTGTGTCCTAGCAGTGTGTTGATTTTATATTAGATCTGTAGGTTGGATCCATCAAAAAAGGGTTTGTTTGTTGCTTTCCTCAGAGCTCTGCTGTACTTAACCGCAAGCATTACAGCTGGCCCAGCACAGCATAGCAGCAGTGTTTTTGTTGTACAGGGAATGTCTGTGCACACACCATACGCACCAGGTGATTCAGTGCACTGTGAAAGCTTCTGTTCCAAACTTAGTATAAAATTAACAAGGCGTTTTAAGCAATGTATCACACTCGCCCTGATATAACCACACTGGTTGACTGGGCATAAAACACCAGTTTACTTACTTAAAATTTTGGGTTTCATTTGGACTTGTTTCTTCAGTTTGTTTTTAGTTTATCTGTTTGATGAAGCCCACTAGACTTAGAGAAACCTAGTTCCTTTAAGCCCATTAGACTTAGCTAGAGAAGCCTAGTGCCTTTAAGCCCATTAGACTTAGCTAGAGAAGCCTAGTGCCTTTAAGCCCACTAGACTTAGAGAAGCCTAGTTCCTTTAAGCCCACTACACGTAGAGGAGCCTAATTCCTTTCAGCCCACTACACTTAGAGAAGCCTAGTTCTTCTAAGCCCAGTAGACATAGAGAAGCCTTGTTGCTTTCATGCATATCAATATTTTGTGAGTGTAAAAAAGACCTGTCTGACAATCCATATTGCCACTGTGGTGGACCAGCCAGCGCCATGATGGGGTGTCTGTCCCTGCCGTTTCACCATTTTAGGAAGAGAAGCTCCCCAGTTTTGCTGTCGCTGATGCAAAAGCAAACATTTGACCGTTCAAGTGAAAGTTCAAAGTTTGATAAGAGTACAAGTCTTGTTATTGATGAGTCATATTTGTTTTCTTTGAGGGAGAGGTCTATGGGGGGTTTTCGGGGAAGGAGGACATTAATTTTGTAGCATTCTCTAAAGAGTGACAGAAGTCAACCATCCTTTGTTCCTACTTGGAGGACTTTGTTTTTTTTTAACATACATGTACCACTCACTTAGTCAGAGAACTGTACATACTTAAATGTTCTATATATAAATATGCACAACTGATGTAAGATGGGAGATACAATGATTGCAGAACTTGATTTTATGCAAAAGAGGTTCATGTGTGATATTGAAGCTCAACATTCCATCTGCACAGAAACACTGTCACAAGTATGGAAATTGATTGAGTAAATGCATATTGTATGTTAAAGTTAACCGTAATTTTGCTGTTTTTTTAACCTTCCTTTTTCTTTTTCTTTTTTCTTTTTTTTTTTTCTTCTTGTTCTTGTAAAGGGGAGATGTAGGTGGATTGTGATCGTTTTCTGTGTTAAAAAGCAAAAAATTGCACTTCCTGTCAAGTTTGATCTGAATTTAAAACATGCTACCAGAAGACATGAACTTTATGTAAAGTGTATGTATTTATTTTTGTAACAGGTTGTGTAAATTGCAAATCCACTTTGAAAAAAAATAAATTACTTGCAATATTTATTTTTGTTCAGCGTAAGTTTTATACTATGATAGGTTTTTATCTTTCTTACGGGAGGGGGAAGGGGGATATTTGATTTATGATAATGAAGTGCCCATATGTACATATTCCAGCATTGATGAGTAACAGATGAGAACAAATCATGTCAGGGGTGGTTATTACAATATGTGTGATACAAAATGCATTTATATTTAATGAAATGGGACTGTAAAATAAAGCAAGTGTACGCAACTACATTTTTACTGGTATTCCTTAGTTAAGCTGTATTTACTTCAAAGAGAGAATCTGTTTCATGTATTCTGAAAAAAAACTGATGAGAGGATATGAAGTTAAGTATTCATTCTCCGCTCACAAAATTAACATCAAAACCTCTCTGTTTTTGTATCTGCCACATAGACATTTTGATGTGGTAACTGAAACCATTGGGAATCAACACACAAGGGAGCTAATTAATGCTCAAAAAAACAAGTACAACACCAAAGACCAGATTTGCCTTTGGTAACTCTCACCTGGCATGTGTGTAAATACAAGGTACATAAACTCCACCAGAGGTACATCCTCATCCTCATTTTGAGGATGTAATTCTGGTGGAGTTTATGTACCTTGTATTTACACGCATGCCAGGTGAGAGTTACCACAGGCAACTCAGGTCTTTGTTGTACTTGTGTTACGTATTTCAAGCGCTAATGAACTCCATGGTGTGTTGAATCTGCATGAGCACTCTGAGCCTCATCCTGTTTCAGATTTTTGAAACCATTGGGGCTTTTGATCCCAGAAAGCAGATTTTGAGCATGGTAATAACCAGTTTGGTTTGCAGCCTTTTTCAAATGGCATTCACACACAAAACACACACACACACACCTGACTTTAAATACTACTTGCTGGATCACTGTATAATGTAAAAATACAGCATTTGTTTGACTGACTTTTCCCCCGACTGTGCTCAGCGCCTAACATTAGAAGCATTTCGCTTGAAGTGGAAAATCTCTGTGCATGTGCACGCACCCATCTACACACATGCACACACAGAGTACAGATGCACACGCAGGCACAGAAACACATGCAGACTTGCACACAAGCACAGAGTGCAACTGTAAGCCGTCAGTTCCAGTTGACAATCTTTATTACATACTTTGATGCACATGTGGCTAGTGCTGGACATGAGCGCTGTGGCTAGGGTAACCCATTACACTGTACATTCAGTTCAAACCCCAAGCTAATGTCACACAGACACAACAACCATTGTGTCACCCTGTCGACAGGGCAAACCTCTTATCCCTTATACACTACTTGCAGTTCAAACCTGACGCTGAAGTCACACAGACACAACCACCATCGTGTCAACCCAGCGGATAGGGCAAACGTCTTAACCCTTACACACTACTCCCGGTTCAAACCTGACGCTGAAGTCACACAGACTAACAACCTCCATGACAGCAGCCCTGTGGCTAGGGCAAACACCTCATCCCTTGTACACTATCTGCAGTTCGAACCTGGTGCTGAAGTCACGCAGACACTACCACCATCTTATCAGCCCTGTGGCTAGGGCAAACACCTCATCCCTTGTACACTATCTGCAGTTCGAACCTGATGCTGAAGTCACGCAGACACAACCACCATCTTACCAGCCCTGTGGTTAGGGCAACCCACCTTATCCCCAAAACACTACTCACAGTTCACACCCAATGCTAAGTCGTGCAGACTTGCAACCTCCATCACAGTAACCCACTTTACCCCATACACTACTCGCAGTTTGACTGACATGAATGTCACACAGGTACAACCAGACCACCAACATCGTGGCAGCCCTGTGACAAGGGTGACCAACTTTACCTCCATACACTGCTCGCAGTTCGACTCTGACATGAATGTTACACAGGTACAACCAGACCACCATCCACATGACAGCCCTGTGACAAGGGTGACCAACTTTACCCCCATACACTACTCGCAGTTTGAACCTGATGCTGAAGTCACACATACAACCACCATCCACATGACAGCCCAGTGACAAGGGCAACCATGTCTCAAGCGCACTGCTCACAGCTTAAACCCAACGCTAATGTCACGCAGATACAACCACCAACGTAACACAGCCTGGTAGGAGTTTTGTTCAATTCTGTTGAGCACTGTTCCTTATCTCTTCTTCTTTATTCATTGACTACTTTTACATACTGCAATGGATTATACTTTTGTATATATATATACTGACTGCATCAGATTCTTTCAAGATCAATACAAACTTGAGATAACCACTAAACAAGTCTTGTTTGTTTCTTCTTGTTTTTATTGAAGTTCTTCAGGGTGAAGCACTGTTGTCAATACGAGTGATGTTACAGACATGCAGAACAAAATACCACATTTTACATGAAATAATTAAAGCATGTACATTGTACCTGCAGAGGAATGGGGGGGGGGGGGGTGGGGGGGGGGGGGGTGGTCCTGTGCCATGTGGGTTCTGGAAACTGCCCACTGACTTTCTCCCCCATGTTGTACAGATGAGGCAGTCATTCAATCATGACCACTGTGTAATTCTCACAATCCTCATAATGATAATAACAATCGGTATTAAGACATACTATTCAAACAAACAACAAATGTGACAGACATATATATATGTATAATGCCTATAGCGTAAAATGCAAATAAGTATTTAAATAGTCTACTTCAGAAGTGAAGGAAATTACAATGAAGTTAAAAAAAGTTCAAGATGATATCAGATTACACTCAAAAATGCTTGTATCTTCTGACGGTCCAAAAACTGACAAACTGGGGAGAAAAATATCAATTCTGTTTCCAGAGACTTAAAACTGCATGCACAGAGACGGAGGGCAATTTGTTTCCAACAGTCAGATGCTGTCACACACTAATACTGCAGCGTCCTGGAGCACTATCACAAAACTAGGTGGCCCATGCATTACATCATATTAATGGGCCAAACTCTTCAATTGTGCTCAGATTTAATTAATCAAAAACACAGTGAAACATTGAGCACTTGTGTAAAATCAACAATATGTATACATATCTGAACACTTGTCGAACGCCTCATCTCAAGATGAGCCTTAGTGCTTCACAATGCCAACTATACAGCGCTATTTTCTGCTTCCAAGCAGACCCACTGCACTCTAGTCATATGCAACTTGGAATGAATGACTGTAGCTTTACACAGCACGTTTCTGAGTATCTACTGAAGTGGTGCACTTACAGTGTTGTTTGGTTGTTATATGGCTGGTGGCATGTAAAACTGCTGCCATCTTAGAACATGTTCTGCGTGCACCATAAAATGATGTGCCAGTTCACAGTGTCACTTTATTTCAAGCCACATACGAAAGTCACTTTATTTCAAGCTACATATGAAAGTCACTTTATTTCAAGCTACATATGAAACTCACTTTATTTCAAGCCACATACGAAAGGTGTATGCATGATTAGCCAAGCCTACTACCTGTACTTTTTGTGGAACAATTGGATCTTTTCTGTGCTACTGCAGTAACATAGGGGTGGAATGGATACTGGCGAAATTTAGAGTCAGCACAGAAAGTTGACCCTGGAGAAGAAAATTTTCCTGCCTGGAACCAAACCTGCAACTTTCCAATCAGGATTCCAGCACTCTGCCACTGAGCTATATCCCCTCCCCAAGAGTGAAGTCTAGCACACTTGTGCAGAATCAACAAACAAGAATGAAATCTAGAGCGCTTGTGCAGAATCAAGAAGCAAAAATGAAATCTAGAGCGCTTGTGCAGAATAAGGAAGCAAAAATGAAATCTAGAGTGCTTGTGTAGAATCAGCAAAGGAAAATCTAGCGCGGAGTGCTCATGTAGACTCAGCATACAAGGAGGAAATTAGAGCACTTGTGTCTAGTTGACAGGCAGACAGCACTGTGTAGGACAGACAGACAGACAGCACTGTGTAGGACAGACAGACAAACAGCACTGTGTAGGACAGACAGACAAACAGCACTGTGTAGGACAGACAGACAAACAGCACTGTGTAGGACAGACAGGCAGACAACATTGGACGCAAACAACCACCCTAACCTCAACTGCCTTAGGTAACCAGCACTTCCCACCAGTGAAGCACTTCCCATGCACTGAGTTGAGTTAAAGCATTGCTTTACGTGCACAGAAACGGTAGGTTTATTAGGGTTGGGAGCCCAGGATGTCCACCTCGACTTTCACACAGCTCCTGAGCTCTGTGACCATGCGCTGATAAGAGCAGTGGAGTGTATGTACTTTGTAGTTGCCTGCACGCCAGGCAACAGTTAGCCTACTGTAGGCCATTCATGTCTGAGTTGTTGCTGTGTCCTTAGCTGTATCTTCAGCATCAGTCAAGTGCTGTTTATTCCCAATATGCTGATTTCTTTTCTTTTTTTAAACATTTTTTTTTTAAAGATGAACATAAAGAGAGACATACATGACAGAAATGAGAGCAAGTCTGACTGACTACACATGCAAAAATCTCCACCTTCAAAAGAAGTGTCACACATCACCGGTCACAAGGTCAAACTGTCGACCCCACCCACAGTTTGCTAGTAAGTTGGTGGTTGCTTTGAGCCCAATCAACCACACATCAGGGCTGACCAGCCCGCAGCAAATGGATTCCCTCAAAAGACCACACAAGTGCAAGACAAGCACAGCACAGTATCAGATGCCATCTGCCTTTCCATTATGACCATCAAGTAGACCATCTGGCCCCCAACCCTGCTTCCCACCCCCTCCAATTTTCAGGTCTTAATGTCTGAAACTGGTAAAGGACAAAAATGTTGGTAGGTGAAACTGTATTACGTATCTGTATAAACATACATTTTGATGCCTGATTATTCTGGACTGTTACAGCACTCTGAACTGTTACGGGATTATTTCCTGTGTTGTGTTTGTGCTTGGGCTGAGCCTATACGCCTAACATGAGTGTGGTTTGAGATGTGAAGAATTCTGACTAATGCTGTAAAGGATCAGCCACATACTCTGTGACCCCACCATCACATGCAATCTGCTAGATACCTGAAGAGAGGGAGAGGGCAGCCAAAAACATGTGTCGCAGAACAGCAGAGGTGGAGCTGAAGGATCTTGGCCACAGATGGGGCACTGACTGCACGATCAGCCAAAGATAGGTTGGCATAAAGAAATTTCCTTGCTGCCCCAAATGCTATTAGGCGTAAAGGCAGTAAATAAGCAACAGTTCAGTTCAAGGTATCTACATGCTCATGAAAGCACATATGCGTTCCATCCCGTCTCTCAGAAGTTTCCCCAAAGTTGCCTTTGAAACAGTTCCAATGTTCATCTGACTGATGATGGCCCTCTGTCATCCGTTCAAGGAAGATCATCTAGCGCTTCCTTGCCCTGCCTCTCTCCTCCAGACTCAGTAACAGACTCATAAAAGTGCTAGTTTATGGGCTGGTGTCCCTTTGCACTTAACTGGACATTGAAATCCAACAGACTGGCCTCAGTCAGCCATGCTGTTAGAGTGTCAAAAGAAGGTAAGTTAGAACTTGACCGGAGCAGAGAGAGGCAGTCCTGATGTGAAGTTGATGACGGAAACCTAATTAATCCATTTGTCCATGCACACAAAAAAGGATCCCTTGAAATGCGTTGTCTGAAGTTGTACTGAAAGGTTTTATCGCTATTCTACCTCCAACTTCAATGACGCTAAAGCAGAAGCAAGCTTTTGGGCGGCTGTCACCTTGTATCTAAGATGAAACTCATTGCTCCACTAGTATTGGTCTGCTTTTGTTTACAGACAAGTTTGGGCGGCTGTCACCTTGTACTCTAAGATGAAACTCACTGCTCCGCTAGTATTGGTCTGTTTTTGTTTACAGACAAGTTTGGGCAGCGGTCACCTTGTACTCTAAGATGAAACTCACTGCTCCGCTAGTATTGGTCTGCTTTTGTTTACAGACAAGTTTGGGCAGCGGTCACCTTGTACTCTATGATGAAACTCACTGCTCCGCTAGTATTGGTTTGCTTTTGTTTACATACAAGTTCGGACAGCGGTCACCTTGTACTCTAAGTTCTGCATGAAACTTCTCGCTCAGTCCTATTTCTCTGCAATCATTTCTGAGGAATCTCAAACACAAAAACACACCTAGCACATTCTGAAAATGCCACCTACCAAACATTGGCATGTGATAAACCTGGGGAAGTCCAAAGTGTTGCACAGAATTTAGCACAAGCCCATAGTAAAGACAACAAAAGGACCAGACTGGGTGAACATATGAATAAAGTTCAAAGATAGAACCCCCCCCCCCCCCCCCCCCCCCCCCCACCTGAAGAAAACAGGGGAAAACAGGAGGGCATGGGGATGGATGGAGGTGCGGTTACCCCCCCCCCCCAAACACACACACACACAACAAAGCTACAAAGCTGCAGTCACAATGGTGACACAGCAAAAACATGCACTACAACTACAGCTTGCTGTGCAGCACTGGCATACAGTGAGTGTGGAATGAAGTCAATACACAACTGCTACCTGTGATTATTATGATGGTAGGACCAAAGCAGTATGTACACATGCACAACACAAACACACTCTTGATTGACTGCCCATCTGCTCTTGTGTGCTTCAATGCTGATGCTGTTTATCAGATAGGAATAACTCTCACTGTTTCTCTTTGCAAAGTCTGACATGACAGAACTCATGAAAAAAAGACTGATACTGTTTAACAACAGCAGCAACTGTCGCTGTTTCTGTTCGCAGAGTCTGACATGACAGAATCCAGGACACACAACTGCCTGGTGTGTGTATGTGTGCGTGCACGCGTGCATGCACACATGCATGTATGTGTGATGAAATGTGCATATCCATGTACCTTTATAAGCACTCCAGGCTCTTTCAAGATGGGGCGCCATAAATAATCAATTATTGCAACTCTGAAATATGCAGTACAAAACTGACCTGCCGGCAAGGTTTCAAACTAACACTACTTTTGTTTTTTTACCCCAGCAGAATGATTTGGGCTGACTGCAGAACTCTGCATTTACTCAGGGCCATCCCAGGATGGAGGTGAGCTCTGTTCCACAAGGCTCCTCAGTGGGGCTGAGCGCCACTCACTTTCCATTGTATAACTGTATAACTTATTATCATGTGCTGTCTGGAAAACAGAGCTGTGGTCAGGAAGTATAGCACTAGCAAACAGATGATAGCCTGTGGCGATTATGACATCCAGCTTAACAACCTCTGCAATTCAAAGGCAGTGCTGATGTCTAGAGTCAAGCAAAGGCAAGTCTTGGCAGTCATTTTTAAGTGAGTTCCAGGCAAATGCCCATAATGCCAAATTCCCATCACAAGCAAATCCACCGCAAGTCATTAAAAAGGTTCAGCATTCTTACAAACTACAAGACAGTTAAACAAAAAAGACAGCTGAGACAAAACAGCTTAAACAAAAAGGCAGTTGTTTCGTTCTATACGGATGAAGTCAACGAACTCTGTCAGTACATATACTATCCGGATGAAGTCAACGAACTCTGTCAGTACATATACTATCTCATTTTGTCCATGCAAAAACTTGCATATATATATGTGTGTGTGTATATGTGGATGCCGATATGAGGTGTTGCACAAACACGGATATGTATGCATGTCACATTCCTTTACAGTAAAACTTCATATCTGCACCGATCACTAAACATTTGTCAAGTATGAAATGGGAATTAATCTCAGTCTTTCATCAGCTATTAACGAGTGATGACACTGTGTCTTTCATCAGCTATTAATGAGTGATGACACTGTGGCTGCTCATGACTGGTTAGTAGTGCTATATGCTAACCATACTTCAATAACTTTACAAAATGGTTTCCCCCTCCATATTTATGGCCATGATTTCACCAAAGTTGCAGAATAATCAGCAGTCTGCATGTGTGCACACACACACACACACACACACACACACACACACACACACACACACACACACACACACACACACACAGAATCAGACAATCTGTCATCTGTGAAGTTCTCCTATTCTAGAATGAAAGGATTCAGTGTCAAGAGCAACAACAAAAACAGACTAGCAAACAGAAGGAAAGTTGTACAGAAGCATTTTCTCGCAACTTAACCTTTACATAATAGGGACAACTTTACATAACAGGGTCAACTGGCATTCCTTGGGCCACAGATTACACATTAAACACAGTTTTTATGCTGTTTCTTGTCCTGTCTTTGTTTCTGAGTAACAAAGGCAATCATTTTCTGTAGCAATTTTTACACATTAAACACTGTTTTTAGGCTGTTTCTTGTCCACTCTTCATTTTTGAGTACCAATCATTTTCTGTAGCAATTTTTACACATTAAACACAGTGTTTAGGCCATTTCTTGTCCAGTCTTTGTTTTTGAGTAAAAAGGCAATCATTTTATGCAGCAATATTTACATATTAAACACTGTTTTTAGGCTGTTTCTTGTCCAGTCTTCATTTTTGAGTAACGAAAGCAACATTTTCTGTAGCAATTGCAAATGGTGGCAGTTTGGAACACTTCAGCCCTTTTTTTTTTCTACTTCTTTTTCTTTCCTGAAAATATGTCTTGGGAAGTATAACGTTCTGTTTTTGAGCAAAAATAAACGATGTGTGGTATGGATTATGTCAACTGGTTATAAACAAATAACTCCCCAAATGTACTGTGCACTTGCCAGAAGTTGACAACAGTTTATCTACATCTAAACACCAAATTCATAATCATACCAGGGCAGGTTCGGATGGCTGCCTTGGGTCACAAACACAATGATGAATCCAGGCCAAGAAATATCATTCCTATATTGGACTGATTGATTCAGTTAACCATTCCAGCCAAGGTTTAGTGTGACTTTTTCCCTTTTTGGTTTAGTCTTTATTTTGAGATAGTTGGACTATCAGTCTATAATTACAATTTTTTTCACTTGTGAGTTATCATTTTAGAATCTTAATTTTAATTATCAATGATCGCAGGCCATGACCCAACATACAATGGTAATGGGGTAGCTTGGGTGAGGCATATTTAAATCTTCTGAACCTTTTTTGTGTTTGCATCTTGTTTCAGAATGCTAGCAGTCATTTTTGTTTCAGATTTTTGCATATTTACACAACTGTGCAAAAAACTGTGCCAAATCTGTGCTATATACACATTTGCTTCATGATTTTCTGTTATTAAATGATTAAAGTTTATGTTGAAGTTTATTCCAGCCTTCACCGTCTGCTCATTTATGAATGAGAAAGAAAATGTTAAAAAGTGTCCCAAGAAGCCAACTTTCCACAACATATTCCTTTACATACATTAAACACTTCATCATTTTCCTTCCAATTTGAGCACTTCTTGCATGCTCACGTTACTATAACAGGGTGAGTACACGCTCATCTAAATCTGGGCCACACAAGCTCTCATCTGAATAAATCAGTTTACCACAGTACACAAATACACACACACACAAAAAGAAAAAATTGTAACTATATGATTATGTAAGTTCTTTAGACAGACGTACTCCTTTGCAAATCAACACTGACTTTAACACACATTATCACATTGGAATGCAAATTCCCAGATCAAGGAAATAGAAAAGACAATGACAATGATCCATTCTGCTTGTGAGAAGTAAAAAGAAAAAGGTATGCAGGTTAAATTTTATGTGAGCAAGCTCTCCTGTCCCGCACAGACCGAGGGTTGGCAATCCTCAGAACAAAACCAGGATTCCATGAGTAAGGAAGAGGTAAAAATGACTACTTGGTATGGTCCAAAATAACATATCCTCACCTGTCTACCAAACCACACCACAACCTGCACTTACAGAAACAGACAAATATTTTCTCGAAAACAAAATGTACCCAAACATACAGTTCCATGCCTACCCAAGCACTTCAGCCAATCCGAAAACTACCAAACCACACCTTAACCTGCACTTATGGAAACAAAAAGATTTGCTTGAAAACAAAATGCACCACAAATGTTCCATGCTCAACTGAGCACTTCAGCCAATCAGAAAATGCATGACAAAACAGCCATGCCTTCAGCCAATCAGAAAACGAGTGACAAAACAGCCAAAGACTGGTCACTGTGTTTTCCTCACAAGCTAAAGCATAGCAATGGAGCAAAAGACTAGCAGTCATTTCCAACACACGAGTAACAGCACACATTCACTGATGAGTCAGCTGCAGTCAGACGAGGCCAACTGCAGTCAGATGGAAAGCTTCTGAGGAAAGAGGCGGGGCTTAGGGCTCAGCCCAGCACCCTCTATTTCACTGGTCAACACAGTACCACACGGCGGTCAGATGAAAAGCTGGTGTGGAGAGAGGTGGGGTTTAGAGCTCAGAGCAGAACACTGTAATTAACCAGTCAACATAACAGCACACGGCGGTCAGATGAAAAGCTGGTGTGGAGAGAGGTGGGGTTTAGAGCTCAGAGCAGAACACTGTAATTAACCAGTCAACATAACAGCACACGGTGGTCAGATCAAAAGCTGGTGTGGAGAGGTGGGGCTTAGAGCTCAAAGCAGAACCCCCTATTCCACCAGCATTGTATGGTGGCCAGATCAAAAGCTTTTGTGGAGAGAGCTCAGAGCAGAACACTATTTCACCAGTCAACACAGTACCACACGGCAGTCAGATGAAAAGCTTCTGGTGAAAGGGACGGGGCTTAGAGCTCAGTGCAAAACCCTCTATTCCACCAGTCAACACAGCACCACAAGGTGGGCAAATCAAAGGCTTGCCTGGCGAGAGGTGGGGCTTAGAGTTAGAGCTCAGAGCAGAACCCTCTATTCCACCAGCACTGTACGGTGGTCAGATCAAAAGCTTGTGTAGAAGTGGGGCTTAGAGCTCAGAGCAGAACCCTCTATTCCACCAGCACTGTACGGTGGTCAGATCAAAAGCTTGTGTAGAAGTGGGGCTTAGAGTTAGAGCTCAGAGCAGAACCCTCTATTCCACCAGCACTGTACGGTGGTCAGATCAAAAGCTTGTGTAGAAGTGGGGCTTAGAGCTCAGAGCAGAACCCTCTATTCCACCAGCACCGCATGGCAGTCAGATCAAAAGCTTGTGTGGAGAAAGGTGGGCCTTAGAGCTCAGAGCAGAACCCTAGAAAACCCATGTATCTGCACCTAGCCTAGCCTACATTGTGCAAAGGAGATTTCAGCTAGGGTGAAAGTGGACAATTTTGAAAATCCCGGAGACATTAGGTCCAGCTACTCATCTCAAAGCAGGATCATCGTGGTGGTAACAGCTTATGGTACGGTTCCCCCTTCCCCCGACCTCGTGGGATCTTGGTCCCCGCCAGTACATCTCTAGAGACAACTCAGCATTAAGTCCAACAATGACAAAAAGACCGTGGACCATTCAGGTCATGTCTGAGGACCTCAACCATCTTAAACTGCTCCCAGAACACCTGTTTTTACGGTCAAGGTTGCATTTGTATGGATATGAATCAGTGGCAACAGCAGTAACCATGCACTAGTCTGTTGCACTAGTCTCTTCTGATGGGAAAAAAATATCTGCAGGTGGATGCTGTTTCCGCGTTCAGTTCCGAACCAGCTGAATTACATACAACTATTTTCACCGAGTTCATTTATTCCCCTTTCTGTACTGGAAACGGATTTTCACACTTACTCCCTCTTTTGGGGTGGGGGGGTGGGGGGCGGGACTGACAATCAAATGACATGACCAATCAGAAGGAAGCAAGAGGTATGTATATGAAATGCACTATAAGCACAGGAACAGAACTACAAATTAATTAGCTAATCAATTCTGAGCAGAGTACATGACGAAAGAATACCCAAGACTGATTTAGTCAGCGTTGTAGCATTTAACAACAGACAACATGAATTAAGTTAAAAATAACAACCCCTAAATACTGACGAATGCTGAACCCCTAGATACTGACGAATGCTGAACCCCTAGATACTGACGAATGCTGAACCCCTAGATACTGACAAATGCTGAACCCCAAGATACTGACGAATGCTGAACCCCAAGATACTGACGAATGCTGAGATAGCTGATAAATAAAAATATCAAGTTTGAAGTCAAAACCAAATTATTAAGTCAGCATTGTTTGCTGAATAAAAACAAAGACAAGAGAAAGGTCTGTTACAGACTAAACAATCTTTCACACACACAAACACAAACACACAAACACACACACACACACACACACACACACACACACACACACACACACACACACACATACATCAAGATACAAGGAAGTAACACAGAGTACTACAGCATTCAAAATCATCGGAATGTGAACATCAAAAACTGCTAACAATTCAAGCAGTGCAGACTTCTAATCCTAGACAGTAATATATTGCTCGTCATCTGATCATGTCCAACAACTGATGTCAGTAACTCCACAGCCAGACACACATGGAACTCCACAAAAACCAGAGCTATGCACATCTCTACACTGTCCAATTTACTGAAAATAATATGTCCGTACTTTGTGGTTCAAAACCATCAAAATGTCTAACTCCAACAATATCATCACACCACAGTTTATGACAAAACATAAATACTAGTACACATCCTATAGAACAGTTCATTTTGTGTATATAACTGTACCTCTGTACAACAGTCAAATTCATCTCAACTTTGTATATTTATATATATACATGGGCTTTGTCTGTTCTGGTACACACCCAAGTCACTAACTCTATTACATTCAGTTTCATGCAACAAATGTTGAGTTGCTGAAAACAGGGCAATGAAGATGAGAAAGAAAAACAAAACTGTGAAAACAACACACAAACAAATAAGAGTTCCACACAAAAAAAAAAAAAAAAAAAAAAAAGAAAGGGTGGAGGAGAAAATTCACAGCTTCAATGGCACCACATTTTCTAAGCAACAAAGAAGCACAGTTTTGCATGTATCCTCTGAGATAAGGTAATCAACAATACAGTCTAGAGAAAAGTGATGAAATAGTGACGTTCAGTTTGGCTACACAAGACCTTGTCTTCCAACAGGAACTAAACAAATACAGAAGCTGTTTCCACAGGATTTGGCCACAAAAAAAAATTAAACAGAAGAAAAACTGTAGAAATAGCAAAGCCACAACTGCGTACCACAGGCACGAAATCGATCAAAAAAGCAGATTCAAACAGGTGTGATCGGCTGCACCTGTGAGCCAAAATCCTGATCCTGGTTTTCATTATTTGGTTTTGCAATTTGTTCTTGTGCTGAAACAATCCTCCTATGCGTGCATGTACACCACACACACACACACTCATTCCCTCAAACACACATACACGTGAGACTGCATATACACAGAGGGAACCTCGGTTTACAGTCTCAGCTGACAGGCTTTTCGTAGAGTCAGCACAGAATTTGACTCAGGAGAAATCTCAGGGTGGGCGCAGAGCCTAGCACGTAACAGCCACCCACTCACGAGACAACCACGCTTGACTGTGCTTAGCTTGGCCTGCTCTCGCTCTGTGCCAGTGTCTCTCCTAATACAATACTATGACAGACCTTAGAAAACGAAGGACTTAAACGAAGCAACAAGAGAAAAGGAAATAAACGAAACACACCTCTCTCTCATATGTAGGCATTTGGAAGTGGAGAAAGTCCACGTGACATTTCAGCCTGTAGCACCAGGGTTGATACCATTCAGGACACAAGCTTGGGACTACTACCAGGAAGCGCCTCTCACCTTAACCCCTTCCCTGCCCTGAGAACGTCATACGGCATCCTGGGAAGAGCACTTCCCATCCGATTACCTGACGTCAACAACATCCTGCTTGAACTCTCACTTTCTGCGCAGCGCTTCCTGTCTGATTTTGATACTTGATGTCACACAGCATCCTGCTTGAACTCACTCTCTGTACATTCTCGTTGCAGGGCAGATATCTCCGAATGAACACTTCTCACTCACTAAACCTCTGCTTAAGACAATTTTCTGAAGGAATCAAAACCTGCAGTACAAGGTCTTTAGCAGGGAAAGGGTTAAACAAATTTCCAACTGACAGACGGCTTTACCCACTATTGCTAACAGGGATCCCGAGCAAGGCCTGAAAACAAACCGCCAAACAGAGGACTGCAGGATCTTTATCATCCTTGTTGGCTTCATGTAATTTTGCTCTCTCAATATTCCTGCAGCTGAAAATACATTTTGCTTGAAACTTGAGCTCTTCATAGTGCAACTACTTTGATCCACTTTTCATCAATGAAGGGTAGAAAAGGTCAGCTCATGATGTAATTAGTAATACACACTTTTGCCAAACATGGCAGCCTCCCTCATGATGTCTCAGATCGACTGGCAGACAAAATGGCAGCACTCACCGAAATATTCCCGCAACTTTCAATTTTTTTATATTTATTTTTTAACAAACTGGACCAAATATTGACTGATAATATGCTGTGAATCTATTACATTTCAATTGATAGGGTTTTGTGACAATTCTTGCTGGGATCCCCTTTAAGTTAGATCAGTGGGACATGAAAATTGTCCTACTGGTCTGGGATTTCAGTAGCCTTGTAAGTTTAGTGGACAAGTTCAGTGATCTTTTGGAAATATATGTAATACAGGTTTTGATGACTTAAAGCTGATATATCCTAGCACTTTAAATCCATGGGGAAAAGTCATTAGTCACATGCACATAAGTAAGCACGCATGCACACACACTCTCTCTCTCTCTCTCTCTCTCTCACAAACACCCACAGCCCAAACAAGAACACTAATTAACAAGAGAGCATTTGAAGAGCTACAGCTAGTCAAATAGATTTTTTTTCACAGTAGAGATCTTTCACCACAGGGGAAGAGATATGATCACCACCCACACTAAACAAAACAAAACAAAACAGTGCAACACAAATCTATCAATTACTACCATCATCTGTGCAAATATCACAACTCTTTGTCTGGAGACTGTACACACATTAATATCCATTCAAGTGACAAAGCATAACTCTCACCAGTGAATAAAAAGAGAAGAAAAAAAGAGCGAGAGAGAAAGAAGAAAAAAAAAGAGAGGAAAAAGATTTGCCTTTCATACTCAATTGAAGACATCCCAGTTCTTCTTCCTGTGAAGTTTAGCAGTCTGACAAATACTCAGAAAATACAGAAATGGTAACGGTGAAAAAAGAAAAAACACTCACAATTCACACTCACAGATACTTGCCCTTTTAACAGTTAAGAAAGAGGCGGGGGAAAACAAGTACAGTCAAAACTTGCTTAACAACCAACCTGACAATCCTTATTCTGAATGCAGTGTTGTGGTGTGTTTGTTTACGTAATTAGTACGGTTAGTTGTGCTCTAGGTTTTGTATATATTTTGCTGACCCTATTGGTTTTGTATTGTGCACCTCAGGCTCACATTAGGTGTAAACACCTTATAAATACTCTTTTAAATCACATTATTCTCAGTCCAAAATTTCCCCTTTTTATGCTTGTAAAACAACCACCAAAAAACACTAGTATAGGCACTTGTGCAGGCATTCATTTTCAGTCCCAAACTACCTTTTATGATTTCAGTATAGCTTTCTCTCTGCATACTCGGTGAGTTGGTGTTTATTTGTTCAGACACCCAATTCAGCACCGCAGCTAATGCTCCTGTATCAAATCTTTGGACAGGGAGTGTACTGGTTTCACCTCACACACACATGAAGGCTTCAACGTCAAGCTGATCATGTCTGATGCTTGAAGTAGCTAAAGTCTGATCTGTGAAGAATGCAAAGTCTGATCTGTGAGGTGTGTGAAGTCTGATCTGTGAAGAATGCAAAGTCTGATCTGTGAGGTGTGTGAAGTCTGATCTGTGAAGAATGCAAAGTCTGATCTGTGAGGTGTGTGAAGTCTGATCTGCGAAACATGTGAAGTCTGATCTGTGAAGTAGCTGAAGTCTGATTTGTGAAGAATGCAAAGTCTGATCTGTGAAGTATGTCAAGTGTGATCTGTGAAGCAGTTGAAGCCTGGTCTGTGAAGTATGCAGTCTGATAAGTATGTGAAGTCTGATCTGTGAAGTATGCAGTCTGATCTATGAAGTATGTGAAGTTACATTTAAATTCATGGAACACCAATTATTCACAGAATGTGACATGAATTTGTAAAAATATCTTTTAAACACATACTGCTTGAATGTCCTATTACTACAGAGTTATTTCAGAAAAATGGATATGACTTAAATGCTTACAACAATGTAAGAGATGTTTTGTATAATACTGATGTTATCACTAACATTGTCAAATCGATTGTTCATAGTCCTGTGGGAAAAGTAGTATAAATAATATGTTTGGTTTTTTGTTTTGTTTTGGTTGTTGTTGTGTTGTTGTTTTTGTTGTTGTTGTTTTTTGTTTTGTTTTGGGCGGGGGGGGGTGTTTGTTTGTTTTTGGTCTAATATCACCTCGATGTGAACAGACATAAAATACTGACTGATTTGACTGTATGTGAAGTCTGATCTATGAAGTGTGTGAAGTCTGATCTGTGAATCAGGTGAAGTATGACCTGTGAAGTATGTAAAGTCTGATCTGTAAGTCTAATTGCAAATGATCTGAGAAGTGTGTGAAGTCTGATATGTGAAGTATGTGAAGTCTGATCAGTGAAGTAGTTGAAGTCCGATCTGTGAAGAATGCAAAGTCTGACCTGTGAAATATGTGAAGTTTGATCTGTGAAGCATGCAGTCTACCTGTGAAGCAGGTGAAGCCTGATCCCAGGGTTGACCCCACACAGTGACAACTGGTCAGGTGACCAACCCATGCGACACTGCACCCCCACCCCCACGGCTGGTCGCTTCAGCGCGTTTTGACTGTACTTGCAAAGAAGGTAGAGAAAGCTGGCATGAGTTTGGGATGCGACGATATTACAATTCACCATGTACAAAACCTAACAACCACCAGTAACACAGCAGCGCTGAATGGAAGGGGAGAAAACTAGCATTGCGTCAAAGTAAGAACATTAAGGTCCGAGGTTGTTCATTGGCCAAGCGAAGAGCACAGGGAGTAGCATGGAGAGAGGAGAATGGATGAGCGGAGAGTAGCTGACTGGAGTGCCGTCACAAGAAGGGGTTGGTTGAAGAGCCTCGCGGGGGCATCTGTTGTTGGTTTACTGCACTCTGAAATCAGAAGGCGATGAAACTGGCATTATTCCTCCTTGTCATGATCATGAACATCATCACTGTCATCATCTTCAGCATCTTATTCATCCATGTCCTTGCTCTGAATTCTGTCTTGTCTGTCCTTAGCTTATACATGTAAGCATGTACACACCACACACAGGATTAACATGCATGAACAACAACAACACACACACACACACACACACACACACACACACACACACACACACACACACAAAGCATGCATGAACACACAAACACACACATGCATGAACACACACACACACACACACACACACAAAGCATGCATGAACAACACAAAAAAACACACATGCATGAACACACACACACACACACACACACACACACACACACCACACCACACACCACTCCACACACACACACACACACACACACACACACACACACACACACACACACACACACACACACACACACACAAGCATGCATGAACAACACACAAACACACACATGCATGAACACACACACACACACACACACACACACACACACACACACACACACACACACACCACACCACACACCACTCCACACACACACACACACACACACACACACACACATACACACACACACACACACACACACACACACACACACACACACACACACACACACACACACACACACCACAACACACCCATGCTTTGAGACCTGAACAAGGAACTTCAAGCGTATGGGCTTCAACAGAGGAGAAAGTTCTCCAAACTCAAAAGGGAATCATATTAGTATTATAGTTTTATGCACACAGAGAAGTTAGGAACTAGCAACATTTTCTACAGATAATGCACAAACAGAAGGGTCTGGAAATGCATCAGTGAAGAAGCAAATTTCTCTAGCAGGTGTGTGCCAATGGCGAGGTCTGAAACTGTATCACTCAAGGAGAGAAGTTCTCTAGCAGCAGTGCACAGACAAGTCTGGAACTGTATCACGAAAGGATATAAAAAAATTAAGTATAGATGGACGTGTCTGGTGATGTATCAGTAAAAGGCCAAAAGCGCATAGCCAGACATGTCTGGAAATGTAGCAATGAAGGATCAAGTGCGTAGATGGATGTATCTGGAAATGTATCAGTGAAGGGGCTAAGTTCTCTCGTAGGAGTGTGCAGATGGACATGTCTGCAGACACATCAGCAAAGGATCAAAAAAGCATTAATGGCTCTATCTGCAAAAGCATCAGTGAAGGATCAAAAGTGTGTAGATGGACATGTCTGGAAAAGTATCGGTGACGGAGAGAACTTATCTAGCAGGAGTGTACAGATGCAAATCAGTGAAGGATCAAAAGTGAGTAAATGGACAAGGAAGGATCATAAATGTAAATGGACAATATCCAGGAATGGACCAGGGAAGGATCATAAATGTAAATGGACAATATCCAGGAATCGACCAGGGAAGGATCATAAATGTGTAGACAGACATATCTGGAAACATGTTAATGAAAGATCAAAAGTGTGTATATGGACACGTCTGCAGACATATCAGGGAAGGATAAAAAACACACTGATGGACGTATCTGGAAATGCATCAGTGAAGGATCAAAAGTGCGTAAATGGACATGTCTGGAAATGTATCAGTGAAGGTGTGAACTTGTCTAGCAGGAGTGCATAGATCACTAGATATGCTTGGAAAGGTGACAGCAGTGCAGAGGGTGAAATTCTCTGGATGGAGCATAATGATGACAGGGTCTGGAAAGGTCTTTGTTCTCTTGAGTAAATGAACAGACCACAAAGTTTAAAAAAGCATCAGCGGAGAAATAAAATTCTCTTGAGGAAGAGAACAGATAACAAAGTTTTTAAAAAGGCATCAGTGAAGAAACAAAGTTCTCTGGAGAAAGCGTACACATACAAACATTTGGTAAGGTATCCATGGATGAACTAGGATCAGTATTGGTGGACAAACTAGGATTTCTGGAAAGGGTGTAAAGGTGCCCCAGCAGAGGTCAAGTAAAAGACTTACCAAAGCAATTTCTCCCTTTTCTTCTGCCAAATAAAATCTGACTGATTTTATTTAAATATCCCAGTGAAATAAATCAATAATCTATGCCCTGGTCCATACCATCAACCAGCATCTAAGTTTACACACAGTTTACAGGGCTCCAACAGATGATAACCCGTCTATTCACACTGCTTGTTACTTAGATTTACCTCAATTTCTCTTGCAAGTCAAAAATAAGATTATATGGTGCAACAGGTCAACAGCTATTTTCGACATTTTGACTAACAATATTGTAGTCTTTCATGCATTTTGACTAACATAGTAACAACAATGTTGTATTCTTTCATGTGCTATTTCTCCAAACTGAAGCACATAGCCCAACACAAAGCAAAGAAGAATGAACCAAAACAGCCAAAATTTCTTTTTTTAAAACCCATTCCATCTAGAGAGATCATTCACTGCCTACACCTGTAGAATACAAACTTCACAGCCATCACCACCCCTGACAAAAAACTCACCCACTCCAAACACTAAGACAGTGCCCACCATGGCTGGGGCAGCCCTATGTGCAGCCATGCTGGTACACTCTTTACTAATGATGAAAAAGGTCACCTCTTTACATATTTGATACTTTTGCCACACAGGCCACCTGCTTCATTCATGATGTCATACATACAGACTGCCCTGCACAAAATGGCAGTACTCATGGTCGCATTTTCACCACTTGCAACAGTCAGCTGCAAATGTCAGTTTTTAACAAACAGGACAAGAAACCAAATGAAAAACTGCTCTCTCTCTCTCTCTCTCTCTCTCTCTCTCTGTGTGTGTGTGTGTGTGTGTGTGTGTGTGTGTGTGTGTGTGTGTGTGTGTGTGTGTGTGTGTGTGTGTGTGTGTGTGTTTATGTCATTCCAGGGCCATAATGTTTGTGGTTTTGTTCCCCTTTAAAATCAAAAACAAAACCTTCTTGTTGATTCGCTGGTTAAACTTGTTTAGCGCTGAGTTGACTCTGAAGAGGTACTGGTGGCTACCAAGATCAGACAATACCTAATATCACAATGTTACCACCAGGATGATCCCTGCATTACGTTATTTAGATGGGCAGCGACAAATGCCTTTTTAATGTTCCATTAATTGTGAGGGACAAAGTCTCCAAACAGCACCCACAGGCCACAATTTTTGATGAGCTAGAAGAGCCGAAGCAGAACTGAACCAAGGTCCTTCTGCTTGCCAGCATTACCACTAGAACAAACCAGCTCACACACACACAAATCTTGTTTTTGTGCTTCTGGTTTAATTCTGCTTGTACACAGAGCTCACACAGACCCAACTGAAAGTGTGTGCTGACGCTCTGTCTGAGTATATATCACACACAAGTAATGTCTTCTGCCTCACGCACTGTGTGCTGACGCTCTGTCTGAGTACCTGTCACACACAAGTAAAGTCTTCTGCCTCACGCACTGTGTGCTGACGCTCTGTCTGAGTACCTGTCACACACAAGTAAAGTCTTCTGCCTCACGCACTGTGTGCTGACGCTCTGTCTGAGTACCTGTCACACACAAGTAAAGTCTTCTGCCTCACGCACTGTGTGCTGACGCTCTGTCTGAGTACCTGTCACACACAAGTAAAGTCTTCTGCCTCACGCACTGTGTGCTGACGCTCTGTCTGAGTACCTGTCACACACAAGTAAAGTCTTCTGCCTCACGCACTGTGTGCTGACGCTCTGTCTGAGTACCCGTCACACACAAGTAAAGTCTTCTGCCTCACGCACTGTGTGCTGACGCTCTGTCTGAGTACCTGTCACACAAGTAAAGTCTTCTGCCTCACGCACTGTGTGCTGACGCTCTGTCTGAGTACCCATCACACACAAGTAAAGTCTTCTGCCTCATGCAGGAAGCTGTACTTGGACTACAAAGTACAAGGATGAAAAACAGGGTGAACACTTACCAGCTTCAACTCACAAGCTGAGTCTACCTAGCTGTTAATTAGTTAGTCACTGAATTTTAATGTCCAGCCCGGGGTTGCCTCAGGACACCACATGGCTGTTAGTTAGTCAATGGATTTTTATGTCCTATCAACAGCACTGGGTTGCCTCAGGACACCACCTGGCTGTTAGTTAGTCAAAGGATTTTTATGTCCTATCAACAGCACTGGGTTGCCTCAGGACACCACATGGCTGAGGTGACTCACAGAATCATGCAGAGAAAGGAGAGAGTACATGCAAAGCAAGACTTGCGTGATTAAGAGGAACAGTAGACAAACTGAATGTCCATGCACTGGTTTGCACTAATATACTTAACTTTTTGTTGCAGTATCATTATCATTTGCTTCTCTGGTCCTGGTTTTGCATAGATAGTGGTGCTTTGTGTGCTCTGTGTGCGTGCGTGTGTGTGCGTGCGTGCGTGCGTGCGTGCATGCAATGTGCAATATCAAAGAAAGATAACTCTTGTCAAAAGTTCCCATCAGGATTTTGTTCTTACCACCTCTTTCCGGTTTCATCAGGAAATTATATAGATAGCATCTTATTATCCCTTGCAGGAAATTCAGGTAGCCTTACCTGGGTGGCCAGTAGCCTGAACATTCTGCCTGGGTAAGGCTACAGCAGCTACACAAGTAGTGCTACCCACTCCTACCAGCACATGCAATATTTCTGCATGTCCGAACAATGGTATGGCTGCCAGCGTCTGGGATTTTTTACGTACGTGCAGATGTTGTGCATTTGTTTGCACATGGGGGCTACGTGAAACACTGTAAGACAAGAGTCTGCACTAGAAGCTGAGTGGGAGAAAAAGCCCTTGCCACACCATGGAGTTGAACTTTTTTTTTTTTTGTTTTTTTTTGGCATTTGCTTGCACATGGGGGCTATGACCATGTGAACACTAAGATAAGTTTGCACTGAAAGTTCAGTCTGGAAAACAAATCCCTTGCCACACCACGGAATTGACTCTTTTTTTGTTGCTGTTGTTGTTGCACATGGGGGCTGTAAGACGAGAGTCTGCACTGAAAGTTGAGTGGGAGAAAAATCCCTTGCAGCACCATGGAGCTGAACACACATCAGTACTGCACCTCACTCTGGGGTCTGATGTTTTATCAACTGAGCTGCATCAGCACCCTCGTTTTAAAGACCTCAGTTGATTTTTTGGCAATTTCACAAACTTTCAATGCACTGAAAATGGCAGATCATTTCCCCAAAATTGTCAAAGACCTCAAAAACCCTGTGCATTACAGTTTTGTTTTCTGTGTGAGCATCAGTTGGTTAGTTGGTTGATTGGTTAATTGCTGGGGAAATTAAATAAAAATCCTATAAATCAACTGCCCCAACCCAGTGTGTTTATCACATGCAAAGAAAGAATGAGAAAAAAAGAAAAAAGAAAAAAAGGCCGGTATAACAAAACGTGTTTGAATCTGTGTGTGCGTAAGAACACAAGTTCCTTCCTCTCTCTCTGACACTGGGGTGTAAGGTCAGTAATGAAAACGTATTATCAGCTTTAACCTGCACATCCTGTCAGAGATTGCAGGTATACTGGCTTGGAGACTGATTAGCCAAAGTTGCAGCATGTGTGACCACCGCAACAAAGTGCTTGCTGTATTACTGTCAGGCAAATGCTGGGTTAGACTAACTCAGACACACTTCTCTTGATGAGTGAAATCAGTCAACTCATCCTGTAGTTTATGTATACATACTGTGGGTGCATAGGCCACTACCTTTGACTGTTTCAGTAATATCTGCAGACTTTTGATCGCAAAATACCAAAGAGATTTCCCAGTATTCTTCACATTTACATATATTGCCTTAGTAACATCCAAGCATTTGTGTTCAGCATTTACAACTGCACACAAACAAAATACAGATGTGGTCACCTTTGTCTGATATATGCGTGTTGAGACAATCTTACATATGCAGTCACCTTTGACTGAACTTTACAGATGCGGTCACCCTTGAATGATATATTATGTGCGTGTTGAGACAATCTTACATATGCGGTCACCTTTGACTGAACTTTACAGATGCGGTCACCCTTGAATGATATATTATGTGCGTGTTGAGACAATCTTACATATGCGGTCACCTTTGACTGAACTTTACAGATGCGGTCACCTTTGACTGATATATTATGTGCTTGTTGAGACAATCTTACACATGTGGTCACCTTCGACTGAACTTTACAGATGCGGTCACCTTTGACTGATATATAGAAGCATGTTGAGACAATCTCGTCTTGATCACCACGGAGGGATCCAGCACAGACACATGTCCACCATGCGCAATTCACCGTCAGGCATGCATCCCAAATTTCAAGTAGCAAAAGGCAGGATTCTTCCCTCTTTTTTCTCTCTCTTTTTTTTTACAATTATTTTCACTTCACATACATGTACCATGTCCTGTATGGCTGTGTTAAATTTTTCCCCCTCAGGTGTAGTGGTGAAGTGATGCTTAATGTCCTCGGATGTCGGCTGACATATTAGGACAAGCTGAGACCAATGCTGAAGCATGGTTCAATATATCTTTACGTCCACAGAAGCCAGAAGGCTCGTTAGGACGGACAGCCCAGGATGGCCACCTCGACTCTCACACAGCTCCTGAACTATAACCCTCAGGTGTAAAAATGTAAACTGTTTATGTGTGCCATGTCCTGTTACTAGTGTTAGGTGTGTACATTGCTCTTTGGACACCCTGTTACTGTACACAAGTTCTTGATCTTTTCCCTGTGCACAGATTATGTGGTGTCAATGGCAAAGTGTTTTCCATGATCTGCTTACATGATGTTGTTCACCTTTCTGTTTAATTTCTAGCTTCTCAGGATCATACCAGTGTGTGTGTGTGTGTGTGTGTGTGTGTGTGTGTGTGTGTGTGTGTGTGTGTGTGTGTGTGTGTGTGTGTGTGTGTGTGTGTGTGTGTGTGTTGTTTGTTTGTTTGTTTTGTGTGTTTTTTGGTGTGTGTTTTTCACACAAGAGATGTAAAGAATTTCTTCCAAAGGATGGCAGATGTTTGCTTTGAGCTGTATGTCAACCTTCTGATTAGTTTGTTGGATGATCAGCAGGTTAAAATCAATATGTGCTTGTGCTTTGTGCATCAGCAGGTGTTGGCTGCATGTCTGCTCACTAATTTCTGACAGGGAAAAAAAAATCCCCAAAGGAATAAACACCCACCCAATTTATTTGTTGTTTTTTCTTCTTCTTTAAAAATTGTTTTGTGTTAACTATAGAAATAACTGTTAGTATGGATGCATCATATCCAAGAAACACAGAACAGCACAGCACAGAGAGAAAGCACAAAAAAGCTGAGCCAGTTTCAACAGACAATGAAAACCAACAGCAACCGTCAACCAAGTATTATGTGTATTCAGTTCACAAAGGAGACAACACATAATAATATATTAGCTGTGTTAACAACATGATCAGTATACACACCAATAAGAGTACAGTCCTGTCAAAGACATCCATGTTAAACACTAGGATTTAGTCCAGCTAGTATGCATGGGTTAGATAGGTAAGCAGACAAAAAAGAAGTTATTACAGTGTCAGTTTCATTTTCTGATACATCACTTCATGCAAATATTTGTATACATCAACAGCAATAAATACAACATACATCACTACATGTCAATAAGAAATACAACAAGCATGTTGTAACAGACAGGCAAGCAATTACTGTACTCACACGCATACATGCACACACTGAGCTATGCAAACAGTCACACCCACCTACCCACCCCGACACACACACATGCACACACTGAGCTATGCAAACAGTCACACCCACCTACCCACCCCGACACACACACATGCACACACTGAGCTATGCAAACAGTCACACCCACCTACCCACCCCGACACACACACACAGAGCTATGCAAACAGTCACACCCACCTACCCACCCCGACACACACACATGCACACACTGAGCTATGCAAACAGTCACACCCACCTACCCACCCCGACACACACACTGAGCTATGCAAACAGTCACACCCACCTACCCACCCCGACACACACACATGCACACACTGAGCTATGCAAACAGTCACACCCACCTACCCACCCCGACACACACACACAGAGCTATGCAAACAGTCACACCCACCTACCCACCCCGACACACACACACAGAGCTATGCAAACAGTCACACCCACCTACCCACCCTGACACACACACATGCACACACTGACACTAACACACACACCAACTTAAGGATAATCCAAACAAAACCCATTTCAGACAAAACCATTACCACTATTACTATTACACAGCATTATAGATGAAGATCTAAAAGTCTGGTACAACATCCTTTATCACCAATCCGGCAAAAATAAATGCTTATGGTACAAAACAAACTTTACGAGTATAGCCTAACACATAAATAAGCCAAATCAAGTGATCATAATCAGAAAATCTCTACCAAGAAAACTGCAGCTGTTTCATCATGTTTGGTCAAAGAGGAAGTGCTAGACAGTCTTCCTTGAAAGGACAAGAGAGGGCCATCATCAGTCAGACAAACATTGGAACTGTTTCAAAGGCAATGTTGAGGAAACTTCTGAGACGGGGTGGAGCGCATATGGACTTGATGTGATTTCATTTCCTTCATCATTTGCTTGTACAAAAACTCTGTTCCTCACCTGAAAAAGGTGTCGGCCCCCCAAAGGTTCACACCGTTGTTTCATATTGTCGTCTCCTTTTTTTAAGCAGTCCTCTTTTCCTTTTCTTTTCTTTTTTTAAGCATTCTTCTTCATTCTTTTTTCTTCTTCTTGCTTTTTTTTTCTCTTTTTTTTCTCTCACAACACTGGCATTTTGGCAGTCAACTGCATCTAAAAAAATTCGGTGTTCTTTTTCACTAACTAAGTGCGTGGGTTCAGAAATCACAGCACACAAATGACTGACCAAGAATGTTTCGTTGCACACTGCAAAGTAAATTTAATGGAACGCCAACTCACCATGCATTCATCTGAAGAACTGTTGAAACATTGCAAGTTGTAATGCTGTTAACTCACTCAGAACCGTTACAACCTCACACCTATCTACTGCTGTCACACCTGTCTACTGCTGTCACACCTGTCTACTGCTGGAGTGGCAGTATGTGTGTTTGCTTCCTATACAAAATGAGTTCCGTAAGGCATGTCAGTAAATCCCCCCAGAAGCTGACAAGAACACCTACAAATAACAAAACTGTCTTGTCAAAAGTGTGAGACTAGCATCACACTGTAGATACTGTACATACTACAGTGAGGTTCACACAGTCACAAGGAAAGACAAATATGCATACATACATATATACATACATAACAAAATATGCCTACATACACATATATACATACACATAGGCAGTGTACCCACTTAGGACAACTCTAAAGATAAGCTGAACGAACCGTATCTTTAGCGAGTCGGCTTGGGTGGATTCCACTAAGTCTAAAGACAAAACCACATGCACCAACTCTATAATGCGGAAATTCAGTTCAAAACAACTTCTTTCAAATATTTCACTGGTGCTCTTCCATGGTTTGTCTAAGACACATTTCGTATCAGGAGAAGTGATTCTCCAAGCCGTTTTGTTTCCAAGGGGTGTCCACTGCAAAACCAGTTCATCAAGCATGCACTATAACTGCTCACACACGGAACTGGCTCAGCATGCAGCGATGCACACAACTCCCATGCACAGGCTCAGTAACCAACAAGTCGGTAACCAACACATCAGTAACCAGCAAGTCAGTAACCAACAACCACAGCATCAAACAAAGACCACAAAATGGTGGAATAGAAGAAACGGGTGCAACCATGATGTACAGAAGTGTTTCTGGCTAATCCGACCAGAACGCAAAAAGGGAGATGCTGTATGGTACAAGAGTTCACAATAGTGAAGAGTTCACACAACAGAGTCCACAAGAGTTCGCCAACTGCACAAGCACTAACTACAAACACTGTACAATCTGATGCAAGCCATCCCCCACCCCACCCCACCCCCTTGAAAGTTTCCACTTTTTTCTCTGTATGTATGTGTTGGGTGTGGTGGCGAAAGAATGAGGGAGAGAGATCACACGTGTCTCTATGCGCATGCATACATATTTCAAGTGGATGCCCACAACCTTTTCTCTCTGCTGAGAGTCACTGAAATCACCAACACTGAGTACACAGCTATACTGGTTTCTCATTGGTGTTGTTACTTACAATCAAAACTGGTTCTGCGAGCCACAAGGAGCCTTGCAGCAGGTTTGTCTGTTCTGAGCAACAAAGCCAACATCCCATAAACAATATCTCAGCCACCGCTTGACCGACTACCTCCACTTTCCAACGACAAAATCACAGGCTGCCTATCACAGTGAAGGACAAACACTTTGGTCCTGACCACTTTCATGTTTCCCACAATGAGTATAATACATGTATTTACAAGAACTCTGCCACAGAGCCGGAGGCTGGGGGCAGGTGGGGTGGGGAGGGGGACCGAGTGCAGAATGTACAGCATTGCCCATCACTGTGCCAGGCCACTAAAAGACAAGCTAAGTGAACCTCACCGCAGCATCCAGCAGAACCAACTACAGGTGTGCAGTTCAAAAGGCATCACTGAGTGAACTTGGAAGAGAAGCAGCCCTAGTTTCAGTTCACTGAAGGTTTCATACCCCCCCCCCCCCCCCCCCCAGTCATGGAAAAGCAGCTAAAAAAACAACAGCATGCTGTCTCACGCCATGCCTCTCCCAGCAGGCCCTGTTCTGTAACGAAAACCACAGTGAAGACGCAACAACAAGTGTTAACAGCCAGGAGCAAGCTGTGTCCAGGCAGTCAGCTCAATCCCAGCCACCAATGAAAAGCCAGCGCAGACGCACACACAGACACAAAAAATGAAGAAGTTAGAGGCTAAAGCGAGAGGTGAGCGAGCGAGGAAGCGGCACTATGACTGGCCGAAGGGGTTGCTATGAGGCGATTGCGCGGTACCAACCATGAAGGGATTGGCGGTGGACTGCGGCGGGACACCTCCTGCGCCTCCCATCTGTCCCCATCCCGCTGCGAAGCCCTGCTGCACTGGGAAGGCCGGTTGTGCCGGTTGCTGCATGGGGAACCCCTGCGGCGCCACGCCAGGCTGGGCCTGGAACCCTTGCTGCTGTGCTACCCCGTAGGAAGGCGGCGCCGTGTTGGGAGGCGCTCCGCCAAAGGGGGCGTAGCCACCAGCGGTGGTCACCATGCCAAAACCGCCATTCTGAACGGGGAATTGTTGGTAGCCGAAGCCAGCGGCGCTGGAGGCGGGTGCCTGTCCGAAGCCAGCGCCAGCAGCGGATGGCACGCCGAAACCTGCAGGCTGGGAGGACGCTCCAAAGGGGTTGACCTGACCGGGCATGGCCCCGCCCTGTGACATGACTGGGGTGGAAGACACTCCAAACGGGTTGGCCGCTGGCAAAAAGAAATGGAAATAGATTAAAGCAAGCATGGATTCAAACTGTCACAGAGCTACACCTAACACCACCAGCAAAGCACACAGATACACACACAAGAACAGCAAAAGCAACAAATCCACACTTCAATCCTGCCGTCTGCCCAAATGGTAGCCCTGTCCGGAATCATATTTCTGCAAGGGTCTCCACCCTCAAAGTACAAGGACCCATTACTTAATCACAGCTCTTACAAGGCCTTTGGAACATTTAGCATTGTGGGCCAAAAATCAGATTGGGGGGGAGGGGGGGGGGAACAGATGCACCCAACAGGCTCTTTATGAAGGGAATAGGCCTCTCTTTTTTTCTTCTTCTTTTTACTTTTTTTTTCTCTTCTCTCCACTGGATTTACTCTGTTTAAGGTCTTCCAGATCTAAATATGACGCCTCAAACAAGTAATCACTTGCTTGTTTTTGTTTTTGTTTTGTTTTTCTCTACACTTCAACCTAAAATTAAAAACTCCACATAAAAAAAAGCGCTTGCAAGGAATGCGACAGCAGCGGTCCCTGGCTGAGCACTCTGGGGAATCACCCAATAATTACATGCAACTACGCTGACAAGCGCATTCCACGGGGTGAGAGGACTGCCTGTATGACTGTTTTATTATTACCCCACCACATGGGCAGCCGCATGCCATCTTCAGAGGATGTATCTCCATTTCTGGAGGGTGCATGCTATCATGCAAGGAAATGATCACGGTTGAAGATAGACCCCATGTACAGATTCAGTGCATAAAGTCCCTGCATAAAGATGCAGTGCATAAAGTCCTTGCATAAAGATGCAGTGCATAACAACATCTTAAAGTAGTAGCCTTGGTGTCCTTTCTGGTGTCACCATGTTGTGATGCACTGACACAGCCCAAGTTCCTCAACAGCCGTGCTACGGACATTGTCTTTGTCACTCTGCTCCGCACAGCAGATGAAACAGCAATTGGCAGAGTACACTAGTTGTTTACACTGGCGAGGTCCCCACTGCCTTAACATAGTTGTTGTTCTGGTGGTGGTCCATGGCCTCCTCAGTCTTTTGAGGGTCGGATTGCGCAGACAAGCCACTCACTCTTTCTCCACCTCCTCCCCCCCCTTGCCTAATAAGCCTTTCAGTTTCTGTGGACATAAAGCAACATGTTTATTTACTTACAGTCCAAGCCAAGACAGGGACACAGGCACTGTGACACTGATTTGTACACTCATGTGTCGCTTGGACCACTCCTAAACAGGCACTGTGACACTGAGTTGTACATTCACATGTTGCTTGGACCACTCCTACACAGGCACTGTGACACTCATGTGTTGCTTGGACCACTCCTACACAGGCACTGTGACACTGAGTTGTACAGTCATGTGTCGCTTGGACCACTCCTAAACAGGGACTGTGACACAGATTTGTAAATCAGGTGTTGCTTGGACCACTCCTACACAGGCACTGGGACACTGAATTGTACAGTCATGTGTCGCTTGGACCACTCCTGAACAGGGACTGTGACACCAATTTGTACACTCATGTGTCGCTTGGACCACTCCTAAACAGGGACTGTGACACCAATTTGAACACTCATGTGTCACTTGGACCACTCCTAAACAGGGACTGTGACACCAATTTGTACACTCATGTGTCGCTTGGACCACTCCTAAACAGGGACTGGGACACTGATTTGTACACTCATGTGTTTGCTTGGACCACTCCTAAACAGGGACTGGGACACTGATTTGTAAATCAGGTGTTGCTTGGACCACTCCTAAACAGGGATTGTGACAATGAGTTGTACAATCATGTGTCACTTGGACCACTCCTAAACTGTGTCTGTCACAGCATCAGCAACAGGTCAACGCCCTCCAGGGGTGCCCATCTACTCCGATTTGTGACAGGGGCAGTCACTGTATTTACAATTCAAGGAAGGATGGAGCCATACAGAATACAACATTATGTTCCCATTATTTTGGAAGTTTTATGTGTAAATTTTTTATTTTTGTTTTCATGTTGTAAAGTGCGGTGTGCCATCCTTGTCAGTCAGAGACAATGCTACAAAAATGGCTGCTACTATTATCATTATTATTATTATTACTTTTATTATTTGTGAAGAGGAAAATGCTTTTTTCCAACATGGATTGAAACAAACATGGGAGAAAAAGAAGATTTTTTAAATATAGTCTATGCAACTAACATTATACAAAATCTAACAAAACAAAAAGAAACACAGTCTTTAATACAGACTGCACATTTTCCAGTAAAAGAAAACAAAGAGAGAGAACAAAAAATCAGCACCAAAACATTTCAAGAAAGAAAATGACAAAAATCCCAACAAAATAAGAAAACTGTTCCAAAAAACAGCAAGAACAGAATCAAAAGAAACCACAAAATAAGAAAACTGTTCCAAAAAACAACAAAAACAGAATCAAAAGAAACCACAAAATAAGATTTTTTCTCTCCAAAAAACAGCAAAAGCAGAATCGAAAGAAACCAGCCGGTATTTTAATCTTTTCTTGTAACTAATTTTCTTACACGGTGCTTTGAGCTGCAGGGCAGGTGCTTTACAAATTTCCATTATCATTATTATTACTTTGGATCAAAACACAAACCAGTTCAAAAAAACTTTTACCTATACAAATTTAATCAGACAATACAAAACATGCCAATATGTTCTGGTGCACAAACGACGAGAGGAATGAAATTCAATCTACTGATCATTCTGTTAGGAAGGAAGCTGTCGCTCAACAAAAAGGAATGGAATTAAATGAAATTCAGTCTACTGATCATTCTGTTAGGAAGGAAGCCGTCACTCAACAAACACAAAAAAGGCTACACAAATCTACTGGACTCCACAACAGCACGAGAAACGGCTGACCTGCACACAAAGAATTCTGACATGCAAAAGACAAACTATCCGGCCAAACTTGGGTGGGAAATGGAAAGTGGAAGGGGGGGGGGGGAGTAAGTAGGTAAGCAATCTGGTCTTTTACACCCAGTCAGCCAGTGCGGTTATATCAGGGCAACTGGAGAGAGAAAAAAAAGGGAGGGATGGTGGGGGGGGGGGCGGGGAGGGGGGGGGGGGGGGGGAGGATTGTGGGGGGGGGGGGGGATGCTAAGTAAGTAACTTAGTGTTTTACGCCCAGTCAACCAGCATGGTTATATCAGGGCAACTGGAAAGGGGGATGGGGGAATAACGGGCTGAAGACATAAAAACTAGCTGGCCAAACTGTTCCAATAACGGGCTGAAGACATAAAAAACTAGCTGGCCAAACTGTTCCATTCTCTGCCCCGAGATCACTGGTACGGACAATGGCTTTCTGCCTATCCGCCTCATGTTGATCACTGTAATTTATAGAAAATTCACTGCCTGCTATAACTGAGATCAAGTCAAGAATAACTACGTGAATTTAATAGAAGAGTAAGTAAATAACTTGGTGTTTTACTTCCAGTCAACGATTACAGTTTATGTTTGTTTTTCTGTATAATACTTATGTATGTTTTGGTAGGACTGTGCTTCTACATGTGTATAGAATACATTTAGGTTAATATGTACCATGTGAGCACTCAGGGCATTGATGAGCGCATGATAAAGGTACATTATTATTATTATTATTATATCAGGGCGAGATTTAAAAGGGAGAAAAAAATCAAATAAGAAGGTGTGTTATGCAAATGCCATGCAAAATTCTACTGGTCACTACAAAAAATGATGAAATAAAATGGCAGCATGAGGCCCAAACATGCAGGGAAAGTTAACACCTACATCCAGAGCAACAACAACTGAGCATGTGTCAATACCGTTAAAGTAGCTTTAAAAACAACTCAGGCATGTGTCAATACCGTTAAGTAGCTTTAAAAACAACAAGAAACAACTGAACAAAATCATGACTGTCTGAATGTAAGTTTGTACAGGTGGTCAGTAGTGGTCAGTATGACAGGGATGAGTAGCATAGGCCTATTCCATCTAGGGAAGGAAATGTGCTGACCTGAATAAATTCTCAGTCTGCCCCAGTGACCCCCCCCCCCCCCCACTCCCTTTCCTGCTTTCCCCTATCCCCCCCTCCCCCCCCCCCCCCCTGCACTATGCCATCCCCCCCCCCCCCCATGCTACTCCTTTATCTCTCCCCCTGCTTCCCCCCCCCCCACCCCCCCACTACCCCCCTTTATTCTCCCACCTCATCCTTTCTCCCCC
>OY757554.1:16817132-16868120 GCA_963584105.1 Alviniconcha strummeri | reverse complement strand
ATCAGCATGAGGTGACGGCAATGAACACTACGGTTGTTTGCAAGTAAACACCACCAACAAACTGCTGTTCCTAAATGCCCCTGTTCCAGTCATCAGTGAATGCTATGACTGTTCACAAGTGAACAACCCCAGTCAACACAGCAATTAAATCAAATGCCTGCCTTCTGGTGGTTCAGAAACAATCAGCTACTAATCAGGTAACGTAAACAATGGCCACTGCAAAAGATTTTCTCCAAAGACAGGACCACTCTTAATGAGACAGGTCATGGTAGGTCACCACAGAGCTCAGGAGCTGTGTTGGCTCCCCGTCCCTAACAAACCTAGGGTTTCTGTGGACGGAAAGCAACACTTCAACCAAGCAGGTCATCAGATCAAAAAGTGAGATTGGACGCAGTATCGATCTGGAGTCATTCTTAATGAGCTAGGTCACAGCAGGTCATGAGCTTGTAGATCTCTGTTGCAGTCCAAAAAATGGCTGAGCAATCCCAAAGCTGACAACAACAACAACAAATTGTAATCACACACATGCCAGTGTCCTGGTTTGGGTTACTGTGCGATGTGCGAATGAGCAGTTGGTGGCAAACTAGCACCTGACCGTGGGTGTGTTGACTGGGAGCATGTGTACAGCTGCGTTCTGCTCCTTTTTCAAATTCCTAGCGTAACATTAACAACAACAAAAACTCTTCTACAGACTTCCCTCTTTAAGCAAGAGGAAAAAAAGTGGTGGATCAAGACTCGGTGAGACAAAGGACCACAGTTCAACAAGCAGGAAAATGAGTCGACCTTGTGACCTCTCGTGACCTAACTCATTAAGAATGACCCTGGATCAATACTGAACACAGTCTCCCTTTTGATTTAATGACCCAACATGACCTCCCTCATGAATATCCTTAAGAATGGTCCATACCAGAAATGCCTGGTGAATGACTAACTTATGATCTTGGGTTTGCCAAACTGAATTGTTTATTTTTTTATTTTTTTATATACTGAACAGCAAAGAAAAGGAAAGTCTGCTCATAGCTCAACTCCACACACAGAACAACTGATGTTCCATTTCAACAATGAAGGTCAATATAAACCACTGGGAAACACAAGAAGTTATCTAACGGCAGCAAATGCTACTGCTTCCCACAAACAGAAAGACCACAAATATCTACAAAATTTAAATAAAAAAAGTACAAAACAACTATAAAAACACACCACACTGAAAAATGTTCCACTACTTTTAAATACATCAAAGGGTAGGGAAGAATGGCATTTAAAAAAAAGTCAATTTATCACAATCATAAATACAATTAATCCCAAACTGCATCTAAACCCACAGACATAAGACAAGAACAACACGATCACAACAAAATTTGACTAAAAGCAAAGAAAATGAAGAATAATAGCACATATTCACTTGTACAGATCTACTTCACAAAACACAACCACAAGAAAAGTTACAACATTATACTTCAGAAAAAATAAATTCTCACCTGTAGATGCTGTTCCACCAAACACGCTCCCTCCCGCCGAAGAAGAACCTCCAACACCACCGCCCAGGCCACTGCTGTTCCAGTTAACAGCACCACCCCCACCTCCAGCCTGTCCACCCCAGCTGAGGGCCCCACCATCCCCAGACCCAGTGCCCGCTGACCCGGAACCACCCCAGTTGATGTTGGACCCGATGCCAGAACCCACGGTTGACCCCACCGTGGAGTCGGACCCACCCCAGTTGACCGTGGTAGTGCTCTGTGTGGCTGGGGTGTTGAAGGTTGAGTCAAGGTCTGCGAGGGCGGCATACTTGTCGCTGATGGCAGAGAAGTTGGTGGCAGTGTTCTGGGCTGGTGCAGAGGAGGGGGGCGCACCAGCACTGCTGGCTGGAGTGGCGCTGAGGGGCTGGGGTTGCAGACCTCCGCCGGCACTGTTGAAGGGCTGGAGGGGAGCTGCAACATCCGCATCAACAGGGGTCAGTCTCACAAACAGCTACCCTGAAAATCCCTACACTACACATCACAAGGGGTCAGTCTCACAAACAGCTACCCTGAAAATCCCTACACTACACATCACAAGGGGTCAGTCTCACAAACAGCTACCCTGAAAATCCCTACACTACACATCACAAGGGGTCAGTCTCACAAACAGTTACCCTGAAAATCCCTCACTACTGACTACCTGACTACACACAAGGGGTCAATCTCACACTTAGTTACTTTAAAAATCCCTCCACTACACTGGGAGGGCTAAAAATATCCCTGAAACCTGACTGCCCCCCGCCTTCCATTCTGCACCCACCCCACCCCCCTCAAAAAATGAACGAACCACCAAGGAAGGACAAAAACAGACTAGACTTATGGGGACTGCTTTTATAACCCTTTTTTTGTGCTGTCATGGCTTGAGTGGTGTGTTCAATTTCATCACTGAAGACGGACACTGCTTTTTGCTTGGTAAAGTACTCAGGCAGAATCAGGGGTAGTAAGTAAGTAGGTAACTTGATGTTTTAAGCCCAGTCAACCAGTGTGATTATATCAGGGCACTGAGTCAGGGGTATGGACTGAGAAAAGGCCTGTCATAAAGAATTACAGCTTACATTCACATTCATTTCAGAATCCAGTGGCAAATTACCTGTGGTTTTGTCAAACACATTTCAGAATGAGTGGCAAATTATCTGTGGTTTTGTGAAACAATCTTGGAGAGAAAAAAAAAAGGGGTTTAAAAAAAAAAGCAACAGGAGATCCCACTAAAACTGCTAATACCTCTGGAAGCAAACAGGTGCATGCACATACCGCTGGACAAAGGAGGGAAGGCAGCCGGAGCCACTGGCTGCACTGGCTGAGCCACTGGCTGGGCCGGAGCCGGTGTTGTTGTGGCATTACCAAAACTGCTGAAGTCGGCAAAACCACCTGGCAAACACACACGTACACTCCCAGTCAGCACACCCAGTCACATGCTATTTTGCCACCAGCCCTCATTCACACAGCAACTCAAATCAAGAACCAGTTTGACTAATGCAGCTGCTGGGAGGCAGGTCGCCAAAACTGAAAATGTCAACCTGAGGAAGGGGTAAGTAATAAGTAAACACGTGTTTTACGCCCAGTCAACCAGTGTGGTTATATAAGGGCAAATGTGAGGAAGGGGGATTGCTGGCATGAGAAATGTTTCTCAAAAAAGATCCAAACAAACAAAAAGTTAAAAAGAATGCGATTTAACATGACAAAACACAACAGGTGAATATTTGGGGTAACCCCCTTTTTCAAGCTACAAAACAACACTTGAACGGTGAAAAATGAGATGTAGGTTACTTATCGGCTTTCAGTTGACCTGTTTTGTTATGTTCATTTGTGTTTGGGAGAATGTTGGCATGACAATGACATGTAATAAAATAGGTGTGACGTAATGAATATTTATATGGTGTAAAAATGAAATGGCACATAAGAGTGCCAGAGAGAAAAGTGGGGGGGGGGGGGGGGGGGGGGGGGGATCTTGTGTGTCAGGATCTTGTTCTAGATTTTTTGGTTTCTCACAAAATAATAAATAATTTGGTGCTCTCGTCCAGGTGACTGACCGACAGTGTGATGACCTTGGCTTTGCGCTTGCACAAGACAGTAGGAAAGAGGCAAAGAAAGTGGCAAGCAAAGGCCAGCAGTACCTGCACTGGAGCTGACTGTGGCAGGAGTGGAGGAGGCAAAAGGGTCGGAGCCCAGATCACCCAGAAGATCAAAGCCTCCACTGGCCGGCTTGGCCGGCTGCTGAGTCTGCGCTGTCACTGGCGGTGGCAGGCTGGATTTGGCAGGGGCAGCCATCGTGGAGGGCGCTGAGGTCACCTGCGTGCTGTTCTGACTCGTGTGGCTCGTCTGCAAGTCAAGCATCAACGCTTGTGGTCAAGTTCACAAAAGTTTGGACTTTTGACCAAAAAAACCCATAGCATTACCATTATACACACGCACGCACGCACATGCGCGCACGCATACACACACACACTATACCAATATCCCAGGACACTATAACAGGAAAGTTATCTTTGTGTCAAGCTTGCTGTAAAAGTGTAACAGCAATAAGATGCTGAGCACTAGTCTAAACACCAAACATCCAGGTAAATGTATCACGGGCAGATACAAGCAGGCATTACACAATGCAAATTAGTCCTTCAAATGCAAGTTTGCAATCTGTCCACACAAAGAAAAGAGAAACTGAAGATGCAAGCTGACCTGAAAATGTAGTCACTGCACAAATAGTTTCACCCGCATGTGCTGTTTGGCTGTTCCATCAATATTCATACAAAAGAAACAGTTTGTGTCGTTGTTTTGCTTCATATTAAGCTTGTCAGGGCACAGCCATGTTGCTTTGCTCTTAGACAGTGAAGAGCAGAAAACTTAAATGTTGGTTCGTGATGCGGTTGATACTTTTGTCACACATGCCAGCCTTGTTCATGACACCACTGACAGAGACACCGTGGCAAAAAATGGCAGCAGCCAAAGTCAGGGGCCTGCAAGTTTCAACAATATTAATTTGTTAACAAAGAGCAAGAGAAACCAAGCCAAAGCTGCCGTCGGCAGTGTGGCTTATTTATCACTATTTATTTTATACTTCATTCTAATCCACAGCGCCTTGCAGTGCATCTTGGGTCGAGTTCTGCTTTAACAACAATCAAACTTGAGGATGATAAGCACCTTTGTACAGATGACTCAGACTGTTTATTTCAGTCCACCATCAGAAGCTCCTGTCAAGAGCAGATCTCTGCATGAAAAATCAACACATTGCACCCATATGCCACTGCTGCCTCAGAAGCACCTGCTTTGCACCGCAACACCGGTGCATCATCAGCAAACAGGTCAAGGCACAAGACAGGCACACCCACCTGGCTGTTTCCGACGACAAGTTTGGTGGCGTTCTCGCCCAGAAGCGCTCGTAGTGGTTTGGTCTGCGGCTGTTTGCTCAAGGCAGCGTCATTCATGCGCCGGGCCTCTTCTCTCATTGCCTCTGTGGGGGCCACGTAGAAACGCTTGTTCTCATACTTCTGCACCATAAAGTCTCGCACGCGCTGCTCATCTCTCGAGTCGGGCTCGGGCCATGTGCGGTTGTCGTAGAGTCCGAGGTAAACCTTGCGGTTCAGCTGGTTACAGAACCAAATGAAGAAGACAATGAATACAAGTACAAACAAACCAGCCCAAAAACAGAAATATACAGTGAAACCTCATGAAAGATGACCCCACATTTAGGTTTCAAGACCACTTTTTCTAAGAAATGATATTAAAACTTATTAATATCACTGATTGCTATATGGTATCATTATTGTTACTGATTGCTTCTGTACATCACTGTTCCACTCTCAAGCAGACCCATTGCATTTCACTAGTTTTCAGCCCATGCTGCGTTGCTTTAGTGTTTCCATAATCCATCAAACTCTGACACAGACTTCAGGATCTTTAAACAGCTAAATATGAATATGTGATCTGTCTGCACGTGTATAGACACAGGGAACCCTGGTTTATAGTCTCAAACAAAAGACTTTCTTGTAGAGTCTACACAGAATTTGGCTGAGAAAACTTGTGGCAGGCACAGCACCTGGCACGCACCAGTCACCCATCCAGGCTGAACGACCAAGAAACAAACTGGCAAACTGGAGAAAAAGAAAAAAAGTAGCACCAGCAACTATCTTTTTATAAACAAATTTCAGCAACTAATAACGTAAGTTGTAACAACAAATGCTGCTTCAAAATCGAAACAGTTACAAACTGCCCCATGTTTGTGAAAAATGGCACCAGCAACTATCTTTTTATAAACAAATTTCAGCAACTAATAATGTAAGTTGTAACATCAAATGCTACTTCAAAACAGCAACAGCTGCAAATTGTCCCATGTTTGTGAAAAATGACACCAGCAACTATCTTTTTATAGACAAATTTTAGCAGCCAATACTGTAACATCAAATGCTGCTTCAAAATAAAAAACAGCTATAAACTATTCCATTTTTGTGAAAAATCACTGGCACAGTGTCACTAACGATGTAAATTTTTAAATCCTTCACTGATGACCACCTGTCTAAACAACACTTTTGAAGGCTTTTGAAGTGGTCGCCAAAGAGCATTTCGATTGTATGCAGGTTACAGTGTTACCTTAACAAAAGTACAATGTCAGTGACTGTGCAACGTGTTCGAAGTAAGTAACAGTAAACTAACACTCACCACATTTGCATACTGTAATTGTTATAGCATACAGCTCACTTTGTGTAAACAGTGCAGCCAGCCAGAAAGGGGTGTCTTTGTGTGTGCGTGGGGGGTGGGGGGTAGAGAGAGATTTCACACTAAACTTTCATGACCAACAAGGTCTGTTTGGAAATGTGCTACCTCCTAAAAACATCACTTAACTCTGCTTTATAAGTACTCTGATTTACAGGTGTACAGCAAGAAAGTACTGCAAGTCTCTACCAATGAAAGATCACCTAGATGAAAAACCACCCTTCTTAATACCACTTTTTTCTTTAATCTTTTCCTTGGTCATTTATGTCACCATGCTGTTGAGGCCATTTTTGCTGCATTTTGGGGGACGATCTTGAAAGTGGGATTACACTATAATTTGTTTTAACGCCCATTCTGCTAGTTTGGTGAAGTCAGGCTGAATACAGCATGTGAATTCTGTCTGACGTGTTTCAGATTTCACTACCAAGGTTGCTGGGTTATAAAGTGATCAATGCTCCAAATGAATGTGCATCTTTAGAAGTTGCCATGCTAATTTCACATTCACCGAAAGATTGCTTGCCAGAACGTACTCCTAAAACAAATGCATTCTCTGCCAACTTGTGCCTTTTTTCACCACAAAACATATTTTGCATTTTTACATGTAGTTCTGTGCCCCTGTACACAATTTTCCTCTTTGCCAAAAAACAAGTCACCACAATTAAGCCAGTAACATATTATTACAATGTCAAGCTTTAAGGTAAAAGTGGACAACATTCAGGTTGATCTTGGATCATCCTGGGCAGTTCTTGCAGCCAGTTTCCTATTGGGCGGTTCAGTGAAGCTGGTTTGCACAAGTTAATGCCCTTTGTATTGTAATCTTTCGCGCAAGAAGTCGCGAGAGGTCTCAGTGTCATTTCTGGTAATGTTCTGCACTGGTTGACAAACTGGTCAGTGTCATTACTGTTAATACTACTGGATAGCACTGATATTGACCAATTTGTGAACTGCAAACTCAAACCAATTTAAAAAATAATAACAAATAATTTAAAAAATACCCCCCCCCCCCCCCCCCCCCCCCATGTACAGATGCATTTGCTTTCCAAAGCTCATTAACTCACTGACTGACCAGCAGACTGAAAATGCAGGAAGTGTGTGCTCAGAGCTGATGACCCCATGACATCACACAACCCCAGTGCTGACACTTGACCTGCTTGACCTACTGCCCTACTGTCTCAATTATACCAGCCCACACCTCAGTCCCTTGGGACCAGGAAAAAGCAAAGCATCCATCATTCTGAACCATGCAGGCTCGAATAATGATGTAACATGAACTGACTGTTTCTTGACAGTTGATGCACCAGTCAACAACTCAGGGTCTCTTCAGGAACATGCCATCCAATCAAAAACAGAGGTCTCTGGTTTAAAGGTGACGACACACAGAACTTTGGTCAAAACACTGATCATCAAACCACAAAAGGACAAGGCAAATTCTGTGTCACTGTCAATATAGCGTCATGGCCAGAAAGTGTGGGAGAAAAGAAAACATGATCAAAAGCAGAAGTAGGGAGAAGGTCAAAACTAAAACCAGAAAGAGTCTGAGACAGTGATTACACTAGACTTTTTTTTAAATGGTTTTACATCTATAAGGTGACAAAAGTGGTTCACAGAAACCAGTCAATCGTAAACGGTCAGAGGCATGGCCATCTGTATCACTACCACAAACGCAGAACACACCATATGCAGTCTCTCTCTGTGATTTTGTTTTTTGTTGTTGTTGTTTTAAGAGAGAGAGAACCGGCAGCCAGCACATCTGACCAATGCTAATTGTTTCCCCATCACATGCTGATCTTAACTAAAATACCTGAAATTACCAGTTAACACAAACCTTGCGAGACAGGTTATTCCAACCGGAAGCTTTCACTTTCTAGAATCGGGCTCCTCCTAGCATGCACTAATAATGGTACGAGTTCGAGCAGGACATCCAAGGACATCTTTGTGGCAGATGGAAAACACTTCACCATGGATGTAATGTCACAAGGGCAGGCAAAGGGTTAACTGCTCCAATTCAATTTATTCACCACAAAGGACAGTTCCATTAACTCAAGATGAATAGAAGTCATACATATTTACATATAAATAGAAGTTAACTTGTTAAAACAATGACTGTTTTGTCACGCAGCAACCAGCCGAGGCAATAAGGCAATGACCAACGTCCTCAGGGATGTTGATAATGACAACTAACATACACAATTGTAGGCGTATCAACTATCAAGTTACGGACAGGAGACTAGGGTCATGTGATAACACAAGACTTGGGAACAAGTAAATTCATGCAGTCTAACTTATCAAAGCGAAACATGATCCTGGGTCAGGCCAAGTGATAGCACCCTCTTGAAGACGCTGAATTAATTCCTTGCCTTAGAAAAAGAATTAGTAACTGATCATTAAACTGCACCGCACATTATATTAGAGAGACAAACAGAGAGGGGGAGCTTCTTTTCCAGGCATTAAGAGTAATTAAAAACAATCACTTCTATAAACATAAATTATCAGCAAATGGTGTAGAAACTAAAATTCTACTGTATTGATTTTTTTTTTAATACTGCTGCCATATCTTCTATTATTAAATCCATCGCAAGAGCTGATGAAAGGAAGAAAGGTGAGAGGAAGGGTGGGAGAATGAAAGAAAAAGAAAGAGTGAAAGACAGACACAGACTGAAAGACACTCAGATCTTCACAGCAGAGAGTGAGACATAATTTAAAGAAGTGTCTTAGTTCAACAACAATGTAACCATGGAAACAGGCTTTGAAAAGTGGTGACTGTCAGTGGATGAAGGAATGAAGGGACGAAGGAAGGAGGGAAGGGAGGAAGGAAGGAGGGAAGAAAGGAAGGAAGGAAAGAAGACACTTTTTGATCTTCACAGCCAAGACATTACAGAAGTTATCAAATTCATATCATGAAAACATCCTTGGGTGACAGGTCACCCCAGGAGGATGGAAGAAAGGACAGATGGATGGAATTTGATGGACAAAATGAAAGGTGGAAAAAAAGAAAGGTGGGGGATGGACAGAAAGAAAGAAAGAAGTGGAAAAAAGAAACAAAAAAATATCAACAACAAAAAAGAAAGAAAGACAAAATAAAGACACAATCTCATCTTCATCATGGGCAAGGTCAATACAGAGTGATCAAATTCAATTTCATACCGTGGAAACTGGCCTTGGGCGTGAGATGATATCACACGTACTCATAATGGAAAGCCTCAGTTTGACAATCACAATACAAGATGAAGAAAGTCAATAAAATCAAGAACGACACACCAATCTTCTAGTTCACACTAAAGCAAATCCAGCAAAACTAAGAGATTGCCACAACAGAGAGATTGTACAAGTTAATATAAAACTAAAATCAACTTCAATAATTAAAATACTGTAAAGAGATCCCTTGAAAACAAGGGAGATTCAGATCTTGGAACAATAAAAGCACTCTGCTACAGCTTCTGAGAGACTGACAAGACAAAATAAAATGTTTATAAGCCTCTCCTCCTGAGTTCTACTGCTAACAACTGATCAGCGCCAGAAGTCTGACAGCTCCTGGCAAGACACTTACTTTTATACAACAAACTCCAAATTTCCTGGCAGTTCCGCGACGTCTAAGAGTGGCACTTGATCAACACATCCTAACAGGCACGCTCCTCGCCATTACTAAGTGCCAGGCACACAAGGGTGACAAGATTGCGACGGGACCCGCCCCCTGGACTTAATGAGCATGGGAGATAACATAACAGCGAGTACACATGTATACACTAGCCGCCTAGTCTGCTCTGTGTAAGTGTGGGAAGCTTTGTCACCATCACCCACCTGTGAGGTGATGCCATTGCTACGTATAACTGTTATGAAGAAGAGCTGATGAACTTAAGAGTGTATGTTGATGGGTGTTGGTCTGTTACACAACGCAGTTCGGTTGAGAATGCTCACTCTGTAAGCTGTTCAGGATCTATTCACATCTTTACAACTCATTTTAACACCAACAGTTTCAAAGAAATTGGACAGTTTGAACTAAAACTGGCTTCTGACTTGAATAAATGAATGAAAATATACATATATGACGCATAAAAACTTCCGCACAAAACCATGCATGTTCACAGAGCCAGATGCACACAGTGTATACATGTAGATTCTCGCATGTACAAGCTAAAACTACCAAAGACACCATACCAATAAAGTACTCTACACCCCCCACTGCACCCAGAGAAGTACAACCATACATAGAAGCTAGCTGCATAATTACAGGCTGCTGATGCTTTCATGGGTGATTAGTCATGATGGGGGCAGAGAGGGAGAGAGACGTAAGAGGTAGACAGATTAAATTATTTGTGTGCGTGCGTGTGTATGTGTGCGTGTGTGCGTGCGTGCGTGCGTGCTTGTGTGTGTGTGTGCATGCATGTGTGTGCAAGTGTGTGCAAAAGAATCTGAGGGATCTAGAGAGAGCTATGTGATGAAATTAGGTTGTGTATTTTTCATTTTTTTTAATGTTTCATATATTGTGGTTTGAGCCTCACACATGTATCACAGATCATAGAGGGATTCAGAGCATCACAAATGCATTTATTATTATGCTGAGTACAAGGCAAAGCTCATTCCACATTAAATCCAGTGCATGGAAAGATGCTGGGTAATAAGCTGACTAGGGTGAACAGACCAAAACAAAATACTGTAATTTGAACACTTGTTTTTCAAGGGCCAGTTTACTACAACTGAGGAGATATAAAATTTATAAAACATCATCATCACTAATTTACTGAGACTAATTAACACTGTGTAAATGAACTGGAAGAAAGGCTCGACCACTCTTGTTCATATTCTCTTCAGCAAGTCAGACCTAACCACAAAAGGCCACCGACCACTTCACGCCAATTGCTAGCGAACCATGCAGACACATTATCCATTATACTACAGCACACTCCCTGCACTCTGACCCCGGGGGAAAAAGACATAACGCAATACTGACAGCTGAAGGCATGCACCAGCGATAATGGAACAATGTCGTACAAAGTCGTGCAAGTGTGTGTTATTACCTCTGATATCAGCGACGGCATTCAAAAGCTCGGTTATCATGCACCCCCCAGGCCCCGGCACTTGCCGTACCACACGATTTCATCCACTCTTGATCTAACGTGGCCTGATTAGGAGTCAGGGAAGATGACCAAAGCTGGGTCAGACCTATATCTTGGCCCTGAATCCATTGTGAAATGGTGTGCCATGAAATGCAGAGGCGTTTAAATGCGTATTAAACACCACGTGTCACAAGTGTTGTTGTTTTGACTTTGGTTACCAAATCTGCAGGCAGTCATGAAGAATCAAATCTAATCACAAACCACCATCAGGTCTGACTGAGAAACAATTATGCATCCGTGTTTATACAGTAACAGTTGACATTAGTCTTCTCAACTTCAGTGTCCTGTCTGTCCGATTTTTCAAAGAATTACGTGCATGTAGTCTGTGTATGTCTTTTCACTGACGCTGTTTTTTGTGCTGTTGCTTGGTTGTCGGTATTGGTGTTTTTTTGTGCTGTTGCTTGGTTGTCGGTATTGGTGTTTTTTGTGCTGTTGCTTGGTTGTCGGTATTGGTGTTTTTTGTGCTGTTGCTTGGTTGTCGGTATTGGTGTTTTTTGTGCTGTTGCTTGGTTGTCGGTATTGGTGTTTTTTGTGCTGTTGCTTGGTTGTCAGTATTGGTGTTTTTTGTGCTGTTGCTTGGTTGTCGGTATTGGTGTTTTTTGTGCTGTTGCTTGGTTGTCGGTATTGGTGTTTTTTGTGCTGTTGCTTGGTTGTCGGTATTGGTGTTTTTTGTTGTTGTTATAACTGGCTGGGGGGCTGTTCATTTCTTTCTTTGAGGGTTTTTCTTTGTTTCTGGTATTCTTTGCTTCACTCATGTGTTTGTTTAAATTTTGTTGTTATTTTTATTATCATCATTGTTTGTTGTTTTGGTTTGTTTGTTTGTTGTTGTTTTTTGCACTATTTTGATTAATTATGGGTTGAGCTTGTGCTTTTCTGTGACATTCCTTACTTAAAAGGCAATCTAGATACATTCAAATGGGATTTACAGCAGAAACATTTGACAATACAACAGTACATTTATGTCTTTGACCACCGTAACTCTCTCTCTCTCGGATAATGCTGAGACTGCTGACAGAACTCTACCTAGCTAATGCCTCCCCACCCCCTCCCCTTGTTTGTGCAAATGTGTGCATATGCATGTTTTTGGAATCTGCTTAGACTACAATGGTATGCACACCCACAATACACACACCCACACACACGTGTGCATGCACATGCATGCACGCAAACACACATGCACTAACATGCACACTCGCTCACAGCCACGACCACAATTATGCCAAACAGAGGCACGGATACCCCTGTTTTCAAATCTTGAATTCACAGCACCTCCTGATCATTAAATCACACACTTTGCCTAATACGATGATTTACCATCAAACTAAACTTGAAAACACAGAAGAACCAGTCATAATTCATCTCAGCATGAGCTAGACCTTTGCTACTCCAAACCAATTTTTCCACAGGACGCTCTGGCTCATGATGATACACCAACATGGAAAGTCTGGTTACAAAAGGTTCAAAGGTTCAGGAGATATCATCTGGGGGAAAATCTGGATACACAGCATTTTAATCAATTAATGTCCTGTCACACAGTCAGTTGTGCAGGGTCATCTCAGGATGAAACAGATGTACAGGACACACGGACTCTAATTTCATTACTGGCGGTATGTAAGTATATATATTACTTTGACATCAATGTCCTGTCAATCTTGCAGGGTCATCTCAAGATGAAACAAATGCACAGATGGATGCACAGACTCCAAATTCACTACAGGTGGTATAAATTACTTCATCACTGTCAAACAAAACATCAGCAACAACAAAACAAGCACGCATTAACCGCATGCTCAGAGTTGGAACAGGCAAACTGCCAAAAGATATCATTATCACACAATAGTAATCCCAATCAGCATTGTGCGTACCAGTCTGACCCATGCTGGCTGTAGTGGGCGTACTGTCTGAACCCAATGTGACTCATGTTGCGTAACACTACAAGCCAGACACGACCCACTCATTCACTTTAGTAACATGCAAATGTTTCACATGTTTTTGTTGTTGTTGTTTTTAACAGATTTCTGACATTTTAACTAGTGATTATTTTATTATTATTATTATTTTTTTTTTGGGGGGGGGGACCAGGGGGGTGAGTGTGTGCGAGTGTGTGTGTGTGTGTGTGTGTGTGTGTGTGTGTGTGTGTGTGTGTGTGTGTGTGTGTGTGTACTGTCCTGGACATGCCGGAGTCATGGGAAACAAGGATCATCATACCAAATCACATACAGATAGACACATAAACACATGGACGATGATGGTCATGGTGATTTCAATATCACCTACCTCCACCCCCACCCCCCACCAAATGGCTTTCATCTAGGAAGATCTGAAGTGTTGAAGAGCTTGAGACACTACCTGCCAGCAAAAAGCTAAGGACATCACACCATCAAACCTGGAAGAGAGACATAGAAGGAGGGGGAAGCACCTGACGATCTTCCTTGAAAGGACAAGAAAGGGCCACAATCAACCAGACCAACATCACTGTTTCAAAGACAACACAGCAAAAAAACTTCTGAGAGACAATGTGGAGCATTTATGGGCCTTCTCAAGCCTACAGATACCAACTTGAACTGAACTGACAGTGCGTCCAAGGCAAACATACCACAGTGTATGGAATTTGGAAAATTTGACTCAATATTCCCTGTCACCATAGGTTCCACCACATCACTGTTTGACCCGCTTGATATAATTATCAAACATACACTCTGATACAGACCAACAGAAGCTGTGGGTCTCCACCTTTCATGATTGATCTACACCAAGTAAACAAGGCCTGGAATGTGGAGTTGCACATTAGTATAAAATAAATGACTGAAGACTCGCTGTCAGAATTTAAAACCCAGCTCAAGACTTTCCTCTTTAGACAAGCCTTTTCACAAACCGAGGTCTACCATTCTTGTAAAATAGATTATGTGCATGTCTACGTGTACATAAGTATGTGAATGATTTCTGCTAGTGCAGTGAGTTTTTGTTTTGCAAAAAGATTTGCGCTTTATAACTACTATAAGAAGTAGCCATTATTATTATTATTATTAATCTGTTAAGTCAAAGTGTGAGCAGTGATAATTACTAATGCAGATTACACTTTCCACCTTTTGTCCCATGGATTATCAGATTGCATTAATAATCACTGTTCTGTTGTGATTGGTTGAACAGCTTCCTAAATCTAGTCATACCTAACTCAGGCAGAAAGAAGACAAGAAGACAGAAAACATTCTGCACTGACAGCAGCCAGAGGAGAGCAGCATCCGAACGCTGATGAGATGGTAAAGCAGAGCAAGCGCAAGAGCATTTGCTCTTTACACTAATAAAAGCCAGGTATGATCAAGTATGGTCACCACATGGATGGATGACAGTGAGTAACAGTAATGGTGTTATGTCCTGGGCTTTGCACCCACCCTGAGTCACAGAGTTCTCTGCAGTCACACTGTGTGCAGACTCTACAAACATCCTTCAGATGAGATCGTAAAACTATCATTGGCGGAAGCTGCCACCAGCATCAGTGTAAAATGTGACTGTCGCAACAAAAGTTTTGTCACAACAAATATACGCTGTGACAAACACATGTTTGTCGCGACAAAAGTTTTGTTGCAACAAGCATACTTTTGTCACAACAAAAGACACATTTTGTCACAACAAAAGACACATTTTGTCACAACAAAAATAAGCTTGTCATGACAAAACTTTAGTTGCATCAAAATTATGTTTGTTGCAATAAATATCTGTTGCAACAGAACTTTTGTCACGACAAAAATATGTTTGACAAAAAAGGTTTGTCGTGACAATCATACAAAATCATACAAATCATACAGTCATGACAAAACACCTCTTTCGCTGTGACAAACACGTGTTTGTCGCGACAAAACACTTGTGGCACCTCCTGCCAATGATATAAACCAAGGGCCCCCATGTGTATACACGTGTGTGTGTGTGTGTGTGTGTGTGTGTGTGTGTGTGTGTGTGTGTGTGTGTGTGTGTATACACATGCAAAAAGATCACATACGCACATTAAAGTCCCGTGGTCCATATTTGGTGTAGAATATGAAAATACTAAAAATAGCCCATCATGCACTATAAACAAGCAAACACAAGAAGCGCTATGAGTAAGAAGCACTATGAGTCTGCTCATGAGCAGAAAACAGCACCACATGATTTATGTGATCAATAATAATAACAATGATGAGCCTGAAGGTCCATCATCATTATCATCTTCTGCCAAAAAGAAACAGCTGAGACAACAACCAAAGTTCTATATATTTGTCACAACATATTTCTGTGGTAAGCAAAGTTATATATTTGTCACAAGATATTTCTGTTGTACTAGTAGTAGTAGTACTAGTAGTAAGCAAAGTTCTATATTTGTCACAAGATATTTCTGTAGTAAGCAGAGTTCTATATTTGTCACAAGATATTTCTGTAGTAAGCAGAGTTCTATATCTGTCACAAGATATTTCTGTAGTAAGCAGAGTTCTATATCTGTCACAAGATATTTCTGTAGTAAGCAAAGTTCTTTACTTGTCGCAACATACTTCTGCAGTAAGATTAAGAATGACAAAACATCTTGACAATGCATGTGTTTGCCTCACATCATTTCCATGTGACTTCAGGAAGTCCATCTCCTCCGGCGTAAAACTGGCCATGGAAATGGACTTGACTCTGTGTGGAGGGTTCAGTCCACGTCTGAAACAAACAGCACAAGAAACATCAATTCCATTCATCTCAGTTCAGTTCAAGATGGTATCTACATGCTCAGAACAGCCCATAATGTCTCAGGAGTTTCCCCAATGTTGCCTTTCAAATAGTTCCAATGTTCATCTGATTGACAATGGTTCTCTCTCATACCTTCAGTTTCATGGAAAATTGTCAAGCACTTCCTCTTTCCATGCCTCTCTCCTCCAGGTAATCAATGATGTGATGTCCTTGGCTTTGTGCCCACAGGTAGGATCTCAAGCTCCCCAACACTTTGGATCTTCTGAGAAGCAAGCCACTTGTGAGGGTTGCTTTGCCCGCCAGTCTGTCTGCTCAGTCATTTCCCTTCACTCCAGCATGTCCAGGGCAGTACACCCACAGGAGTGTTTGAAGGTGGATGTCGACATTCCAATCTGGGCTTCCCATTCTGCTTTTCACTTTCTGTAGCAAGTTCATTGAATCTGTGAGGATGATGGGATGTGTGGTCTGACTGTCACCTCTTGCGGCAATCCAGCAGAGGGCATGGGTGACTCACTGACCGCTTCCACCTCCAATGTCAAGCTGGAGGTTGAGACTGTATAGGTTGCACTGTCTTCATGAATGGTGGTCACACCTTACTTGACAGTGAAGCCCCACCCATGACTGTCTTTGGTGACTGAGCCATTAAGGTACACTATGCAGTCTAGGGTTAGGGTATCAATTCAGAAATTAATTAAATGAAATATTAATGCTGTGCAATACTGTCTGGAGCAAGAGGGAGCTCAGGATTGTGTGATGGAGTGCAGAGTGGAGGTACAGGTGCAACAGGCATCAGAGAACGCAGGCAAGCAATGATTATGAAGAGACCACAGCAGATTCAGACACACAGCACTCAGGTTTATTTCTCAGCAAACCATTTAGACCACAGCAGATTCAGACACACAGCACTCAGGTTTATTTCTCAGCAAACCATTTTGACCACAGCAGATTTATTTCTCAGCAAACCATTTAGACCACAGCAGATTTAGACATACAGGTTTATTTCTCAGCAAACCATTTAGACCACAGCAGATTTAGACATACAGGTTTATTTCTCAGCAAACCATTTAGACCACAGCAGATTTAGACACACAGCAGTCAGGTTTATTTCTCAGCAAACCATTTAGACCACAGCAGATTTAGACATACAGGTTTATTTCTCAGCAAACCATTTAGACCACAGCATATTTAGACATACAGGTTTATTTCTCAGCAAACCATTTAGACCACAGCAGATTTAGACACACAGTAGTCAGGTTTATTTCTCAGCAAACCATTTAGACCACAGCAGATTTAGACATACAGGTTTATTTCTCAGCAAACCATTTAGACCACAGCAGATTTAGACATACAGCAGTCAGGTTTATTTCTCAGCAAACCATTTAGACCACAGCAGATTTAGACATACAGGTTTATTTCTCAGCAGACAATTTTCCAGCACACTCACGACAGACTCACACTCACGTATAAACAGTGCAGCATGGGCCACAAAGCAAACGCACTCCTGCTAAATTCAAATTGTTTCTCAGAACAGCAAGATGGACAACATTTGTGTGTTGCTTCCACAGTCTTATTGAAGTTATTAGCACCAAACATTTTGGAGAAGGCTGACAGCATTACTGGACAACTGCGCAGAGTTGAAGAGTACCCCATCAGTGTCAGTGGCATAATCAATTCCAGCAGATTGGAGGAAAGTTTCAGAAAGTGATGCTAGGAGTGTGCACTTGACTTACACACACACACACACATACACATATATATATATATATATATGTGTGTGTATGTGTGTGTGACTAAGTGCCAAAAGGTGTGCAAGGAAAGTGGACAGAAGGGGTTGATTTTTATATATATTAATGTCGGTATGAGATTTGTATTTTTTGGAAGGCCAGATAGTAAGTCATGTTTGTGTAAAAGGACTAAACAATAATGTCAATAGTTTTTGCACAGAAGTGGAAAAATATATGTTCTGGACAGTATGCCGGACATCAGCGATTACAACACACTCTGCAGCAACTTGGCTACTATGGTGCTCACAATTGACAGTATGCCGGACATCAGCGATTACAACACAAACACCTCACTCTGCAGCAACTTGGTCACTATGGTGCTCAGAATTGTACATTACATGAATGTTGTGAGCTCTAGGCATATGGTCATGTCATCAAAATAGGATCCTTGCCACTGACCTATGCTTGGCGGAAGTCATTTGTTGTAATAGCTGATGTTTGTCATCATGTAATTTTTCTTCTTTTTTCTAACACAACTTTTCACACTTTCAGCCACACAGGATGTCAACAGAGAACACAGTACAAACAAAGAGGGTATTTTCAGATGAAAATATTTAATGTACATGCCTTCCCCCCCCCCCCCCCACCAGGCCAAAAGAAAAGTATGACGGACATCAGTATTACAACATTTTCCTTTTCAAGCAAACAAAAACACTAACACGACTACGTTGTAGGTCACTTCAAACATTAAGCTATGCATCATCAACACAAAATCAGTGATTCTGAATAAAAAATATTCGACAACAATATCATTTTCTTTTCATCAAGCAAAATCTAACATATGACGCATGTCAGTTTTACACAAAAAAAATCTTTCAGAAGGAAACAAAAATGAAAATAAAAACAGAATCACTTCCAGAATCAATTTATGATCACTGTTACATGTACAGTCATTTTATAGTACAATATGTACATGCCTTTTCCACCTTAAACTGAGCAAGAACAAAATTATGACATTTAGTTAGTAATTGGATTTTAGTGTCCTGTCAACAACACATGGTCAGCTTAGGAAGTCAGTTTATTTCTTGCTCTTTGGTCTGCAGCTGTCTTGGATTCTTTGTCGTCCACAAGTGCTCTGCTGCTCTCTCTTGCATCGTAAAATTTAGGTACCACATGTGGAAAGCGTGTCTTTGTCATGGTGCCTAAAATACAAAATAATGGCATCAGTATCAAATTGTATCCTGGAAACACTTTGTAGAAAATAGAAAAAGAGAATGTTGTATTATCAAGTGACAGTAAGGCCCACCTTAAAAAGTGTCTGCATGTCATGAGATGGATGGATGTAAAACCACTGTCAAAAATGTCTGCAGGTCATAAGATGGATGGACACAAACATTGTCAAAAGTGTCTGCAGGTCATGAGATGGATGGACACAAACATTGTCAAAAGTGTCTGCAGGTCATAAGATGGATGGACACAAACACTGTCAAAAGTGTCTGCAGGTCATGAGATGGATGAAGACAAACTGTCAAAAGTGTGCAGGTCATGAGATGGACAAACACACCGTCAAATGTGTCTGCAGGTCATGAGATAGATGGACACAAACACTGTCAAAAGTGTCTGAGGTCATGAGATGGATGGACACAAACACTGTTAAAAGTGTCTGCAGGTCATGAGATGGCTGGACAAACACAGTCAATGGTAATACATAACGGTACTGTCATAAGATGGATCAACACAAACACTGTCAAATGTGTAAGTCATGAGGTGGATGGACACACTGTCAAAAGTGCAGGTCATGAGATGGATGGACACAAACACTGTCAAATGTCTGCAGGTCATGAGATGGATTGACAAAAAAAGACATCAGAGCCCCCTCCCCCCCCCCCCCCCCCCCCCCCACCAGCATGTAGTAACGAGAGCCTTGCCCATTCTTATCACACCAACAGAACAAACTTCCTACCCCAAGACATGAACGAAACTGCAGCTAATGCATCAGCGTATATTGCTTGCGCAAAGGAATATATGAATCAAAGACTGATTACAACTGTAGATCAACAAAACTGGGTGAAAATGATGGCAAACATTGTTTGATGACAAACGTAAACAGATTTTTTTTTATTACCACATACCTGTTTTCTGGAACAAAAGCCGCAGCGTTGACTCCACATTGAAATGCAGCGAGGAGGAAGTGACGTATAATAGCCCGGATGTAAAGTAAAAGCGAAAATGATTTTTTTTCTAAAATGATTTTATTTGGTATTATGACAAACGTTGTTTATTACCACAATAACGGAACATGGCACAAATTCCTTTGTAAAAAGTCAAGCGCATTTTCAGTGGTAAAAATCAACACTGTTTCTGCAGTGCAACACTCGGGTCAAGCGAATGGCGTCAACATCCAGCCTGTTCGAAGCTTTGCAGACGATTTTTAGCGACCGACACTTTTGATCGAAATATTACGCTACGCCCGACGTCGGTCATCACGATCTTTCAGAAATGATCATGAACACAAATTATATATTTGTCTGTTAATGTTTACTGAATTATGTAAAGGGATGCTTCTTTCGTAATCCTTCGTGAAATTAAACTTGTTTGTGTACGTAATTGTGGAAGAAGTCAGTCACTGTTACGTTGTCCGTTTTCATGAGCCCGATTTCAGAGCTTAAATCGCCTTCTAATGCAAATATCTCTACGTGCACTTCAGCATACATGTTTATATTGTGTCCACTGTTTTTGGGGCCTTTTCTGGACACTCTCTAAAGGTAAAACCAACACAACGTAATTGGATCAGATTTTATTGACTGTTAATATTTTCACCCACGATTTGCACACTTTTTGGTACTTAGTCATATATGAGCATGTGCCAAAAGGTGCTGCTTAGAAGGTGAACATTAGAGTGAAAAATAAAAGCAGAAAAGTCATTTAGCAAGTAACACCATTTAAAAGATAAGTCTTTTTTATATACATTTCAGGTCTAAAAAAGATAACGTGATGAAGCAAGTCTGAGAAAAAGACATTTAAAGACGGACACCTGAATCTGTCGGATGCAACACAGGACACAATGTTTGTTTTGATTTAATCTTTGAATTTAATGATTGCTATCAATCTGTGGGGAAAATAAACATCCATCATTTATAACAAGACAGTAGAACTTAAACTGACTCAATTCACTTTTTATTTCATATTCAAAATCATAACAATGATGTCCTGTGTTACATCCGACAGACTGCCACCTTAATCTTTTTAATAAAATAAAAATGAAACACAACACTGAATCAAAAATAGGATGTGTTTATTAGAATTTATCAAGCTTAGTTGTTTCCATGACTGCAGCATGAAATAAGGTCATCAACGACATTTTTTTACATTTTATCTGTCGGATGTAACGATTATTGGATGGACATAACATTTCCCATGCTCACAATACACAGCTTATAAAATAACAGTGCTAATTTCCCTACACTGCAACAAAATGTTACCACCTGATTTAGTAGTAGTTTTGATGACTGCAGCACTAAACAAGTTGCTTGTGTAGTTGTAATTTTGTCAAAGGCCCTTTTTAAGCATTTTATCTGTTGGATGTAACAACTCTGTGGTGGACACAACACTTCCCTTTGTAAAGTTTGTAAACTTTCCTTTCCTGTAAAACATATGCACAGCTAATAAAATCACTTAGTTTTCCTACATCTGACACATTGCTGTAAATATTGAACAAGGCCAAAACCATTATTTAAAGTAATGCACTGTCGGATGCCATGCATATCAATCAGAGGACACAATGGAATATGTAACACTGGACAGTCATTATGTGACTTAGAAAAAGTACAGCCAAGTTGTCATTATTATTCTTTCATTGACAAAACAGAAAACCATGTGAATTACAAATGTACATTCACCCTATGCCCTGTTGTTAACAGAAGGTAAAATTCAATTACCAAAGGCATTGATTTGGCATTCAAGTCTCACTACCTGGAATAACAACTGTAACACATTGTAAGTACCCAGAAACAGTAATGCAAAATCTGCAAACTGATGACAAAGCATAGAGAATTTCCCATGTTAATACTAATTCTTCCCATCCTAATAAATTTAAAAGATTTGTTTTCAGTGAGTTGGCAGTTCAGCATTGAAACATATCTTTATTTCTCTGCTGTTCCTAAGTACTGCAGTGCTTCCCAGGATGAATCTGGCTTCATGCTCCACTAATGCTGTCCCTGCTGTGTCTTGAAAAACTCTTGCTCTTCCCCTTTTGGAGCATCAACCTCTTTAGCCTGAAAAGAAACATGCATGTGTACAAAATAAGGCAATATAACAACTGTTTTTGAGGATATGTCTCCAAATTTATAGGTATGCAAATCTGGAGACATACATGCATATAAGATATTGTGTGTGTCTGCACGCACACGTGTGTGTGTTTTGACTTTCCCCAGAATATATATATATATATATACATCTATATCAGACATTAGGTAATATTACCAACATATATATATATAGTACTGTAGTTAAAACATAATAACACAAATACCAGGTTACCCTCTCCTTTTTTTAAATTTCTGTTCATTTGGCCTTTTCACCCTACTAACTTCCACCCCCACCCTACATTGTGCCACAGTGTATTGTATTTTGTGTTGTATGAATTTTTTGTCTTCATATTGCATATTTATAGTGAATTGTCACAAGAATTTTACTTTATATGCTGCACTGTATTGTATTTGTACTGCAGTGCACATATAAAACTACATCAGTTAAGAAATTTTATTCTGGCTTTCACTAGTTTCAGCACATACTTTAGAATGCATGTCCTGCTAGAAATAGATTCAAAACAATATTCAATAACAATATACTTTATTCATCCCTGGGAATTGGGAAGGCCTGGGAAGATTTAAAAAAAAAAAAAAAAAAATCATGTCCCTTATCACAATGTTAATGTCATGGTAATGCTTCTTTTCTTTTGTTGTTGTGTGTTTGTATAATTTGTATAAATTGGTATAAATAGATAATTTACGGCTATGCCTTCTTTTTTTTAACTCTTAGTTCACATCACAGACGGCAATAATAAACCTGCGGAGTTGCAGAAGTGTACTGAGGAGTAAGAGTTTGTGTCATGGCATCATGCTGTTCCAATCGACTGAATAAATGAAAAAAACGCTGTCCGACAGTGGCAAATCAACTCCGAAACGTGTGTCGTCGTAAACACGGGTATTTTCGCTATTACGAAGTAAACACTTGAACGTATATATTTTTCTCTTTCAGTCGAAACACTAAGAAAAAACTAGTTCCCTCGATCGAAACTTGGACATTATTGTGCAAAAATCGGTCACTCGCAATCGAAACACTGACCTAAGGCCCGCTTGTGTCATCCGAGAAACAGCTGGTTATCGAACAAAGACATCACTTTGAATTTGCACACTGCCGACCGAAACCTGTTTAATAATGGTCACTTCGCTTACAATTAAGAATGAAAATGCAAAAATAACGTATCAATGAAAAGTAACAATTTAATCTGTCAGACGCAACATCACATTTCGATCGAAACTGTAAAAAGGTACATGACCCAAATCAAAAATTCACTCACCGTTCCTTGTTGGCACCATGTTTGAAGAGAAAGTAGGCGCAAAGCACTGTGGGTAAACATGGCCGCACTTTGTGCAAAAAGACCGCGGTCACAAAATCGACGTTTATCCCCAGGATCAGCAATTTTTCGATCGTAACGGCCTGACAAAATAAAAACTCGAAATTTTAAACTTGAAAAAATGTATTACAAGTGGAATCCAACGCTTTTATTATCACTGCTTTGGACTGAACACTGATTTTAGCAACAGCTTCTTTGTTTCACCACCCACAAGTCTGCAGTGAATAGTAGCAGACGAACGTTTTCGTCAGCATCGGAACCGGACCCAATGCGTTTCAATCGAAATAAGCTTATGTTTATTTCAATTATTCAGATTTTACAAGTAGTTATGAGCCGTTTTCACAAGCATTAAAAAGCTTTGACTGTCAGGCAGCAAAGGGAAAACTGCCTAAAGAAGAAAGATGCAAACTAAACGACAAATGAAGCGGTGCACCCGAAATGTCCACCCTTCTTTTGCCGATTTTCAGCCCGGACATAGTGTAAATTTTCATATTTTACTAACTCAGAACTGACTTTGGGAGTCAAGTTTATCTTTATTATCTCTTTGATGCATACTCTTTCAGATAAAGTTAGGTTTGTTCAGAGAAAACTTAAACCTGAAGAAGCATTTTGGACCAAAAAATTGATGGTCCTCACCGAGCACCTTTTGGCACAGGCTCATATATATCTGTATACAGTGGTTCCTCTAGCTCTTGTTTTTTTTATTGACTCTTCACAAATGCAATATATAAGCATTAAGGTCAAATGTTGTCACAGTCGACAGTGCATTTTTCTCCCCCACACCCTTCCATGCAAAAGTACTGAGGCTAGGCTTATTATTCTGTTCTAAAGAGCAACAAATTGCAGTCCACCCAGTGACATTTATCTTGAAATAAAGTTAATCTGTTGCACACTACTGGCAATGCAGTTACTTATTGTTCTCTTCTGTGGGAAGCAATGTAGTCCGGCATTATCTGTAAGTCAAGTCAGATAACTGTGTGGTTGTAGATCTAGTCACGCTAGTGCACATAATGTGACAAGACCAAGTGGAACATCTAAGCAGACCAGTAAGTGATGGGGGTGACTATCGACTGAAAAGGCTGAGGGTGAATACTGGCCAACTACTATTCCAGTGATCACCCAAGACATTTTCCAAACCATTGTGACATGATCTATGAGCTGGAGAAACTAAAGTGGTTCACAAAAACCGGTCAGAAATTCACTGTAACGGTCAGATACATGGCTGTCTAGACTGGTACTACTACTAGAGCTCTGCCAGCATCCACCCTGCTCCCTTCCCAGTCTAGAACAAACAAACACACACACTCATGTGTACACACACACACACACAAGCATGTGGCTGATGTGCATCACATGCATGCTCTCTCTCTCTCTCTCTCTCTCTCTCTCTCTCTCTCTCTCTCTCTCTCTCTCTCTCTCTCCTTTATATTTTAGTTTTTTGTTTTGAGAACCAGTCAAACAAAATAATAGCCGGTACATCTGACCAAGTGCTAAGTTTTTTACCCAGTATGTGCTGATCTTACCCACAACCCAGTAAAATACCAGAAATCACTGGTTAACGCAATCCCTACTATTCTCATTCAGAAAAGCTCTGGACTGTCTCAGTCTCACCCCATTGGCTTACCCGGTTCCTTGCTACCTTGCGGAACTAACTAGCACCATTGTTTCCATCACTGTTCTATTGTCATTTGGAGTTTACAGAAGTTCAGCCTCCTAGTCCTAAGGTTGTAAGAAAGTGATTTGTGATTTGTTCCAGTCCCTGCTATGTAAGCTCATCTACCCCTTCCCCCACTCCTAAAACAACAGAATCAGATCTTTAGTTTAAAATGACGAAGTTTCAAAAATATTATTATGACAATGGCAAAATGACATGTGTGAGAAAAAAAATTCTTCCTATTGTCAAGATGAATGTCAACATAAAACAGTGTTAATGTTTTGGGTATTAATAAATACTATTGCACTGACAGTGACACAAAGTTTTAATCAAATTAATGGCAGTATTACTATTATTACTATATATTATTATCTATTACTATTAGACCACTCCTTTATCAGTGTACATTCAATCAATAACTGTAATCTTTTGTCAGTACTTGTAGTCCCTGCAGTGTCAGTTTCATTATCACAATATCAGTGAGGTTATCTCGTTTGATTTTGATCCACATGGTTGCATGGCCCGTACTGAACAGAGTGATGGTCCATCCTTTGTCATTGCATTGTCACAACTCCATCAGTCATAATAGTATTAATACCTAGATTCAGCATTTAATTCTCAGAAAACTACTTGAAAATTTATCTTACGTATTTGTTTACATAAATAAGCCAACCAATAACATTTATTTAAATCCTTCTGTTTATAAAACTAGTGAAAGTCCCCAAAATGTTTGTGTCCATCACGATTTTCTAGTTCGACGACCGATTTCTATGAAAATGACAAACTCACAAAATGCCGCTGCAAGACGTACAGACGAACGAACCGATCGTCATGTTAACGTATGTTGGTCCTCTCTGGTGGCAGTCGAAGCAGGTCTTGTTGCTGGGCAAAGACACCATTTCTCGCAACATTTTAAGATGTTTTTCATCTTGCTTTCTCTTGTTAGACGCCATTTTTAGGGTAGGAAGTGGTGGTCGGAAATGAGCCGTGTAAGGGGAATAACCACTACAACGGCTACTGCTGGCGTTATCTTTCTTGTGCTACGCCGATAGCATTTCGGTACACGTGCACCCAAGAGTCCAGTGAGTGGTTTTGGTTGGTGGGAGCATGCGTACAAGTCGATCGGAAACCAGTAAACCGAAGGCAAGCGCCTATGTCCTAGCAACAGGAAGAGTAGCGTCTTTATTAGGAATTCCAGCTAAATATAAATTATAATCATTAAAGTCATTTTCCCGCCCTAACGGCATTCCACTCAGTCTAGTGTTCTTTTTCTTTTCTTTTCAAGTTCTTCTGTTGTTTTTTGTGTTTGTTTTTGTTCTTTTCTTTTTCTTCGGTGTAGCAGGCACCTCCGTTTTTCACTGACATGCTGTGGCCAATGCCGCCCGCTTCTCGGGTTGGTTTCCTTAACTAATTGGTTTAACGCCGAGTCACTTTTGTCTCCAAAGGCCGGAATGTGTGCGTGTGTGTTGTGTGTGTGTGTGTGTGTGTGTGTGTGTGTGTGTGTGTGTGTGTGTGTGTGTGTGTGTGTGTGTGTGTGTGTGTGTGTGTGTGTGTGAGAGAGAGAGAGAGAGAGAGAGAGAGAGAGAACTCGAACTCGAACTCGAACTCGAAAACTTTATTTTCCAAGGATTGTAGTTTAGGTTCATTTAGACCTGTCTAACAACTAGTCCTTGCTAAACTACTGAATAAGTGAAACATGGAGAAACAATTATATGAAGAAAAATAAAAATAAAATAAAATTAAAAAATCGATTAATATTTAAACATGATAAACAATAAACAAACAAATAAAATATATCACTACCCCTATTAATAGTAATAAACATACAAAAACAGCAAAATCAGTGAAAATACTTTGAGAGAGCGAGAGGACTCGAACTCGAACTCGAAAACTTTATTTTCCAAGGATTGTAGTTTTAGGTTCATCTATCTAACAACTAGTCCTTGCTAAACTGTCAAATAAGTGAAAACTGGTGAAACAATTATATAAAAATAAAAATGTTTTACAAACTCGATTAATATTTAAACAGGATAAACAATATATATAAACAAATAAAATAAAATACTACCACTATTAATAGTAATAAACATACAGGAACAGCAAAAATCATTGAGAATACTTTGAAATGAAATGAATAAATAAGATGTATACATAGCAAAAATGGCGTTGACGTATCTCGCAATTATTTGTAAATCACGAAAACAGAACATGGCTCAGTGATACGGTGGGGGGGGGGGGGGGGGGGGGAGAGAAAATGGAGATCAGATCATAAATCACTGTAGGCAATGCTGCATCCACTCACACACAGACACAGACACACAGACACAGACACAGACAGACACAGACAGACACACACAGACACACACACACACACACACACACACACACACACACACACACACACACACACACACACACACACACACACACACACACACACACACACACACACACACAGCGCGGTAGCAACAGTAAAACACTTTTCAGTGATGTGATAAACGATGATACCGGCATCTGTAATAGCAAGCACTGGTCTACAGAGTCAAATGAGGGGGGGTTGGGGGGGGGGGGGTATAAGCTGTTTTATGCGGTTGTGTTAAGGTGCTCACGGAGGTTTCTCTTGAAGGGGCTGAGTGAGTGACATGATCTGAGGCGCACTGGAAGACTATTCCAAAACAGGGCACCACAAAAGGCCATGCTCGTTTTGAATAAATCTATTCTTGGCTTTGGTAACTGAAGGTAGTTGTTTCTGGAGCTAGAGTGGGGAGCTTTGTACAAGCTAGATATGTACACTGGCGCACTGTTGGTAAGTGCCCTATACATAACAACACCGCCCTTGTTGTAGTCCAGTTGTTTGTGAAGGTTCAGTATTCCTATCTTATTTAGTCTTTGGTCAGTGGTTAGATTTTTATTTGGAAGGATCAGCTTTCCGGATCTTCTTAGTAGAGAATTTAATCGTTTCGAGAGCATCACTACAGCCGCCCCACACTACGGATGCGTAGTCAATGTGGGATTTAACGTGGGCATTGATGAAAAGCTTTAAAGTATCAGTGTCAACAATGTACTTTAGTTTAGATAGAAGGAAGACACGCTTAGAGAGTGTTTTGCACAGTGTGTCAGTATGTGTATCCCACCGAAGTTTGTTGTCTATAATTATTCCTAAAAGTCGGTGTTCTGCCACTTGTTCAACTTTCACTCCATGTAGTAACAGATCAAGCGAGACTGAGAGAGAGAGAGAGAGAGAGAGAGAGAGAGAGAGAGAGAGAGAGAGAGAGAGAGAGAGAGAGAGAGAGAGAGAGAGAGAGAGAGAGAGAGAGAGAGAGAGAGAGAGAGAGAAATGGTTTTGATGCAGAATGGTCTTACCCAACTGGTACGAACCACCAGGACCGACCAGAACTGGTTTCAGTGAACCAGGGCTGGCCAGAACTGGTTTCAGTGAACCAGGGCCGGCCAGAACTGGTTTGGAGGTAGAATAACGTTTCGCCGGCCGTCAACTCAGGTACAAGCCACCAGGACTGGTGAGGCCTGGTCCCAACTGGTTCGACCTGGTCAGAACTGGTTTGGAGGCACTGAGAATGATCTTTCCCAACTGGAACAAACCGCTAGGACTAGTTCTAGTTGAAGGCAGAACGATCTGTTCCGCCAAGTGGTACAAACCACCAGGACTGGCCAGAACTGCCGGGTTCTAGAGGAAGACCCTTCCCCAACTGGTACAAGCCACCATGACTGGTGACTGCGTGTCACCTTTCCCAACAAGTGGTATGAACCGACCTTTAACTGGCCAGACTGGTCTGGAGGCAGAATGAACTGCTCAGAACTGGTTTTCAGGCAGAATGACAGTATTTCCTAAGTGGTATGTACCACCAACTGGACTGGCTAGAACTGGTTTGGAGGCAGAAATTCCTTTCCCAACAAGTATATGAACCACAAGACTGGCTAGACCTGGTTTGGAGGCAGAATTCTTTCCAACTGGCCAGAACTGGTTTGGAGGCAGAATGAGCTTTCTCAACTGGTATGAGCCACCAGGACTGGCCGCTAGAACTGGCCAGATTGGAGCATTCTCAGTGCCGCCAAACCAGCATTCTGCCTCCACTACCAGTTCTGACCAGTCCTGGTGGTTGGTACTAGTTGGGAAAGATCATTCTGCCTCCAGATCAGTTCTGGGCCAGTCCTGGTTGTTCGTACCAGTTGGCAAGCACTGATCATCATGTTCTGCCTTCAAACCAGTCATCTTCAGTCTGGCCAGTCGTCTTGGTGGTTACCAGTCAGTTCAGTTGTGTATGTGTAATCGAGCCGGTTTGGCCTAGCGGTAAGGCGTTAGGCTAGTAAGCAGAAGCACCTCGGTTGGAATCCGCTTCGGCTCTCCTTTCTCTTCAAAAGTTGTGGGCTTTGGACATTGTCTTTGCTGACTTTGTCCCTCACTCGGCACTCAGTTAATCAGCAGTGAAACATTAAAATGGCTCTAGCTCTCATCACTGCCCATCCGTTAATGCGGGAGTCACTGATTCTGGTGGTAACAGTGTAGCGACAGGTATATATTCTTCCCTCCCCATTCCCCGTCCCCAGTCAGTAAAGTCACTGCGTGGCGGTTTCTGTGGACGTGCGGCACCATGTTTACTCATTTACGGCTTACTTTAGTGTAGCCACTTCCGGTCCTGCTGAATGGCGGTCGGAACAATGCAGTCTTCTTCTTCACATGTTGCTTTACGTCCACAGAGACCATAAGGACTATGATTAGGAACTGGGAGCCCAGGACGGCCACCTTAACTTTCACTGACGGCATAGCCTGGGCGGCTACGTCTGTAAAACCCGGACCGCAGGCAGGTTCTGCATGAATCAGAATCCGTTTGTGTGCCCGCGGGGGAAATATATAGTTTGAAACATGACAGTTTTTATCCATGGTGTGTGTGTGTGTGTGGGGGGGGGGGGGGGGGGGGGGTCCGGTTGAAGACGCGGCTAAATCGAAAGATCTAAGGGAGGCAACTCGCAGGTATTGAGAGACCAATCGAACAAAATGTCCGCGGAGGAAGAAAGCTCAGAAGAATCACCGCTGTTTGACTTTGAACTGATTTATCCACGTCCCGGGACCAAAGTCCTGGTGGATGCGGAGCCCACAGGAAGAAGTGGTCATTCCATGGTCTCTGACGATTCAAATTTGTATGTTTTGGGCGGCTACAACCCCTTAGGTCGAGTTCTCAATCAAGGCAGGCCGACGGTTTTGGAAGAGCTTTGGAAGTTTAACTTGGCCACAAGGAAATGGACGAAGTTGGAAACGATAGATTTCCCGTCCACTTGTGCGTCTTCGTGCATGCTCATGCGCGGGACCAATCTGTATGTGTTTGGGGGAACGTCCTATCCATTCGGCCAGATCGTTAGCAACACGTTTAAAGTGTGTGACATCGGAAACCCCCAGAGAGAGTCTTCAGGAACAAGTGTCGTTAGTAGTACTACTACTACTAGTAGTTGTAGCTCTAGCAGAAACGTTCTAAGAAAAGTCTACGCCTGGGAAAATCTGCTTGATGGAGCCAATCAGCAGGACAGCATGCCACAGGATGATGAGAACAAACCCCCCAGAGGTTATGGTCAAAGCGTCATTTTTCATGGCGACTATATTTACACATTCGGTGGCGCAATAGGATTTTACAATGAGGCCATTGCAGATATGCACCGCCTCAACTTACTGACATTGACGTGGGAAAAACTTGACCCCACTGGTGAAGTGCCGGAGGGTCGCTACAAGCAAGAAATCATAAAGGATGAGCAATGGTTGGTTGCTCGCACTTAAGATATAATTTTTTATATTAAAACAAAAAACATAACAGTCACATTCATCACTATCAGTACAATGTTTTTCACCAGCAAGATCCAGTTTCATTCAAAACTCTGCTCAAAAATTGCTTCCACTACCGGTCATGTCCACAATCAATATTGATCTTTACTTATAAAATATTTTTGGTGTGTGAAGAGGGGTGTGGCTGAATGGGGGGGGGGGGGGGGGCCGGGATGAAGCAAAATAAAAAGCCTAAGAAGTTGCTTCTACACTATAACCTAAAAGTAAACTTCATAATATGGCCTATGCCATGGTTCTGGGAGGGGGACAAATACTTTGTGGGCCTGACAGTGCAAAACTCCAAAAGAATGGGTCCACATGGAGCCATGACACAGGAACTGTGTAATTCAGAGCAAAGTAAAAGCTGTGATGATTGAAGAAGTGAAGGCCTGTAGCTAGTAATGTTTATCACTACACTGCAGTGGAGCCCCTGATGGAGACCACAATCTAAAACATTTTTTTTTAAATGAACAAAAACTGGTCTTTAAAATTAAAGAGAGGACTGCTTTTCAGCAGTATATTTATACACATGGCTAGGGATCCGCAGAGCTACAAATCTGCCCACATCAATCATTCCTTTATTCTTTGATCTCCACTGGCTACCGATCAGCAGCCAGATTAAATACAAATTAGCTCTCACTGTAGGTCTGCTTTCAGAATCACATTGTACACCATACAACTCCTCCATACCTCTGTGAGTCTGAGTTGCTTCATCTCTACTCTCCTTGCTGTCTTCACTCAGTTTCAAATCTTCTGTGTTCCAAAGATGGACAAGAGGAACCTTTCAGTACATTGGGCCTGTCATATGGGACTCTCTCACTGTGTGTCAAGCATGCCTCTTTGGACTTTGAAGTATTTGAAAATACATTTTATTTAAAATCTTCAAGTCTTCTTTACTAGTATTACTAGTTAAACTAAAAAGCTCAGAAAGTCAGATCTGTGGATAAGAGGGATAACTAGACTCGAAGTCAAACTTCTCTTTTCTCTCTTCCAATTCAACTGTAAACACTGAAACACTATTTTAGTACTTAGCGTGTGGTAACTGTTATATTACTATTGTATTAAGGATTATGCCATCATTTTATAATTATATAGATCCCCCTCCTCAAAAACGTTAACTGATATTTTGTGCTATTAAAATACAACTTTTTATTTCAGTTTCTACATTGTGGGTGGTGGCCGACTACACGCAGCTCAGCCTGTGCACATCCTCTACTCCTACACATTTGCCACCAATTCCTGGGCCAGGCATGTCCTGACCCCTCACCCTGCCCACGGCACACCCAAGCCTCGCAACGCCTTCAGCTTGGTGCAGATCAACCGCGATGTCTACATCTGCGGGGGTCAGTGCTATGGGGCCAGCAACACCGTTCCCGAGATCTTCAATGATCTGTGGCACTTCTCTTTGGACACCTTCAGGTGGAAGAAGCTTCCAGTGACCCTGCCGGAGCGGATGTACTTTCACCGTGCCGTGGTGTCTCCATCCAAACATTTGTACGTGTATGGGGGTGTGCTGGAGAGTGGCAAGCGGTCCCACAAGATGTACCGCTATCGCCTTCCCTTTCAGGTGGCAGACCTGAGCGAGCTGTGCTGGTTCCAGGTCACCAGACTGTGGAAGGACTTGCGAAGGGCAGACCGCAGAGATCTGAGAGAAAACTACGGAATCCCTGCTCGCTTCATTGACCGATTACAGTAGTGTCAAAGTGTCTGTTGCACAGTGTGACGTTTGGAAGTTGAGTGCTGTAGCTCTCTTGGTTTGAGACAGAGTAGTGAGAATTCCTCAGACATACAGCAATGCAGTGAGAGTCCCGTAAAGGAGTTCCTGGGCAAGGAAGCATCACAGGTCTTTTTTGACAGGAACTGAATACAGAATAGACTTCCCGTGTTTTTTCAGTTGGTTTATAAATGGACCTTTTTCCTTCTGTTTTTTAAACAGACGCTTCAAAGATGCAACTTTAGACACAGCATTGAGTGCTGCCATTATCTTGCCTTGCATTCTAACAAGACCAGGATATGTGGCAGAAGTGTTGAGTGCATCACAGCGGTAAAGAGCATCTGTGCCCTGAGGAAAGCTTGAAAGCCAAAAAGTACTTCAGCTGCAGTTGACACTTGCATATTGATAGAACAACCATGTATATATATATATATATGGAGTCTGCAAAGTGCAAATTTTATGAAAACATTTTCTATGTTTTTGTGCCAACTTGAGCCTTCATATGGTGTCCTCTTTAAGTTGCTTTTGCTGTTTATGAGTGAGGGAAGCCCATGGTATATTAATGGATCTAGTTGAACCCCCCCCCCCCCCCCACTCCCCCATGACAGTGGCTCATGTCACTTTCAGCATGCTGGAGTTACAGGAAGAGAAGGCAACACAGATTTTTATAGAGAGAGGAAGGGGCACAACTTCACTTTCAAACATCAGTTGTTTTTAATAGAAGCAAAGGGTTTTATGGCATTACTCTCTCATGCTGCATAATAATGTTGAAGTTCTCAAGATGGATATGAGTGGGCTCTGCTGATAGCCATGAACTGCCACACATGAAGGCTTCCTTTTTTTTTTTTTAACTGAAAGAAGTCTTGAATGTTGATGTTATTTTGGTGATAAATATTTTGTGTGTGAAATTGATGTTGGCGTAAGGTATTGTTTTAGAAAAAAAAAAAAAAATTAGCTGTAAACTGCTTATATATAGCATAATGGACTCTACTGCTGGATCAAATAATAATCTGGAGCAATTCAGTCACAGTCTTAAGTAGTATTCAACCCAAAACACATTGATGTTAACGACAGTGGAGCAGAGAACAATTACACCGGAAGGGTGTGTAGCTGTACCTCTGAATGGCCAAACGCTAGCCCCAAGTTATGGCACTTCAGCAGATTTCATGTTTTTCATTGTCAACAAAACATTCAACACATCTTTTTGTGATCACTTTTCTGGTCAGGATTTGGTTGATTTCTGTGGCAGAAATAATCATAGGATATACATGACCACTTCCAGTGAAAAGTAATCGGGCAAATGTCTGGAGGGCTGGGTGCTCAATCAGATATTTTCAGTTTTTGATCAGCCTGTGCCTGGAGAAATCAACGGCGGGGCACTCAGTTGGACAGTTTCAGTTTTGATGGTCTGCGTGTGGAGACTGACCCAACTGTAAGACAAATGTATGGAGGGTAGGGTACTCGATCAGACATTTTCAGTTTTGGTTGGTCTGTGTCTGGGTACTGACCCAACTGTCAGACAAATGTATGGAGGGCAGGGTACTCAATCAGACATTTTTAATTTTTGATCAGTCTGCGTCTGCTGGAGACTGACCCAAACATTGTACAAAGGTATGGAGGGCAGCTGGAGACTGACCCAAACATTGTACAAAGGTATGGAGGGCAGCTGGAGACCGACCCAAACATTGTACAAAGGTATGGAGGGCAGCTGGAGACCGACCCAAACATTGTACAAAGGTATGGAGGGCAGCTGGAGACCAACCCAAACATTGTACAAAGGTATGGAGGGCAGCTGGAGACCGACCCAAACATTGTACAAAGGTATGGAGGGCAGCTGGAGACCAACCCAAACATTGTACAAAGGTATGGAGGGCAGCTGGAGACCGACCCAAACATTGTACAAAGGTATGGAGGGCAGCTGGAGACCGACCCAAATGTTGATCGCTAGAGACAAAGTGTAACTGTTTTCAATTCCTGTGCCACATTCCATATTTGAGAGGTGACTAGTATGTGCTGCATTGTTGTGTGTCCATATGGTAGTATGGCTGCAAGTGCAGAAGGTTTTGATATGACATATGTGCACAGATGCTAACCGCATGGCTGGTGAAGGCTGTACAGTAATACAAAGAATCAGAGATTCGACGACTCAGAGGCAAAGATGAACACTGTAAGAGAGTCTGCACTGAAAGCTGACTTTGGAAGAACAATCCCTTGCCAAATGATGCAATCAAACTTTGGGAGAATAATCCCTTGCCAATTAGTGCAGTCAAACTTTGGGAAAACAATCCCTTGCCAAACGATGCAGTCACACTTTGGGAGAGCAATCCCTTGCCAGACGATGCATTTGAACTTTGGAAAAACAATCCCAAATGATGCAGTCACACTTTGGGAGCGGAATCCCTTGCCAGACGATGCATTTGAACTTTAGAAAAACAATCCCTTCCAAATTATGCCATCAAACTTTGGGAGAACAGTCCCTTGCCAAACGTTGCAGTCAAACTTTCGGAGAACAATCCCTTGCCAAACAATGCAGTCAAACTTTCGGAGAACAATCCCTTCCAAACTATGCCATCAAACTTTGGGAGAACAGTCCCTTGCCAAACAATGCAGTCAAACTTTGGGAGAACAGTCCCTTGCCAAACAATGCAGTCAAACTTTGGGAGAACAATCCCTTGCCAAACAATGCAGTCAAACTTTGGGAGAGCAATCCCTTGCCAAACAATGCAGTCATACTTGAGAGAATGAGCCCTTGCCAAACAATGCAGTCAAAGTTTGGGAGAACAATCCCTTGCCAAATGATGCATCAAACTTTGGGAGAACAATCCCTTGCCAAACAATTCAGCTGAACTTTGGGAGAACAATCCCTTGCCAAATGATGCAGTCAAACTTTGGGAGAACAATCCCGTGCCAAATGATGCAGTTAAACTTTGGGATAACAATCCCTTGCCAAATGATGCAGTCAAACTTTGGGAGAACAATCCCTTGCCAAGCAATGCAGTCAAACTTTGGGAGAACAATCCCTTGCCAAACAATGCAGTCAAACTTAGGGAGAACAATCCCTTGCCAAACAATGCAGTCAGATTTGAACAGTCCCTTCCCAAACGATGCAGTCGAACTTATGTCAGCCAACACTGAACAGGCTGACCTAGCCCCATGCTGAATGAAGATGGGCACCACCATGTCCCTTGGCCCTGTTCTCTTGTCCAGTTACACACACAGAGTTTGACCCAGTCGTGTGCAGTCTGACCCAGTCGTGTGCAATCTGACCCAATCATATGCATTCTGACCCAGTTGTGTGCATTCTGACCTAGTCATGTACATTCTGACCCAGTCATATGCATTCTGACCCAGTTGTGAGTAATCTGACCCAGTCGTGTGCAAGCCGTCCCTGCATTCTTGGTTTATTTTTTGAAGCAGCTGAGGTAGGTAATCTGTGCTAGTTGGTTGATGGTAAGTGCAGCTTGCTGCCTTGTATGGCACTGGTGTTAGCTGTTGTGTGATTTTTTTTATAGTTTACTTGATATTTGCGGGGTGTGTTTTTGATGTATGCTTTTTAAAGCGGGAGGGGGGGGGGGGAGTTCGGGTTACAGTTAGTTTTTAACCTGGTGTTGAAAAATTAGCCAAGAGAGTTAATGATACAAGCATCTCCTAGGTTTATGTGCTATTTTACAAAAGGGCAAAATCACAGTTTTTTTGTTTTTGTTTTTTGGAATGTGTGCATATTTATAATGTGTGAATAATTTAATCAACTGTGATGAATGAGATTGAAAATACTGTCTGGGTGACCTCATTGACCATCGCTGAACATCATTTCTGTTCACATGTAAAGCACAGTCCTACGGATACAGTCTATTACATAGTGTATTATCTGAAACAAAAAGCACACCAAATAACCACAGTGAATGCAAACAATTTAAATACATGTATGTCACACTGATCTGTACACACACACACACACACACACACACACACACACAGAGGCAAAGTTTGAATTTTCAGGAGAGGTTGGATGACAAAATTGGGTGTGGCCTACCCATGAGGCAATTGCAGTAGTGCAGCCATTGATTGATTGATTGATGATCACTTATATAGCGCTATTCTCCGCTCTCTTGAGCAGACTCACTGCGCTCGCATGTGGTTCTACATGAGTGACGAGCTTCTTATAGCGCGTTTTTTGAATATCCACCGAAGTGGTGTACTTACAGCGCTGGCATGGTTGGTGCCACCTGAAACCTCAGCCATCTCGGCGCAAGTTCTGTGTACACCATACAACCATGCACCATGTCACTTCATGCAAAGCCACATACATAAGGTGTATGCGTGTTTAGCTGTAACCTGCCACCTGCGCTTTTGGCAGAATGACCAGGATCTTTTACGTGCTACTGCGGTAACACGTAAAAGGACAGGCCATGAGAGGACAGGCAATAAGAAGAGATTTGGAATGACCCAGTATATACAGCGTTAAGTGGTATTATAAGCCAGTGTGTGTATATAGATATGGCTGTATTCACTCAGAGTAAACAACAACCAACAATCAGTGAAGTTACTGCATCAGTTTGGCTTTGTGTGCTAATTCAACTGTTGCTTCTGCTCTATGCATTTTCTGTACCACTCATCAAATCATCCACAGTCGGTGTGACCCCTGAATGCAGTCCATTGTGGGTGTGAGTGTGCCCGTACTGTTTGGAGAGCAGACCTTCTGTGCCATGTTATCAGCCATTTTGTTTGGCCTTCTTTCAGTCAACATTTTCACCAGTGTGCCGAGTGGTGTCAGGTTTTCGCTGTATGCTTTCCACCCACAGATATATACACGTTCTAAATTCTGTGGCCTGCTTTTGGCCCGAAGCCCAAAAATATGGAAGGATATGCCACATGTTGTGAATTTAATCACACAACAAAATCACAGGTTGCAAAGCATTGCGCGCTTTAGCCTTTATGCATTAAGATAGCTGTAGTAAATAGTACAAAAGTAGTAATGAGGTGTCACCCTTTGATGGTCTTAATCTTTAGGACCAGGTTCAGCATGTCACCTGTCCCCATGGCAGGTGTAACACAGCTCCTTAAAATGTTCAGTCTTCAGTGTCCCGAGGGTCTTGGTTGATGTCTTGGATTTGTTTTTGATGGTTTGTTCTTCAAGGTCTCTTACCACTTTTACTACATATATGATTTTTATGAGAAATATATATATACATTGTGGGATGTGACCCTATTTTTTCTTTTGTACATTTTTACAAAACAGCTTGTGTTCATTTCTGTGCATAATACTTTTTAATGACCCAACAAGCCCTGTGGAATATGATTGGGTCCTGCAAACCCTGGTGGAAACTTTTTTGTCTGAGCAGACTAAGGGCTTTTCCCCTTCATTCCATTATATTTATAGGCCTGTATGATGTGTGTTTCTGGGTGGAGTGGGGAGGGGAGGGCATGTTATGTGTACAAGTCTGCGGCAGTTTTAGCTCGGGAGAGACTACAAGGCAACGTGTCTGGCATTGTGAACATGCAAGATTTTGTGTGAATGTTTTTATGTGTCATATATTATATATAAATTTCCATTCATTCATCCATATTATATATTTGGATGGTATGTTCATTACTGTAAGTGTAAAACTTCGGGCGATAACTGGGGCTGTGAGAACGGTTACAGGCCTTTTAGCTGAGTGCCATTGTTATAATTGATTTAAAGAATACATTCAGTCTGAAATGGAAATCATTTGGGGAAAAGAATGCATTTATTTTGTATGTGTAGCTGAATGTATGTTTGCAACTGTGTGTGTGTGAGAGACAGACAGACAGACAGACAGAGACTGTCTTTTGTTTTTGTTTGTGTGTAAGTCTTCTGCATATGGAAAACAAAGTCAAATCTAAAGCAGCACAGCAAACAAATTCTTTAACTAAAAACAGCAACAATGTAAAACATTTAAACACAACCAATTTTATTTCAAAGAATAAAATCTCAACAATTCATAAACAATTTGGTTATAAAATTTCACCTAAAAAACTAAACAGAATGCACATGTGAACATGCACCTGTATAAATATATCTATGCTTAAAATACAGTTTAGGCTCCAGTTAATCTTGACTGCATACTTCACTCAACTTTGTTCTGGTCTAATTGGATTCACTATTGCACAGTTGTAAGATTGACTGCAAAGAATATTTCTGTATGCTTGAGAAACACCAGTGTTCAGTCTTTCTCCAGTAAACATGCCACACACTCTAAATGCCACTGTGTCCATAGACAAGAAGTCTGCATCACTGAATAAAAATAAAAGTTAAATCAGATGAAAACTCCACTGATAAACATAATTATGCTCAATGAAACCGTTTTTTGTTGAATCTACTTAGATGACTGAAACTTCACTCAGTCGAGGGATGGTCCTCTGTAAAATACTAAAAATGACAATACCCCCCCCCCCCCCCCCCCCCGACCTTTTAAAAACAAACAAATAAATTTGTGCTGCACTGGTTCATTCCACATCATTCAAGGACAAGAGCTGAAATACTGCAGGCAAATACTTCATGAAACGTTTGTCCAGTCTGTTCAAAGAGGAGAAATCTTCCCTGGCACGGAAGGCAGAGTTGACCAATGAGCACAGCCGTAAGCTGAGCTCAGAGCCCAGGTGAGCAATGAGGTACCGAGAAAGAGAGCGCAGCGCGGAGGCCTTGTCCCTGTGACTCAGCATGTTCACTCTGTAGAGTGCCTCGTACAAACAATGCTCTGGTCTCGTGCCGTTCCCACAGCGAGGGCAATTTGCTTCCCTTTCTGGGCTGAGTGAGTGATCCAACACAGTGTAGGTGTCTGAATTTGAAGTCTGCTGGCTTCTCTGAAAGTGGGCGAGTTCTTTGCTTTCCTCATCCTGCCTGTCCCAAAGGGTAGATTTTTCTGTGTGGCATGGATCTGTTTTACTGTGTGTCTGAGCTGTTGATTCAGAGTCATAATTCTGGAGTTTTTCACTTTCTTTGTCATGTTTCTCCCAAAGAGATCTTGCTATGCGACATGGATCTGCTTTGCCATGCATCTGAGTGTTCAATGTCTCAACATCCTGTCTCCCTTCTGGCTGGTCTCCCTTGCCTCTGGCACTGCATGGACTGTTGTCAACATCACAGAGTCTGTGCGGTAGTCTCTTCTCCATTTCAGCATCATCAGAGATGTGATTTAAACAACTGATGTTTGTATGGTCTCCTTTGGGAGCACCCACTGAATCTTCCTCAAAGACGTCGGAATCATAGGCGTCTTCGCTTGTTTGGTCTGGAACAGCATCAACTCTGTTGCTGCCATGTGAGTTGTGATATTCAGAGTCAGAAGGGCACCCTTGTGAGGATGGAGAGTAGCCAAGCATCACCCTCTGAAGGTTGCACACGGGGGGCTGGGAACCCTGTTTGCACAGTTTGAGCATTATGAATTAACAAGTTGCTGGTTTAGTTAAAAGTAGGTGGGTTAGTTAAAGGGGTGTGGGATATTTTGTGTGTGTGTGTCTATGCATGCTGTTGTTGTTGTTTCTTTGTTCAGTACTTCATTATCCCTTACAGGGAAAAATCTAATTCAGGTTGCCATAACTGGGTAAGGCTACAGCAGCCACATCAGCAGTGCTACACATTCCAACTGATGTGTGCAGAATTTCTATGTGTCTAAACAGAGGTATGGCTGTCACTGTTTAACCCTGTAAACATGCACACAACATTTGTTTTTCTTTATATAATATATGCCTCATATATGTTCATGAGTGATTAACTGTCCTTTATGGTGCATCTGTTATCTCCCTTAAATGAAACAAAACAGTCTTAAATTATTATTTTTTACAAGTACATACACACCCACCTACACACCACAGCAGTGATCTGAAATAATTTAAAAACAAGCTGGCAGAGACACTGGCAACAAGCTTTAAACACATAGAAGTCTTCAGAGACATGTCACCTTTTGCTGCTTTTTGACCAGTGGCACAGCCTGAGCAGACTGCGTTGTTCGCTGTCGTTTGAGGGCTGCCCTCAGTTTAGGTGTGGCAATCGAAAGACGGCGCAGTAGTGGACTTTTGACAGAGTAGGTTCTGCAGCATTGTGGAGGATTCTCAGCCTGTGAGAAGGTAACAACACAATGACTAAAGAACGAGATGATACATGCTACACTAAGCAGCATAAATTAACACTTGCATAGCCTTACTAAGCAGCATAAATAAATACGTCAGTATATCAAGCAGTGCACAGCAGCATAAATTATAACACTTGCATAAACTTACCAAGCAGCATACAGCAGCATAACTTACCTGTCACATAAACTAAGCAGCACAAATCAACACTTGCATAAACTTACTAAGCAGCATGCATGAATTATAACACTCACATAAACTTACCAAGGACCACACAAGCATAAATAAACACTGTCATAAACTTACTAGGCAGCACACAGCAGCATAAATTAACAAACACAAACTTTTTTCAAGTGCTTCATCATCAAGACAAGTATCACTGCGCATGTCAGATTGTACAGCGCATTTTTTTGAGGGGTCAGAAACTTCCACAAAAGCTCCTGGTTGCAACATGTTCCAAACCAAAACTGGTTGTGCTATCAATACTAATATACTCAGTTCCACAACAGATATGCTTTTCGTGAAAACAAACAAACTGCATTACTGAGACAATCTGAAACAGAACAAGGCCCAGAGTGACTGTGCAGAATCAACAAACAAGGGAGTTAATTAGCACCTGAAAGATGTCACACATAAATGCAACAACAAAGACCTGAGTCGCCTATGGTAACTCTCACCTTGCATGCAAGCAAATACAAGGGACATAACAGACTCCACCAGAGGTACATCCTCTTAATGTAACATTACATGCATCACAGTGAGAGAAGTGATCTGCAGTTTGAAAAGCATGCAGCACCTGTTCCCTGCAGGGCCCACCAGGTGATGCCACCTCCCGGGACAAAGCTCTTTGTCTGCGACGCTCCAGTCTGTGACTGACACAGCGCTTGTAGGTGGCCTTCACTTGTGGCTGCAGTGCAGGTACCCTCAACACCTGTTCAGCGCTAGGGCGCTGCGCAGCATCTGTCTGCAGCAACACTGCCACCAGATCCTGCAGCACGGCTCCGTACTCACTGCAAACAGTCCTCATTGTAACACAGGTAATAATGATGATAATAAATGTATTTCTGCTGAATCCCTGTATGACCTATGCAGAATGATGATAATAAATGTATTTCTAACATGCTGATTACTTGTATGATCTACACAGAATGATGACAATAATTTAAATGTATTTCTAACATGCTGAATACCTGTATGATCTACATGGCCACCAGATCACCCAGCCCTGCTCCATACTCACTTTGAGCCTCAGACATGTATTATAGAGGGATTTAGTGCATTAGAAATGCATTTAATAACGCTTTGACTAGTTTGAGCCTCACACATTATACAGGGATGCAATGCATTAGAAATGCATTTAATAATAATGAAATATTTATAAAGTGCAAACCTCTAACATAAATGTAGAGCTCAGTGAGCTGTACAGAATTCAAATATAAACTACATTCATGTTGAAACACCTCAAGTGGAAACTGACAATAACAACAGCTACAAGCAATTCAAATCACAGGCAGGACCTACATTACAGGTACATGTATGCACACACACACACACACACACACACACACACACACACACACAGAGTCATTTTTACCTGGGGACAGAGTTGTAGCAACCATCCATTGCTTACATGAAGACTGGGGTCAGTCATATTTACCTGGGGATAGAGTTGTAGCAACCATCCATTGCTCTACCTGAAGACTGGCGTCAGTCATTCCTACCTGGGGATAGAGTTGTAGCAACCATCCATTGCTCTACCTGAAGACTGGCGTCAGTCATTCCTACCTGGGGATAGAGTTGTAGCAACCATCCATTTCTATACCTGAAGACTGGTCAGTCATTCCTACCTGGGGACAGAGTTGTAGCAACCATCCATTTCTATACCTGAAGACTGGTCAGTCATTCCTACCTGGGGATAGAGTTGTAGCAACCATCCATTTCTATACCTGAAGACTGGTCAGTCATTCCTACCTGGGGATAGAGTTGTAGCAACCATCCATTTCTATACCTGAAGACTGGTCAGTCATTCCTACCTGGGAATAGAGTTGTAGCAACCATCCATTTCTATACCTGAAGACTGGTCAGTCATTCTTACCTGGGGATAGGGTTGTAGTAACCATCTATTGCTCTACCTGAAAACTGGCGTCAGTCATTCTTACCTGGGGATAGAGTTGTAGCAACCATCATTGCTCTACCAGTCATTTTTACCTGGGGATAAGGTCATAACAGCCACCCGAACACAGGGGCTGGCCATCCTCACCTGGGAATCGGGTCAAAGCAGCCGTCAACAATCTTGAGCATGAGCAGCGGCAGGTTGGGGGCCTGGAAGGGAAGCCTGAGACAGCAAAGTTCGTACAGCACACAGCCTGCTGACCACATGTCGCTCTTGTAGTTATAGCTGTGCCACAGTCAAGGAAGCCACATGCCACACTACAGTAAGTAACTTGGTGTTTTACACCCAAACAATATGGTTTATCAGGGCAAGAGCCACACTACAAATACAATGACCACATGTTGCTCTCGTAGTTATAGCTGGCACCACAGTCAGGGAACCCACATGCTACACTACAATGACCACATGTCACTCTTGTAGTTATAGCTGGCACCACAGGCAGGGAACCCACATGCCACACTACAATGACCACATGTCGCTCTCGTAGTTACAGCTGACACCACAGTCAGGGAACCCACATGCCACACTACATCCACACAGAGGAACGGTGGGAAAAGAGATTCAGTGAGGGGCATGAAAACACTGACAGCATTCATAATGCTTCTTTGCTCCAAGTCTCATTTAAAGAACTCATGGCAGTAAGAGAACATCTCAAAAATACCAAAACAATCATCTACTATTTCCAGCAACACAAAGGATTACGCAAGGTGGGTGACATGACTGCTGCAGCTGGCTTTCCCATATTTTGCATAACTGAAGGATGTGATAGATAAAAGTGCACTGTGGTGGAAAAGTCTCGTGTTTAATTATCACAGTTAAATTGAAATATCAACAACAACAAAAACTTACAAGAGCTAGCAGAACCACTGCATAGCACAAAAAAGAATACGGCTTTCGTTCACAGATCTCAGGACTGAGGTAGTAAGGGGTGCCGATGGCAGTGAGGGCCTGGTCTGCAGCATCGTGGAGAACACGAGCAATCCCAAAGTCACCAACCTTGATAATGCCCTCTGATGTCAGAAATAGGTTTTGTGGTTTGAGGTCTGAAAAAGATGAACTGATTAGACTGGTCACCTTACAAAACAAAACTCACTTCTAATACCATTATTCATATCCTTCCTTCGGGGTTTTGGTCCCTGCTACTGTGCTAGAACCTCATCTGAGTTACCCACAAAAAAGTCTCATGCTTGCACTCCAACTTAGATTTGGACACAACTAATATTAGTAATAAGTAAGGCCTCTCTAACATACTTCTAACATTTTCAGTGTGTTTTGCTCTTTTGGGAACAGCTTGGCATTAAACAAATCTCATATAAACAAATGGTTTAAGTAATTTGATAGTGCACACACACACACACACACACACACACACACACACACACACACACACACACACACACACACAGCTCTCTCTATATATATATTTCAAACTATTCTTAAAAAAGATGCAAACCAAAAAATGAAGCTGTACCCCTGTGAAGGATGTTCTCAGAGTGGAGATATTTCAAGGCAAAACAGATCTGAATGAACCAGTCCATTATCACCTGAAAAGAGAGGTTTAGTCTAGTCAAGTTCTTTATATATGATCATTATTATGTTTGTTTCTACCTTAGAGTTAGACTTAAGCGTGTGTGCATACATGTGTGTGTGTGCACACACACCTGTGTGTACATGCATGCATGTGTGTGCATGCAGTGACAGTGTCATGTATAAAAAACTATAATGCATGCCTGTGTGTGTGTGCGTGTGCGGTGGTATGTACAATGTATGCCTGTGTGTGTGTGTGTGTGTGTGTGTGTGTGTGTGTGTGTGTGTGTGTGTGTGTGTGTGCATGCGTGCGTGTGTGCATGTGCATAATGCATACAGTATAGTTTGAGTCACTTAAGTAATTCTCATCAGGAATATGAGTCAAAACATACAAAGCCAGCAAGACAAAATCACTCATTATACAGTGAGGGTGAAAAGCCATGTCAAAATCTAAAGGTCACAATTATGGCAGTTAGACAAACCATGAAACAGAACACTCACTTTATCAAATCAATGCTTTACACCATCACTTTACAAACTCACACTATCAAGATGCACAATGCTGAGAAGATTTCCCATTAAAGATATGAGCCCATATTCTGGATAATTATTGCCCTTACAAATTACCTTGCTGTCAAAGCGTATTCCTCTCTGTTCAAGGATCTTCTTCTGCAAGTCTCCTAGAGGGATGCATGAAAATAGAAAATTAATGAGCACAGGCACACTTCATGAGATTACAAAATTATTAATATTTAATACTATAATAAATCTAAATCTGTCCACACACACCCCAATTTTTTTTTTTAAATAGTCACATCTTCTAGTCATCCAAGGACATGTGGGTATACCACATATTATAATGTTTATTTATAAAGAAACAAAACTTTCTTTTAAGCAGTTGTTTTTCAACTTTCTTGTTAAAAAAAAAAAAAAAAAAAAAAATCATACCTGGCTCAACTTTTTGGGGAATATCACAGGAAACAATAAGCAGTTTCTGACAACTATCATTAGTATCAGACTATAAATATATGCGATGTATTTATTTGCTGTATTAGTAAAATAGGCCAAGGTCATTGCACATATAAATTAATATGCTCTTGCACAGCAAGCTTAGAGACAAGTAGTTTGTGAGCCAAACTGGCCTAGTACAGTAGTAGTAACACACTAGGCTGGTAGGCAGACAATGTCAGTTTGTCAGCTCTCCCTTCTCTTTAAAATTTGTGATTTGTAGACAGTCTTGTGACTTTGCCCCTCAAAGTCAAAATTAATGGAATATTAAAATGTCCCTCTTTGTTGGCCATCTTAATGAGGAAATCATTCTGGTGGTAATGGTACAGGTTTTGGTACAGTCCCCCCCCCCCCCCCTCCCCCACAACCTCCTGGGATCTCGGTCCCCACCAGTACCTCCAGAGACAATTTGGCTTTAAACAAGTTTAATGAGTAAACAAACTTAGAGTAATAGTAGGTAGTACCAAGCAAAATTAGCACTTCAAGTGACATATTTAAAGTAAGTGTCATTTGAAAGGCCTTGATGAAATGAATAACCATGCACAGTTTCAAGGCTCTATCTCAAATAGTTCTTGAGTTATTGCATTTTAATGTTGCTGTGGTACGTCATGATTTCAGACTAAAACGGCCATTTTGAACATTTGGCAAAGTTAAGAATTTCAGAGAGAACAGACTATACGAACAGGAAAGTTGAAATTTGGGGATTCACTTATTTTGGTACATGACTCTAAGTACACAGAATCTAGAAACTGTATAATAATGCATTCTGGCACAGGTGCTTCCTGAAGTAGGCCCGAAATAGGTAAAATTGGAGCGTCACATTTTGCACAAAAACACAAATTTTCAAAGTGCTGTAAAATATTAACTCCTGCACATAGAGGCTTGAAATTTTCTGAGCAGACTTACCATAACTAGCCCTGCATAACCAATGAATATCATGAAGATCAAACATATCTCATGATTTCCATGAAATCTCAATTTTATGAAAAAAATGGTAAAAAACAAAACAAAAAAGGTATCTCCAGAAACCACCATGTTTGGCAAATATCTCTCCAATACTAATCCAAATTAGGAATCTGTCAACAGAATGACATACAGTTTTACTCACATCACTGGCAGTACTCCTCTTGGAACAGTGTATACAGCCTAACCAATTTTACATAGTCTGCTGTGGACCAAGAACGTCCATTCTGGCTGGCAAGTCTGACATTCCACATGAAGACAAATTTCTTGTGAACAACATCAATGTCTTCATGCTTCCACCGGAAGATGTTCTTGTTGGGCACTTGGTCCATGAATGACACCTCTGCTGTGTCATCTTCATGACTTTGCAGCACTTCCCCAAGGTAAAAATTGTTGTCATAGTATACAGCAATGGCTTGACCTTGTGAAAACTTTCCATCTTCCAGTTCCAGCATTACATCTTCCCCATCTTCAGTCTGTCCTGCTTGCTCTTGCTCTTCCTGGTTCTCTTCTTCCTCCCTCTCAGCTTCCTCTTGTCTTGGCGTCTTCTTTGCTCCTCTCCGTTTCCTTTTCCTCCCTCTCTCTGGTCTGCAGGCCTCAACGGCATCTTCATGTTCCACAGCAGGCAATGGAGGCGGAACATCTTGGAGAGCAGGTGTACTCATTCCCTCTGAAGTTCCCAAGTAGAGGATCAGGTTAGCTGTTATCTGGTCTAGGGTGAGCTTGGTTGTAGGGGTGTCCACAGGGTAACCGACTTGGAAAAAAATTCCAGTTCGAATCTCCAAAATCGTTTTTGATACAATGGTGTCCAGTGAAGCAGAACCCATGCATGAAAAAGCTCCCCCTGACAACTGAAAGATCCACTTGAAAAGAACATCATTTTTAAATCCTTGCTTGGCTGCAAAATATGCTAACTCTGACACTAGCCCATTTGTTAAGGAAACACATGTATGAAGATTTTCTTTTGTTAGCGCACTTCGAGTGACTCCAGCTTCTTTTGTGAACGGACCTACATAATAGATGTCACGGTCATGTTGCAAGAAATGTTGTTGATTATGTGTTGTCCGGCTAAACTGTTGCACTGCAGATCGTATGAGAGGGACAGCTGGAGGAAAGTCTTCATCAGGAAAAAGCCTGACAAAGAGCTGTTGGATTTCTGCCCATGTTCTCCCCTTCTCCTCTTTCAGTGCATTCAGCTGCAGCAGAAGATGGTTGTTAAAAACAACTGCTGGTGGCTTGGGTGGTTTCCCAACCTTTCCCATGTGATCAATGCAGGCTGCCAGTGCCTGGTATTGGTCATCAACTGTCAACAGACAAAGTCATACTTGCAGTCCCCAATATTTATTCTATTTCTTTATATTCATACTATTTATAATAACTTATACTTTGTAATATCATTATCAGGGTGTAGGGTGACATTCAATGACTTGGAACTTGTGTAAGACTTAAGAAATGCACAAAAGGAGTTAGGAGGGGAGAGTTTGCAAAACTATGTATTTTGTTGTAAATAAAGGCTATCATTAAGTAAACTGTGATTTATGTATTTACACTGTTTTAAGCACGCAGTGACTTGATATTTCAGCAACAAAAAACACGTTTCGGAAGCCTTGCAGACAAACCGGAAGTTCGATTATCTTCCCTTGCCACATTCTGTCGATCTCAAAGACCCGGTGAATTTGTTGAAATCAAACTATAATCCGACAATTATAAACAATTAAAATCGTTTAGAAAGTTAGATTCAGGTTTAACCTACAGCAGAAAAAAATTAGTTGAATGCTTAGAACCAGCATCAACAAGACTTGAAATTTTTACACGCGTAGTCGATCTCGGCCCTTGACTCCGCCGTGCGTAAGAACAAAACTGCCGGATTTTTGCAATATAACAACCGAGATATGGATTGCAGTTACATGAAACAAAGGAAACAGTATCTTAATACCCAAGACTATTATATCCAAGCATGTTTTGATGGACTTACCGATCACAGACTGCGTCGGGCTCGGCGGAGCGTTGTGTGCTGAGCCGGTCGCTTCGACCTCCATTACAGTGCATGGGGTGCGCTCGTTTTGTTCGGCCGCTGAACTTTGAGCAACAGGTTCGTCGCACAAACACCTCGTAGTATATCGATACTTATACCATTCAAAAGAAGAGATTCTGAACTTTTTAACAATATGAATATAATGCCTATTTATTCAATTGGACAGGAGCAAGAAAGCAACAGAAACTTTCGACATTTTCGATTCGAATTTCCTTCCACTTTTCACTTGAACTTCCGCTCACGCTTTTGACGAATGGAAAGAGAGGATTCCCTTCTTTCTTGTGACGACATTTCTATTTATAATATCATTGTTGTGTGACGAGCGAGCGAGTTGAATCGAACCACCCAAAGCCGAAGTTGAAACACGGGCCGCGGAAGCTGGTTCGCGGTAGCGCGAGCATCATGTTAGTGATTGTTTTTCTTCAAAACACACACATGCATCTTTCATACGACAAACAAATCTTTGCAACCATCTAATAGATAATAAAACCAACTTTATTCTCATATAAATTTAAACAAGAATGATGATGATTTGGAGGTAGTAAAATCGAATGAAAAATCATAACAATTGGGTCAAAGTGCAAAATGTCAACAGCAATCCCGGCGGCTTGGTACTACCTAGTAATAGAGACCTCTGAAACTGTTATATGCTGTTTACAGTTTAGGGTAAAATGTTTTGCTACAGAACGTGAAGAGTACTATTGCGCTCTTTGCAGGTCAGGTATTTCAAGCTTTTTGTTTTGTTTTTTGATAAACATGTACAGCATTTGCTGCATTCTTTAGAAGTTCAACATCAACACAAAACTAGACAGTGACCATTTCGCTGCAGGACTCGCAACGCTCTGACAGAGCACAGTCCTAGACAGGAAGAAGAAGACTGCTTTCATACACTGTACTCAGTCTCACCGTTGTTTGCAAACTCCATGACGATGTGCAGACAACCCGAGTTCACAAACGCCTCGCAGTAGGAGACAATGTTCACGTGCCGACACCTTGCCAATACCTTTACCTCCACCAACGCCTGTCCTGCTTCTTTCTCGCTCATACCATCTAGTCTTATTTCTTTCAACACAGCCTGTCTGTTCCTTTTGGAGCAATTCACTAGCCAGGCTTTTCCGTAAGACCCAGAGCCAAGGAGCTCAAGCTTTTCATACTCTCCCGCCATCTTTGATCTCAGCGGCAGACGAATTATGGGAGGTCACTCTCACAGGCCAAGCGGCGTCACTCTGCTGGCTTTTGGACTGGAGGTTTGTGTGAACTTCTGATTTTTTTTATACTTTAGTCCCCCATTTGTCCAAAACGGAATGTTCAGATTGCCTATCGACCTTATAGACGCACGAGTGAATATTATATTTTCCATTCTGCTTTTATTTTGCGTCTGTCTATTTTCCAATTCCTGAAAATGTTCGGTGCCGATTTCCACAATTCTCTCTACAGCTGATATTGGAAGTTCTGTACACATGTTTTAGTCACATGTATTCGCTTTCGTCGACAAAAACCATAGTATATATATATATACAGTACGCAAATGTTCTGCCAAATGCACAGCTAGCAGCATGCATTTAATTTAGGATAGTTCACGATTTGTCCTACTGATAAAACATACTGAGCAATAATTATATGCGTGAATCAGTCAATTTTGTTATCGATCATTCAAACAGTTAGGTATTCATGTGTCAATCTTTGTGCGATTTTTGTTTGTTCTTGTTTTGTGCATGCATGCATGCATGCATGTGTGTGTGTGTGTGTGTGTGTGTGTGTGTGTGTGTGTGTGTGTGTGTGTGTGTGTAATGTCCTTACCAAGTGTGACGTGTTAAATAAGCCTATTTCTTTTTCAGTTTGGACTAAACCTACTTCAATGACACTGACGTACACTGACAGAATACAAGGAATGCCTTGTTAACTGGCAGTCAGCCAAATCAGTCCAGTAAAGTTAAGTCATATATGGGGCTAGGTCGACACACCTTGTGGGTGGGGAGACAGTTCGGCTGGCTCACCTGTAGCAGACGAAACATCATCTGCAAGGCTGGGTGCAGGCAGGCGTTCAGGTGGAACTGGAAACGGCTGCCTTGCTTCACTTCACAGATGCGACAGTCAAGCAGCATGTGGGGAGATGTTGAAGCATACAGCCCTCCAGACTGGGCAACAGAGCTGAGCTACATTCCAAAGAAGAGAGTGCACGTAAGAATGATCTAGTTAGTGATTGAATTTTAACATCCTGTCAGCTGCACAGTGAACTCAGGACAAAAGAATAACATAATATATATAGTATTAAGTAATTCCTGAAATAATGTTTGATATTGATTGAATTAACTTTTTGGTGGTGCTGCTTTCTGCTTCTGAGCAAACTCACTGTGCTCTGTAGACACATATCAGTTCAGTTCATTTCCGGATGATATATATTTATAAAAGCCCATATATTATATATATGATATATATATGCTCCACTTTGCTCTATCATTCAGTGCATATCAGTTCAGTTCCAGATGGTATCTGTGTTCCCAGAAAAGTCCATATGTGCTATACCCCATCTCTTTAGTCTCAAACGTTTCCCCAGTGTTGCCTATGAAACAGGTTCAAATTTCAGTTCCAGTG
>OY757554.1:16752132-16812132 GCA_963584105.1 Alviniconcha strummeri | reverse complement strand
AGGGAGCCAAGTTTTTCATAATGGATATTTTTGACTGTACCAGTCCTTAACAGCTCTATGTGAGTAATAAAGAACAACTTGAAATTATGAGGATGGAGGCTGGGGACCCTCCCCTTCCTCTTCAGAATAACCCCTGTCTGGATTGATTCAAATCAAACCTCAAGGCATTTCTTTTTCCAAGACAATACACCTGCCATGTTTTCTGATCTGTGCTGCTGTCTTCCTCTGCCTCAAGTCTGTTTGTTGTCCATTGAAACTGTGTGTAAAGCAAGTTTTGTATAGTCAGTACACCTCTGTGTGTGTGTGTGTATGTACCTGTGTGTGTGCACATGCGCATGTGTGCACATGCACGTATTTGTATGTGCGCACGTGTGTGTGCACATGTGTGTGCACATGTGTGTCCATGCTTGTACGCACTTACAATATTCTCAGTGGACAATATTTTATGCTTTATAAATACTTTATTACGATATGAATCAAATATAGATCAAGTGAAACTAATTATCAGTATGGATACAGACAGAAATGTAGATATATATACATATATAGTTGTTTGTTGACTGCAAATAATTGTTTTTTGTTTTTGTTTTACATAAATCTTCATTGGTGCAACTTGCTCACACATGTTGTTAGCATGATTGTAAGAGCAGTCTAATATCACTTGTGTGAAAAGACTTTAAATAAAAAGGAAAAAGAAGAAGAATCACCCACTCACAGACACACAGGCATGCACACATGAATACACACACACACACACACACACACACACACACACACACACACACACACACACAGAGTAAATCAAGCCGGAGTGGCAATTTTCTGTGGACAGACTTCATCCAGCAAGTGGCCACACAGACGGCGATTGTGTTAGACCCAGTGTACAGCGGGAAGGCAGCGTTGGCCATGGTGCGAGAGCTGCAGAACAACGCTGCTGCTTTCAAGGGACGTCGTGTGCTGTTCTTGCACACAGGTACTCGTTGTTTTCGCGTTACCCAGCCAAACACTGTGGATCACCTGGTATATGCAGTTGATGTTGTAGCGTTACCCAGCCAAACACTGTGGGTAACCTGGTATATGCAGTTGATGTTGTAGCGTTACCCAGCCAAACACTGTGGATCACCTGGTATATGCAGTTGATGTTGTAGCGTTACCCAGCCACTCTGTGGGTCACCTGGTATATGCAATAGCTGTTGTGTTCCCTGGCCAAACACTCTGTGGGTCACCTGGTATATGCAATAGCTGTTGTGTTCCCTGGCCAAACACTCTGTGGGTCACCTGGTATATGCAGTTGTTGTTGTAGTGTTACACAACCAGTTTGTGGGTCACCCAGTATATGCAGTTGTTGTTGTAATGTTACACAAGCAGTCTGTGGGTCACCCAGTATATGCAGTTGTTGTTGTAATGTTACACAAGCAGTCTGTGGGTCACCTGGTATATGCAGTTGTTGTTGTAGTGTTACACAACCAGTTTGTGGGTCACCCAGTATATGCAGTTGTTGTTGTAATGTTACACAAGCAGTCTGTGGGTCACCCAGTATATGCAGTTGTTGTTGTAATGTTACACAAGCAGTCTGTGGGTCACCCAGTATATGCAGTTGTTGTTGTAATGTTACACAAGCAGTCTGTGGGTCACCCGGTATATGCAGTTGTTGTTGTAATGTTACACAAGCAGTCTGTGGGTCACCTGGTATATGCAGTTGTTGTCACATTCCCCAGCTGAACACTGGCGGGTCACCTGGTATATGCAATAGTTTTTGGACATCCCAAAAAGTGGAGTAAGCTTCCTGAGTTAAACTTTCAGTATTCATGATTGCTGGTTTAAAGAAAGCAGGAAGAGAAAAAATGGGCTGCATAACAGCAGGCTTATTTACTCTAAAAGTCTGGTTGATGTAGTGAAACTGTGTATGTGCAGCATGTTTGAGTGAATGTGTGTGTGTGTGTGTGTAAGCACTGAGTGGAAAAATGTGTGCATGCAAATCATGTGTGTGTGTAAGCACTGAGTGGAAAAATGTGTGCATGCAAGCATGTGTGTGTGGAAACACTGAGTGGAAAAATGTGTGCATGCAAGCATGTGTGTGTGGAAGCACTGAGTGGAAAAATGTGTGCATGCAAGCATGTGTGTGTGGAAGCACTGAGTGGAAAAATGTGTGCATGCAAGCATGTGTGTGTGGAAGCACTGAGTGGAAAAATGTGTGCATGCAAGCATGTGTGTGTGGAAGCAGTTATTGTGTCTGGGTGGGTGTGTACATTGTGCATGTATGTTTGCATTCAGACAAGTAAAATATGCAGAAATCTAACTTCCTGTTTGATTTGCAGGTGGAATATTTGGACTGTTTGATGGTAGAATGACACCTGTCCTGGAGCAGAAGCAAGAACAGCAACCCTTGATCAAGATGTGGCCCAAAATAGATGAGTGCCCTTTGTGAAAGTTGGGTTCTTCTTCTACTTCTGCCTGTCAAAGACTTGGCTCTGCCAGGGCATTGCAAGTCCTGCAGAAGGGTTCCTTCCAGCAACAGCCGCACATTCCACGCACCATGTACTGTGGGGGGAGGGAGAGAGCAGGAGAGATCTAGGAAAGAGTAATGATTATTTATTTATTTTTGTATCTGAGTGGATGAGCGGAGATTGGTTTGCACGTGTGTGTGTGTGCGTAACATGGTTATTGTTTGATAGGCAATAATGGTAGACTATTAATTTTTGTATCTGAGTGGACGAGCAGAGATTGGTGTGTGCATGTCTGTGTGTAACGTGGTTATTGTTTGATAGGCAATAATGGCAGACTACAATATTTAAGATTCTGTTTGTTTGAAATCTATGTTAGTGTGATTCTTGTTATAAGACATTTGTACAGCACAGCGAGTTTAACTCTGGTTAGAGAACAGCACTTTATAAGCATGATTTTTTTACCGTATGTTTGCAGTTCAGAAATGATGTATGCTTTCAGTCCATCATTTGCATTATGTAGATTTGACTTGAGAAAGGATTTGCATATACGGGAATTGTTCTAAAATGTGCATTTTCTTATGAAACGTGTGTGACTGAAAGGAAGTTAAAATTCAATAACTAATTAACTAAGCTGATAAAATCTGTGACAGCCAGTGCTGATCCTTACAAATCTAGAGATTAATACGGAGAAAACTAGGGCATTGTTTTGCTGCTTACAGCTGAAGGAATGGTGGCAATGGAGGCTGACAGGTGAAGTCTGGCAATGGAGGCAAGAGGATTTACCATTTCTTAATTTGGTGACCATGATTGGCAACTCAACTTTGGCTGATTGCATATCACATGAGAATGTTGACAATAGACAATCTTCGGAAATCCAGGAGACTGCACTCGGTAAGAGCCTTCGGGCATGGACCTGTATATATAGGTCCAGGCCTGCGGGTGTAGCGCAGAGTAGGCACGCTTTTGTTGGGGGTACAGCGAGCACGTGGGCAAGATGACAGATACCTGTAAACAAAAGGCAGAAAAGACATCAGAAATGCCAAACACTCACTGGTCACAGGGAGCGTGCAGATTGGATAGTAGTTCCCCCAGCTGGTAGTCTAGTATAAATTATAATAGGTCCATGCGTGAAGATCTCAAAGTGTTGCAGATCAGCTCTTCTCCACCTCACCTCCATTCAGGGGACTTCACTCTCCCAGAGTAAGAAAACACTGTTAAATTATCTTCACCCGTTATTTCCGGAAATCGTCTATTAGACCACCAGTGCCTCTGTGCGCATTTAACTGTTTTATTATCCATGTCCACAATGACTACTGTAATTGGTCAGCCTTGCTGATTTTACTTTTATTTCTTTAATTCATGATGATCTGTTTGTGTGTGTGTGTGTGTATGCGTGTGTGTGTTGTGTTTTGGGGTGGGGTGGTGAATGCATGTATTATGGGTACCTGCATGTGTGGTGTATGTGTGAATGTATGCATGTGTGTGGTGTGTGCATGCATGCAGTGTGTATGTGTGAATGTGTGGTATGTGTATGTGTAGCGTGTGCACATATGCAGTGTGTGTGGTGTATATCACATGTGTAGCGTGTGCACGTATGCAGTGTGTGTGGTGTATATCACATGTGTAGCATGTGCACATATGCAGTGTGTGTGGTGTATATCACATGTGTAGCATGTGCACATATGCAGTGTGTGTGGTGCATGCAAGCAGCATATGTCTGTGTGTGGTTTGTGCATACACATGGATGCATGTGTGTGTGTGTGTGGGGGGGGGGGGGGGTATGCATGCAGGGTGTGCATGTATGTGTGTAACAATGGTTTGTGCATGCAGGTGTTGTGTGTGCATGCACACGTTCATGCACATGTTTTGTGGCAATGATGTTCAGCACCAAGGACACAGGAGTCAGGAGACAACCTCCCAGCTGCCCAATTTTGATACGATCATACATGTTAATCAGAAATGCTATCAGTCTGTCTTACTAGTTATTTCATCCTGTGTGATGCATGTCATTCAGAAACACTGTAAAAAGACCATATTCAGGGATGATTCAATGCAGATGTTTTATACCTGAATGCAAATTGGATCAGTTGTAATCTTAACCCAGTGACCTCACCTGGTAACTGTACTAATAATCAAAAATAAAGTATCAAATGGTTTTTGCAGCTGTTGCTTGTGTTTTAGTGAGAAAAGCATTTTCACCCAAGCAAACATCCAACACACAAACACCAAAGGTGGAAAATGTTCTTGGAATTATTTTTGGGGATGTTTTTCTGCTCTGTTCAGAAAAACCTGTGGGCATAAATGGGGGAGGGGGGTGGGGGTGGGGAGACTCAGCATCCCATGTTTTTGTTAAAACCCTCATGCCATGTTTCTGTTAAAACCCTCTGAAGGTGTGGAGTAAAACACAAGCAGTGTGGAGTAAAACACAAGCAGTGCTCATGTGCTATGCAAGCAGGGTCTTAACTTTGGGTACAAAACGGAACACCTACATTTGAAGATGTAAAAACATGGAGTAAAAGTCTGAAAACCTCACTCTCTTTCACTCTCACCTTGTTCGCTCAAACATATATGTAACAATGTCAACCAAACAAATAATACCATATTTGTAGCAAAAATTTAATCCAGACTATGTAACTTGTATGACTTTCAATTATCCACATATAATCCTTGAAACGCATTATCTGATGCGTATCTTCCCCCCCCCCCCCCCCCCCCAAGAACAACAGCAAACACCCAAAACAACATGTATGTACATACATACAAAATGCAAAGACTGAGCACCAATTATCAAACTTTCATGGATTCATAACAGCTGATTCACTTCGTCTAACATTTTACTGCGCATGAAAATCTAGCATGACTAAATAAACATGCATCTTCACATTTGTAGACAGCATTCTTCAGTCAACTAAAAATGAACAGCCAAATCAAGGTTCAATAAACTCTGAACAACAACAAAATCAGCATTGATAATTTACTTGGTCAAAACAACTTCAAGATCCAAACACATTTCCATCAATCAACATTTGTCCCAGTTGAACTAAATTCAAAATGCACGTTGTCCCATCACCTACCCATTGTGGGTAGTTCAGTTGAAGCAGAGTGTTCTTTAATATCATATGGCACAATTGTGGTTTTCTGAGAACTTTCAGCACCCCATCACGCCTGTCCAGTGACACCCTTGGTCAAAAACATCTCAAGACTCTGTGAGCATCTTCAACTTTACACACCCTCCCATACTCTCTGCTCTGTTTCTGATACTCGGCCTCCAGATTCCTCGTACCAGACTTTCCACTGTTGGTTCCCACCTTTTCTGTCTTCCGCCCCTCTGCATGGAAAACCTTTCCCTCCCTCTCCGACAGAAACCCTCTGCATGGAAAACCTTTCCCTCCCTCTCCGACAGAAACCCTCTCAAGACTCCTTCAAATCCATCCTCAAGACATTTTCTTCCTAGCAAGTAAACATAGTGCTTAACGTCCACTGAAACCATGAGGCTTATTTTTTCCCTCAAAACAATAGAGGTCTTAAAGAGGGATGGGCAGGATCAACTAAAAGTGGTCTAAAAGGGGTGGACAGGATCAACTAAAAGTGGTTTAAAAGGTGGTGGACAGGATCAATTAAAAGAGGTCTAAAAGGGGGGTGAGAAGGATCACTAAAAGTGGTCTGAAAGGGGGTGGACAGGATCAACTAAAAGTGGTTTAAAAGGTGGTGGACAGGACCAATTAAAAGAGGTCTAAAAGGGGGGTGAGAAGGATCACTAGAAGTGGTCTAAAAGGGGGTGGACAGGATAAACTAAAAGTGGTCTTACAGAGAGGTGGGCAGGATCAACTAAAAGTGGTCTTACAAAGGGGTGGACAGGATCACTAAAAGTGGTCTAAAACAGGGGTGGGCAGGATGAACTAAAAGTGGCCTTATAGAGGGCTGGGCATGACCAACTAAATGTGGTCTGACAGTGGCGTGGGCATGACCAACAACTAAAAATTGTCTGACATGGGTGGGCATGACCAACTAAAAGTGGTCTTACAGAGGGCTGGGTGTGACCAACTAAAAGTGGTCTGACAGAGGGGTGGGAGTGACCAACTAAAAGTGGTCTGACAAGTGGGTGTGGCCAACTAAAAGTGGCCTGACAGATGGGTGGATGTGACCAACTAAAAGTGGTCTGACAGGGAGGTGGGCATAACCAACTAAAAGTGGTCTGACAGAGGCATGACCAGCTAAAAATGGTCTGACAGAGGGGTGGGCATGACCAACTAAATGTGCTCTTACTGAAGGGTGGGCGTGACCAACCAAAGATGGTCTGACAGGGGTGGGTATGACCAACTAAAGGTGGTCTGACAGGGGTGGGCATGGCCAACTAAAAGTGGTCTTACAAAGGGGTGGCCATGACCAGCTAAAAGTGGTCTCACAGGGGTGTGACCAACTAAAAGTGGTCTGACAGGGGGGGGGGGGGGTCTGATAGAGGGGTGGGTAGTCTGACAGAGGGGTGGGTGTGACCAACTAAAAGTGGTCTGACAGAGGGGTGGGTGTGACCAACTAAAAGTGGTCTGACAGAGGGGTGGGTGTGACCAACTAAAAGTGGTCTGACAGAGGGATGGGTGTGACCAACTAAAAGTGGTTTGACAGAGGAGTGGGCTTTATGCAGGGTAGGGTATAAAGCCATCTCCAAAGTTGGGCGCTCTCTAATGATGGTGGTCTTTCACTACGGGCACCACTGCGCTACTTTTAAACCTGCATCAGGAAACCGCCACAGCAACTTTCAGTCCCCAACAAACCATTTCCTGATTTCAAGTCGGAAGCAATACATCTTGAGTATAAAAACAACAGCAGAACCGCAGTTCAACATTTTCGGTCTTCTTGAAACCTTTCTCAATCAACTGAGACTGAAGAGTACACCACACTGAGATTTCCAGGCTACTGTCTTCAGACCTATAGGTGCCCTTAAGACTTGACCAGTGCACCACTTCAAAGCCATAGTGACTTAACCGTAGCCACTTTTGTTTTCATTAATCTGGCCCAGTCCAACATAAAACAATTCATTGTTTTTAACAAGTCTGTGACTGGCCTGAACTAAATGAGAAAAGTTCTGGATGTCTTTTTTCTTAGGCTCTCTGATGGTTTGACCTGAATATGGCAAGTTGACTTTGCAGATTCTTTTCCGATATCTGTCAAAATCCGCTTCAACTGAAGCAAAACAAGCCTCCAGCAAGCGTCCGCGATAAGTCACCACCGCATGCACTAACCACAATTGAGAGCATCCAAAATGTGGCTGTCAGCTTTCTGGATCAATCCTCAGCGTGACATACAAATTCCAGCAACAAAGTCCAAAGACCGTTGAGTTTTGTTCGATCAGTCAGTGAACGCCTTCTGAATCTAGTGTTAAGACACTGCAGCTTGGTAAATTGCGGGGCACTTTCTGTGTGCACCTCCAGCAAGGCCAGCCAAGGTCACTTCAAGTTCCAGCACTTTTCCTAAGCGGCCAGAGCCTGGTACCCTTAGGAAGGCAGCCGAAGGTTCCACAGTTTCAGAGTGTTTTCCTCCATGCCGGAGTCGGCGGTGGAGTCGTCCATTTCATCATCATCCATGATGTCGATGTTGAAGTGGCGCTGTCCGGAGCACGTGGCCAGCATTGAATGCTTCGGGTTGACGCTGGGGACACAGACCAACAATGTTTCAACAGCTTGCACACAAAGCTCTCTCAAATAGCTAACCAGAGCTAAATCAGAAACTAGGTGAACCAGCTGTCCTCAAACCTCACTGGTCTAATCATCAGCGTACCTCACCTCAAAATGCAGTCCCCACATCCATGGTTTTCATATAAGCATTTCAGTAAATATACAAATGTAAACAAACACAAAACTTATAGAGAAAATTTATAAAGGCCGTCCCAAAGATAGTGACATGTTGCACCCGCAGGTCACACAACAGCAAAGCATCAAGATTTGTGATGAGTGGCTCTGTGTGCAATATCAAAGCCACGTCATGCGACATTGCTTGGCTTTGGTGTGACAGCAGTCAATGTGTGTGGAAAGGATAAGGCTGCTCCTGTATCGTTCACTGTTGCAGCCAATCACAGCACAGACCAACAGTCAGCGCAGGCTTCCACAATGGCAGGTTGCACATGGCTCTCTGATTCAGAAATGGTGACGACAGTTGAAATACACATCCCCATGTATATTCTCCAGTCAGGATGATTGATACAGTGATCAGAAAGGGCTGGGAAGATACGTGTGAAGTAGTCTGTCAAGGTTTATTTGCACTGTCAAACACTTGTCGTCTGAGCATTGTTGCTTGTGGGCGTGAGGGAGCTGTGGTAAGCCACAGCAAAGCTGACGTCATGATGCCTTCAGCTGTGGCGTGTTGCCTACATCTGCACCAGCTGTAAGAGCTATAAATCATTAAAATCTTGTCTTACTAGTAGGCATGCACCCACTAAAACATTCATCCTTTTTTCTTCTTTTTTTGGCCAGAATTGTGCAATGGAAGTGCTACTATCAGAATTCTCACACCCAATTTTTTTCTCCCATTAATTGCACACCCACTGAAGTAAATAAAAAATCCACAGCCACAAATCTGAAACAGCACAAGGCCCAAAGCGCTCATGCAGAATCAACACACAAGGGAGTTAATTAGCGCTCAAAATCCGCAACACAAGAACAACTGATGTTGTCCTTGTGTTAGGTATTCTGAGCACTAACTAACTCCTTTGTGTGTTAAAATCAACAGACAATGAAATTTCCAACCCAGCAAGATTCCTGGACAGACACGACCAGAAACATGACACCATTCTGACCTGCAGCCATTGGTGGCATCCTGGTGAGCTTGGAAGTTGATGATGGGGTCCAGCTGAGGGAAGGGAGAGTGGGGGCTGGGGTGGGCCTGTCCCTTCAGATCCCACACCGACACCTTGCCATTGTGGTTCCCCGACAGCAGGTACCGGCTGCTCCTGTGCCCACATCAACGCCAAGTCAGCACACAGACACAACAGTCACTGACACCTTGCCATTGTGGTTCCCCAATAGCAGGTACCGGCTGCTCCTGTACCCACATCAACATGGTCAGCACACAGACACAACAGTCACTGACACCTTGCCATTGTGGTTCCCCAATAGCAGGTACCGGCTGCTCCTGTACCCACATCAACATGGTTGGCACACAGACACAACAGTCACTGACACCTTGCCATTGTGGTTCCCAGACAGCAGGTACTGGCTGCTCCTGTACCTACATCAACGTCAAGTCAGCACACAGGCATACAGTCACTTACATCTAGCTGTTGCGGTTCCCCAACAGCGGGTACCAGCTTCTCATGTACCCGCATCAACATCAAATCAGCACATGGGCACTCTGTTTACCCAGTACCGGCTGTTCCTGTACCCACATCAACATGGTCAGCACATCGTCCCCAACACATTGTCATTGTGCTTCCCTGACAGCAGGTACCGGCTGTTCCTGTACCCACATCAACATGGTCAGCACATCGTCACCAACACATTGTCATTGTGGTTCCCTGACAGCAGGTACCGGCTGTTCCTGTACCCACATCAACATGGTCAGCACATCGTCACCAACACATTGTCATTGTGGTTCCCTGACAGTCAGTACCGGCTGTTCCTGTATGGACACTACTGTCAAGTCAGGTCATGAACACCACAGTCACCTGAACCTTGCTGTTGTGCTTCCCTGACAGCAGGTACCGGCTGCTCCTGTACCCACATCAAGTTGGCACACAGACATACGGTCACCTACGTCTAGCTGTTGTGGTTTTCTGACAGTAGATACCGGCTGCTCCTGTACCCACATCAAGTTGGCACACAGACATACGGTCACCTACGTCTAGCTGTTGTGGTTTTCTGACAGTAGATACCGGCTGCTCCTGTACCCACATCAAGTTGGCACACAGACATACGGTCACCTACGTCTAGCTGTTGTGGTTTTCTGACAGTAGATACCGGCTGCTCCTGTACCCACATCAAGTTGGCACACAGACATACGGTCACCTACGTCTAGCTGTTGTGGTTTTCTGACAGTAGATACCGGCTGCTCCTGTACCCACATCAAGTTGGCACACAGACATACGGTCACCTACGTCTAGCTGTTGTGGTTTTCTGACAGTAGATACCGGCTGCTCCTGTACCCACATCAAGTTGGCACACAGACATACGGTCACCTACGTCTAGCTGTTGTGGTTTTCTGACAGTAGATACCGGCTGCTCCTGTACCCACATCAAGTTGGCACACAGACATACGGTCACCTACGTCTAGCTGTTGTGGTTTTCTGACAGTAGATACCGGCTGCTCCTGTACCCACATCAATGCCAAATCAGCACACAGACATGCAGTCACCTATGTCTAGCTGTTGTGCTTCCCTGACAGTCAGCACCAGCTGTTCCTGTATGGACACTACTGTCAAGTAAGATCACGACCACTACAGTCACCTGCACCTTGCTGTTGTGCTTCCCTGACTGCAGGTACTAACTGCTCCTGTACCCACATCAGCATGAAGTCAGCACACAGACACTGCACAACAAAATGCACCAAACAAAGTGATTTCATTGTTTTGAACTTTGATTGACATAAACAAAAGTACCTGTATCAGACACTGTCAGTAGATGCAGCAACTGAATAAGCTGGTGTGGTGCCTAAAAGTGAACCACGTCACTAACTGGGTATAACAAAAATCAAAACTGCTGCAGCTGAATGAACAGTCACCGACATGTCGGGTTGGGCATCTCCCAAAAGTACTTTCTTGCTGGAGTTCTGTTACTGTCGTACTCTAGGTGGTACAGATTTGACATCTTAGTGACTGGAATGTTTTCTCACCCATCCACGTCAAAGTACATCCTTTGGTTGGTGGCAACATAGCGGTACATCACGTACAGAACTTTCTCTGGGTTGCGTATGTCAAAACAGTTGATCTCCGGATCCTGAAACCCAGAAGAAAAAACTAACTTAAAACATTATTTGCCACATTCAAGTGTAAAACCAACTTACATGAGACATTTTGCTGGACTCCAGCAGGAATGACCATGCAGAGGTGTTGAGGAGCTTGAGACACTCCCCGCATGCACAAATCAGAGGGCATCACAACACTGATCACCTGGAGGAGAGAGGCACAAGAAAGACGTAGTCCTCAAAGATTATCCTTCAAAGGAAGATACAGAACCACAGTTAATGAGATCAACATTAGAACCATTTCAAAGGCGACGCTATTTTTGGATGAGATAATAAAATATTCTAGAAGCTTAGAAAACTGGAGAAACTTCTAAGAGATGAGTCTGAATGCATACAGGCTTTCCTGAGCATGTGGCCACCATCCTGAACTGAACTCAGCTTGCAAAACTGAACACAGCAATCCTTTTCCGATTTCATGAATGAAACAATTTTTCGTGTCTCAAGAGTGGTACTTACCCCACAGTGTCTCACGAAATAGACCCACTGTTTACGGAAAAAAGGCAGGAAACACTCCAGATGTCACCACTGCCTTTCCAGTTCCTGCTGGTACATTTGGCAGGCATGAATTGGGGGCGAGCAGAATCAACACACAAGGGAGTTGATTGGTGCTTGAAATATGGAACCCAAGTACAGCAACAAAGACCTTAAATGAGGATGGAGCTCTGGTGGAGTTTACAGGCATGCCAGGTGAGAGTTACCGCAGGTGACTCCGGTCTTTATCGTTGGATTTGTGATCCATATTTTGGGCACTAATTAACTCCCTTGTGTGCTGATTCTGCTCCAGTGCTCTGGGCCATGTTCTGTTTCAGATTTGTGGGCAAGCACGCTGGTTTGGTGGGTGAATGTGGAAGAATCTACACTATCATTGCAAACTTTTCTGACATACATCAGCGTTAATGTGTTAACAGAAAACGGCTGTTGTGACCTAGGTCAGTGTTAATGCGTTAAAGGAAAACGGCTGATTCTTTAACCCCTTCACTGCCCCAGCCAGTAAAATTCTGGGCTGAAAGATGCACTGAAGCACCTACAGGCAGCACATTTTCTGCTCCTGTAATGTCTACCTTCAGTGCTGTGTGTTCTGATGAACATCAGTCTACATACCAGTGCAAAAAAGGAGACGAAAAGAGTTAAGGGTTTCAGATTTTGCATCATTATTGGTCAGTTTCAAGTGACATCATGGTAGTGATGGAGTTAAATTCCCTGGCCTCTAGCCTTAAACAAAGTTGTCCTTAATTAAGTTAATAGCTCAACATCTGAGGACGCTACGCCCCATTCAAGCCTTAAACAAAGGCACAGACAGACAATGTCTGACCTTGCGACCACCAGCGAAAAGATAATTCCCATCCTTGGAGAAAGAAACGTGTGTGATGCCCCCGCTCTGACCTTCAAACATGGCAGTCATGGAGCCGTCTGGAATGTTGTAGATTGCCACTGAAAATACACAGGCAAGAAAATAAATATATACAAACATGCAAATCAACCCCCTGGGCAGAGTCCTATCAAAGTCTGCCTTAGTGCACTCAACTGGATTTTTCGAAAAAGTCTTGTCATTCAAATTCAACATGCTTAACCCACTCAGCTGCTTGAGTTAAAGTCTGCAAGCACAGAAGCCTGAACAATGCACACAACAGGCTTCAAAAAGGCACAGCAGTGTGTAGACTGTTATATCAACATGAATAGAAAACTGCACAGAGAGGGGTTATATTTCAAGGGAGTGGGAGTCTGGATATAAGACAGACTTGGTGTCAGGAAGAGATGGACAATGGGTAGACAAAACAGACAAGGGGGAAAGAGAAATGGACTGAGAGGGTGGAAAGAAAGAGACATGGGGGAGAAAGAGACAGAAAACTGAGACAGACACACAGACAGAGAAGAGACCGACGAGGAGAGAGAAAGCCAAAGAAATAAAAAGAGGAAGAGGTTGGGGGACAGGGGGAAGAGAGAGAGAGCAGAAACGGGAGAGGGAGAAGAAACCGACTGGGTGGTGGATGGGGAGAGAGAGAGAGCAGAAACGGGAGAGGGAGAAGAAACAGACTGGGTGGTGGATGGGGAGAGAGAGAGAGCAGAAACGGGAGAGGGAGAAGAAACCGACTGGGTGGTGGATGGGGAGAGAGAGAGAGCAGAAATGGGAAGACAAAGCGAGAAGCAGAGAGAGTAGTTTACATTTTGCAGTGTCTTTACATTTCTGCTTGTTTTTTAACACATGTACGTAACATTTAATTCTGGCTGTTCTTTTTCAAGTTCACATCAGCACCTGGACCACAGCAACCAGAACTCAGCAAACTGCAGCCGACCCACAGCAACAGGCCCCCCATCCAACTCACCGTCCCCGTTGAAAGCACCAGCAGCCATGAGTGAAGGGCTGGTTGGGTGAGCAGCGAAGCACGACAGTATCCCACGCTGCCCTTGGAGAGAAAGCAGGTGTCCCCTGCGGTCCTTCTCCTTGGCTGAACACACACACACACACACATCGCAGCAACAACATGTGAACAAAAACACCAGACACTACATGCAGGGGCATACACATGCACAGGTGGTTGGTTGGCTGAACTTGTTTAACACCCAGTCATCTCCAAAGAGGTACTGGCAGGGACAGATGTAGTAGTATGATAGCATGTGCCTGTGGTATGAGCAACTGGTCAGTTGAATGTGAATGTGTTTGCAGGCAAATGGATGAGTGAATGGTCGGTGGATGGAATGAATGTGATTGTGTTGCATGGGCTGTGTAACACAGGTTGAAAACTGAACTGTTGTCAGTTGCTATGAGGTGTGGGGGAAATAGGAAATTATGCTACATGGGGCTGACAATTACATATTTACATATATGGAGAAAACAGTTTCATGTAAACATTTATGCGCTGGAAATTACATATTTATATATATGGAAAAAACACTGTGTTATGCTGACAATTGTGGACTGACATTTAGACATTTATCTCTATGGAGAAAACACTGTATTTATACACATTTACATATGGAGAAACACTGTATTAATAAAGACAGTTATGGGCTGAGAAAACTGTATTTATGGAGACAATTATAGCATGAGAACACTGTATTTATGGAAACATTATGGGCTAACATTTACATATAGACAGAACACTATGTATGGAGACAATTTTGGGCTGGCATTTATACACAGAGAGAACACTGTTTATGGATGCAATTATGGGCTGAGAACACTGTATTTATGGAGACAATTATGGGCTGAGAACACTGTATTTTGGAGACATTATGGGCTGAGAACACTATTTATGGAGACAATAAATTATGGGCTGAGAACGCTATTTATGGAGACTATCATGGGCTGAGAACATTATTTATTAAGACTATTATGGGCTGAGAACATTATATTCATGGAAACAATTATGGGCTGAGGACAGGCTGAGAACACTGTATTCACAGAGACAATTCCGGGCAGACAAGCAGAGAACACCACATTTCAGAGATAGTTACAGACGGTTGAAGTCACGACGCAGTCACGACCGGGGCGGTTGGTGTCAAAGCAGCGCAGTGTCCTGTTGAAGCCAGACACCAGGTACTTGCTATCAGTGGTGAAGCCAATACTGTGAGCTGCCACAATTTCATCCTGTGCAACAAGGAACAAAATTAAACACTGAGCAGACTGACATACAGACAGAGACCATGAAAGACAAAAAACAAAGTGAGACTGACTGACCAACAGATAGATGGTGAAAGACAAACACACAGGAAGATAAACAGACAGGCAGATGGTGAAAGACAAGAACAGAGAGAAACAGACCAACAGACAGGCAGAAGGTGAAAGACAAAAACAGACCGACAGACAGAGACGTTGTTGTATGGTCAGTAAGTGCAGGCTGACCTACCATGTTGTATGGTCAGTAAAGGCTGACCATCAGACAGGTTGACTTACCATGTTGATGTGTGGTCAGTAGGTGCAGGTTGACCTACCACATAACATGTTGTCCAGTTGGTAGGAGCAGGCTGACCTACCACATTGTTGTATGGTCAGTAAAAGCAGGTTGACCTACCACAGGGTCGTATGGTCAGTAAAAGCAGGCTGACCTACCACATTGTTTTATGGTCAGTAAAAGCAGGTTGACCTACCACATTGTTGTATGGTCAGTAAAAGCAGGTTGACTTACCCCATTGTTATACGGTCAGTAAAAGCAGGTTGACCGACCACACTGTTGTACGGTCAGTAAAAGCAGGTTGACTTACCCCCTTGTTGTACAGTCAGTAAAAGCAGGCTGACCTACCGCATTGTCTAATGGTTGGTAAAAAGGAGGTTGACCTACCACGTTGTTGTACGGTCGGTAAGAACCGACCAACTCCCCTGTGAGGGCACTGAACAAATGGATGGGGGTCTCTCGACAGGTGGTGGCAAACCTGAAACAATCCATCCCACAATAACAAATGATTGGTCACCACTCAACGGTGGTGTTGACAACAAGCCTCTCAGGCTTTGCTTGTGTGTTGATTTTTATTGATTTCTGTTTCGTGTTTATATTTTCATATGCACAGTATGCACATATTTTCATATGCACAGTCCAGGCCTGAAAAACAAGGCGCAATACTGATGCAGGGTTGACTCCCTGGTGCATAAGGGAGTTTTTTCCCAGAGTCAATTTTCACTGCAGACTCTTGCAGTGTTTGTATGGCATCCCCCTTCCCCTGTATCTACTCTCTGGGCCTTGTGATTGTTTTTCATTTTTGTGGTTTTTGCCCGTCACATTACCACTGCCAGTAATACCCTTCTTGTTACCAACAGATTATTATCAGAAGTTAAGCAAGTAAGTAAGTAACTTGTTTGTTTTTTATACCCAGTCAGTCAGTCAGTGTCTTATATCAGGGTGAAAGACATTTTGTCAGCACACAATAAACGCTACAAATATATAACTGCAAAAACTTGTGTATCATCAGAAGTTAAGAAGTGACCATCACGTGCATAAAGCCCGCAAACCCGAAATTCTTTTCCTGAAATTAGAATCCACCCGTTTTACCCTGTCTACTTACAAACATGTGCTGGAATTGTCCGCAGTCAAGCCAGGGTACCAGCAGAAGTCAAAGATCAGATCCGTCTCCATGACCTTGAGACTGCTTCGCTAAAAAGATGAGTTAGATGGGGTAAAGTCTGCACAAGCAGCAACTAAAATATGGCAACAAACAGCGACACTGCAATGTTATAGATTTACAGTGCCTGTGAAGGTCAGCTCTACTCAGAATGCACTTCTGCTTCACTGGAAAGATGAATTAGACTAGGGTAAAGTATGCACAAGGAGTCACTGAAACATGACATCAAACAGTGACAGCTAGCAGGCGCGTCCATGCGTCTTTCAGCCTGGAAATTTTACAGCTGGCACAGTGAAGGGTTGAAGGAGACCAAAAGTGAAGACGCAAGTAGGCCCGAAAAATGAAAAAAATGCACAAACACAAGCATTGGATATTATCTTGCTGCTTTCGTTTTTTCACTTTCATGCTCAACCTCCACTCTCCACCCTTACCCCTCTCTGGCCAGTTTTTACTCTGATCATTAGCTGTGTCCCATTTCTAATCTCTGCAGTCTCTCTTCCTACCAGTTCCACATTGACGTCCCACTGGTTGTTGAAGACAGTGTCAGGAATGTGGAACAAGCGAATGCAGTTGTCATTGCTGTTCACCATTAGCATCTGTCCATCAGGAGACCTGAACAGAAACATGCTGGATTTGAACAGCAGTTGAGGTAATAGAGGAAACTCATTTTTATGACTATAAAAATAAAAATAAATCTCTGATGGTACAATGTCAAGTGGTAGTCAGAAAGATGCATTGTGTCCCTTAAGAACATTTTAAATTTTTGCTGACATTTTTAGTTTGTTTACAGTTTGTCTTGTTTTGTTTTCCGATTTGATAATGTGGAGTATTTTGTCCAAAAAAACATACGACAAAACATATCTAAATGTTTGTTTGTGAGCAGCAAAGGGAATGTGTCCACAAAGATAACTATGCCAGTATCATGAAGACTGCAAAAGGTCAGGAGTTGTCCTTCTTGTCCCCTCTGAACAGACTCCACCCCAATATTTGACGCAGGGTCAAGGTCTCTATCAACTGCATGACCTCAATATATATTATCACCAAGAGAAGTTTCAAAGCTAATGACCCCCCCCCCCCCCCCCCCCAAATCCATAGCCAGCTGACATGGTCAGCTTAAAATAAAATCACGAATTACTTTGTAGACTGTCATCTTTGCAAGTGCATAGAAAAGAAAGAAAAAGGTTGAGCAAGCTAACCACTTGCAGCCGCGCAGGTAGTTTTCACTGGGTCGGACAAATTCTTCCCTGCACACAGCCACCAGGTCCCCTGCATAGCTGAGGAACAGAAAAACAGAAAGTTGGCCAACAAATCACAACATACGTGTGTGCATGCACACTCATGTGCGTATGTTTCACTATGCTTTGTATTATTATATTTATTAATATGTTTTGTTTGTTTATGTACCATTGATACATGGGTATTTGCATGAGTCAGGTCACCTGTGAGGCTGAGGAACAGAAAAACAAAGTTGGTCAAGAAATCACAGCATGCGTGTGTGCGTGCACACTCTTGTGCATGTGTTTCACTGTGCCATGTCTTATTTATTAATACGTTTTGTTTGTTTGCTTGTTTGTTTATATACCACTGATACATGGGTATTTGCATGTTGCATGTTTTTCTTTAATTAAGTTGTAAAGTGCTTTGAGTCTCTAAAAGCATTCTATAAATTCCCTAGTAAAGTAGTAGCATTCTTATTATCTGGTGAGCTGGATTAGCCAAGCGGTATGGCATTAGGCTGATAAGCAGATGGACATAGGTTCAATTATGTTTTGCCTCTCTCCTTACTCTTTAGAATTTGTGGTTTATAGGCACTGTCCGACATCACTGTGTTCCTTCAAAATGAATAAAACTTTCAAACGGCTCACACCACTGCCCATCTTAATAACACAGAAGTCATTCCAGAGTGACAGTGTAGTGTTAGGTATAGTCTTCCCTTCCTCTACACCCTGGGATCTCACTCTCTGGAGACAACTCAGTTATCAGTCAATCAAAAGAATGAATGAACAATGTTATTGATCAGTCAAAAGAATGAAAAATGTTACTGATCAATCAAAAGAATGAATGAACAATGTTATCAATCAATCAAAAGAATGAACGAACAATGTTATTGATCAATCAAAGGAATGAATTAACAATGTTATCGATCAATCAAAAGAATGAATGAACAATGTTATCGATCAATCAAAAGAATGAATGAACAATGCTATCAATCAATCAAAAGAATAAATAAATCAAAGTTCAGCCTGTAAATGTGTTCTACATACCTGTCACCACATGATGTTGACAAGCGACCAATTTTTTCCTTGAATTCAAAGTAGTCCTGCTTGGCTTTTTGTTTGAGCCTTTCTCTTTCGGCTGCCGCTTCCTCCTCAGAGTGCATGGTGGGAACAGGCAACACGGAGTCCGTCTCCTGCAGGCATGGCTGTGGTTCTTGTGGCTGTGCCTTGGGATCGGCGTCTGGGGAATCCTCACCCAGTGGATCTTTAAACACAATGACGCAGGAACGATGGCAGTGAGATGTCAATAGTCATCATTTTCCTTACCACTGAAACAACTGCACAAACCCTATTCAGCCCTATGAACACTTATTGAGTGCCTCATCTCAAGATGAACCCTAAGCACTTTAGTGGCAACTGAACTTTTTTGCAACACATTGGGATCATAGTCGCAACAGCTGCTGTCCCCCTTGGCAAGGTGTCAGCGGGGCTGACATACACACAGCAACTATTCTCCTGATGGTGTTCTAAAATTAACTGAGACTGCAATTTCCTGTATACATGTGAACAAATCACACCCACACGAAGGAAAATCCTTCCTGCATCTCCAACATTGTTTGACAAAGCTGTAATGTGTAATTAGATTGGTTATCCAAAAATAAACTGACCGACCCCAAATTTCCTCTTGCTGCTTGCTGAAACATGCAGAAGTCAATTGTCTTCTCTTGTCAGTGATGGCAAAACGGTGAACTTTCAATAGCTTTCAAGCTCTAGAATTGATCATGCAGCCTGGTTCCTGGTGCCGGACAACTGATACATGTCAGATCTAACTAACATCAGCCGGACAACTGATACATGTCAGATCTAACTAACATCAGCTGGACAACTGATACATGTCGGATCTAACTATCATCAGCTGGACAACTGATACACGTCGGATCTAACAAACATCAGCTGGACAATTCATACATGTCAGATCTAACTAACATCAGCTGGACAATTCATACATGTCGGATCTAACTAACATCAGCTGGACAACTGATGCATGTTGGATCTAACTAACATCAGCTGGACAAATGATACACATCAGATCTAACTAACATCAGCTGGACAAATGATACACATCGGATCTAACTAACATCAGCTGGACAACTGATACACATCGGATCTAACTGACATTAGCTGGACAATTGATACACATTGGATCTGACTAACATCAGCTGGACAACTGATACATGTCAGATCTAACTAACATCTGCTGGACAACTGATACATGTCAGATCTAACTAACATCAGCTGGACAACTGATACATGTCAGATCTAACTAACATCAGCTGGACAACTGATACATGTCAGATCTAACTAACATCTGGACAACTGATACATATCAGATCTAACTTGCATCAGCTGGACAACTGATACATACTGGATCTAACTTGCATCAGCTGGACAACTGATATTATATGCCCTATAACTGATACATGCCAGATCTAACTTGCATCAGCTAAACAACAGATACATGTTGGATCTAACTTGCATCAGCTGGACAACTGATACATGTTGACCCTTATTTGCATCAGTTGGACAACGGATACATGCCAGACAACTAATACATGCCAGTTCTAACTTGTGTCAGCTGGACAACTGATAGGTACTGGAAAGCTAATATATGTTGGATCTAACTTGCATCAACTTGACAACAGATAACTGTCGGATCTAACTTGTATCAGCTGCTTCACGACTAATATAGGCCTAACTGTTACATGCCGGATCTAACCTGCATCAGCCGGACAACTGATACATATCAGATCTAACCTGCATCAGCTGGACAACTCATACATGCTGCACAATTGATATATGTCAGATCTAACTAACATCAGCTGGACAATTTATGTCAGATCTAACCTGCATCAGCTGGACAACAGATACATGTTGGATCTAACTTGCATCAGCTTGACAATTGATACCAGATCTAACTTGTAACAGTTGGACAACTGATACATGCCAGGCAACACATACATGCTGGATCTAACTTGCATCTGCTGAACAAGGGATACATGTCGGATCTAACTTGCATCAGCTTCACAACTGATACATGCCATTTAACTGATACATGCTGGATCTAACTTACATCAGCTGGACAATTGATACATGCCGAATCTAACTTGCGTCAGCAACTGATACATGTTGGATCTAACTAACATCAGCTGGATAACTGACACGTGTCAGATCTAACTAACATCAGCTGGACAACTGACACATGTCGGATCTAACTTGCATCAGCTTGAGAATTGATACATGCCTGAAGTAACCTGCATCAGCTTGATAACTGATACATGCCTGATGTAACTTGCATCAGCTTGATAACTCATACATGTCTGAAGTAACTTGCATCAGCTTGATAACTGATACATGCCTGATGTAACTTGCATCAGCTTGATAACTGATAAATGCCTGAAGTAACTTGTGTCAGCTGGACAATGGTTACATGTCGGATCTAACTTGCATCAGCTGGACAGCTGACACATGCTGGATCTAACTTGCATCAGCTTGAGAACTGATACATGCGGGATGTAACTTTCACATCAGCTGGACAACTGATACATGCTGTATAACTGATAGATGCCAGAAACACACACACACACTCCAAATACATGCATTACTGGTGATGGATTGGTAACACGACAGATCAGTATGCAGAGAAGTTTTCAGTTTTGACTTAAAAGAGTGAAGATGAATGCCTGACAGAGACAGGAAGGGAGTTCCAGAGCACAGGTCCAAGGTATTGAAAGGATCTCTCCCCCAGGGTCCTCCTGCCCATCCTAGGAACACGGAAGATGTGAGCATCCGCGGCTGAGCGAAAAGAGCAAGAAGGAGAGTAGAGATGAAGTAACGCAGAGGGGTATGGAGGAACTGTACCAGAAACAATGTGGAAGCAGATGAGAGCTATTTTGTATTGAATCTGGCTGCCGATTGGTAGCCAGTGGAGATCATAGAGAAAAGGAGTGATGTGGGCAGATTTAGGAACTTTGAAAATGAGGTGAGCTGAGCAGTTGATCAATCTTTGAATTTTAGTAAGGAGAACCTGAAGAGAACCAGCAAGGAGAGCATTACAGTAATCAAGCCTGGAGAAACAATAGAGGAAAGTATAGTTTTGGCATCTTCAAAAGTAAAATACCGTCAGACTGAACAGATCCGCCTCATCTCCAGGTATGCAAGTTGACAGAGTTTGTTCACCTGTTCCTTCAATGCAAGCTGGCTGTCAAAATGACACCAAGGTTACAAGCTGCATTGGAAAATGGGATGTCACTGTGACCCACACATAGTGAAGAAGGAATATTAATTCCCAAGAGCAGAGCCCATCAGAAGAACCTCTGTTTTGTTGTCATTTAACTGAAGTTTATTCTGAACAACCCAGAACTTCACATCTGAAATGCAGGACTTGATGGTCCGTGCGAGAGTGTATGCTTCAGAAGGAGAATCAGATTTTACTGTTTACTACTTACTTGTTTGAGATCTTTGTGTTCGATGGTGCATTTGGGTCTGAGCACTGATGCTAAAATAACCTGTGTAGTCCTGTGTACCAGCACCTCAAGAAGTTTGAGAGAATGTGTTGTCGGTAACAAAGACAGTGTAAGGTAGCAACTGGTTTTGAGACAGATGTCGAGATGTGGTAGGAATAGTTGACATGACCCCATTTTCTGTCAGTTGGGAACACTAGAATGTATACTTCTCAGCAACAAAGTCACTGACACTGTTGGTTTAGAGACAAAAATTGCAGCAGGAACAGTTCACTGTGTTACTGCAATTTTAATCAGTCCTGAAGAGGAGGCCTAGACTAACAAAACCCTGTCACCTGGCATGTTTTTAATGCATCCCATGGGACCCTCTGGAGGTACATTCAGTGCATCCTTTTCAGTTCTAGTGTGTAAGGGATGCACATTTGTATGTTAATGGGAGCCCTGTTTACAGAGACAAACAGACAGACTCAGAGTGAGACATACAGAGAGCGACAGAGACACAGAGATACTGACAGAGACTGAGACAGACAGACCCTTTCAAGTGCCTCACTCCAGCACTGAACAGTACAGAAGTTCCTTTCCTGTTCACATCACCACCAGAAGGAACCACCTGAGTGAGACCAAGTGAAGGCTTCAGACAACTCATCACAACCCCAAGCACCATCTGACTCCCATGCATGCACTCTCTTCCCAGTCACCTAAACTTAGGTCTTACAACGCATGGAATCAAGATCACACTCAAGGGCAAACAGACAAGAGAATAACTCGGTAAGTAGGGTGTTTTGGAGGTTGTTTTTTCCCTTCAGAACTTTATTGTCCCCTGCAGGGCATTTGGGTCACTTTACCCAGGGAAAGCACAGCAACAAGAGCAGCACAACCCACTCCTGTATGTACTCCTGCACAATAAAAACCTATTCACTCATGTAGAATCACATGCAAGTGCAGTGAGTCTGCTTGAGAGCGGAGAATAGCGCTATATAAAAGCGATCAATAATAATAATGTATGTATTTTCATGTGTCCAAACAATGGTATGGCTGCCAGTGTTTGGGTTTTTAATGTGCGCACAGATGTTTATGTACGTGATTGTGCACAGGGGCTGTACAGACACTGTAAAAGAAACTACTCTAGGAGAGAAATCCCTTGCCACTCCTGGACTCAAAGTCAAACTTCTATCATTCTTGCACAGGTCTGGCTTTTCACAATTTCAGTCAAACACTCTAGCAACTGAGCTATTCCTGATCATTAAAATCAAGAATACATGGACACACTTGCCATCACCTGCACACTGATACAGCAGACTGCCATCAGGTTCCCCTGGCCCTGTGAGTGTTGGACTGGCCCTGAACTCTGCAGCACTGCAAGGAGCACTGCTGGCTATGTTCCCATTGTGTGGGCAAATTCCTTCGCTCACTGCACCTGTGTCCATGAGAACTGGCTGGAGTGTCAGCTGATTCCCCTCAACTTCTGCGGCTGCGGCAGTCATGATCAGTTCTTGCTGTTGTTAGCTGACTGTTTGGCGCTGATGGACAAAGGAAATGGACAATAAATTTCTGGGGTGGGAAGTGAAACAGACACTAAATTTCTGGGGTGGGAAGTGAAACAGACACTAAATTTCTGGGGTGGGAATTGAAAGAGACAATAAATTTCAAACAGAAATGAGACAATTTCACGGCTGTTCCCATGAAAAACAACACATCAGTGATGGAAGCAAATAAGGAAATGTTCGTCGCGAAAACAGTAATTATCACTCGATTATTTGGCTGCCAGATCTAACCCCAACCCTGCAGAATTGTGAGGCATATTTTCCAAACAAGTCCGCCAAATCTGCAGTAAAGATGACAGGGGCTGTGATATCCACCTTTGTCCTTTATGGATGCACTGAAAATACATATACAGAGAGCAGAACAAAGAAAGACAAATTTTAATTTTCTAACAAAGCCTTGCGAAGGTGACACTGTTTGCTCCAGTTCCATTTTTAGTGTTTACGTATAGATCTGATACAATTACTGAGAGGTGAAATACGCTTGCTACTCTAAATGTAATTATGAATGTGAGAGCATACTATCTCAGGTGAATCAGCATTAGGTTGAAAAAGAAGAAAAAGAATCACTGAATGTCAATGGAAAAACCTTCGATTTATAAACAAGCTTGACCAAAGCAAGCGTGGCCCCTGTTATTGAGTAAGTCGTAAGAGTGACTTCCCTTCTTCAATATAAACCAATCAGAAATCCAGCAACTTATTTGCTGCGAATCGATCCAAGATGGCAGACTACAGAGGAAACGTGGTTTCCACAATTTTGCCATTGAGTTTGCAAAGTGCTGAAAGTTCTGACCTTCTCTGTAATATCTTACCTGCACTTTCTGAACATGGGATTTTTAGTCTGAAGGTACTGCATTGTAGATGGATTGAAAATTTAGCTTTAGATGCATCAGATCTGGCGTGCTACACTCTAGTGGTACATTTATTTTAAAATAAATGCGTTATCTTTGTGTTTCCAGGTGTGAGGCAGGGAGAGACATAGAACCGTTTTTGGATCAAATGAGAAAACACATTGGCAAATTTGACATGCGTCCACGAAAAGCGCAAAGAACGTCGCTTACACTTACAGCTAATTTACTCACTGTCACATTAAAATACCCAGTCTGCAGTCACCTATTTATTTACGTGAACAAGTTTTACTTCATTTCACAAGTTCTTTACTTGGAAAACTGGCCAGCGCTTGTTGCAGTAGTATGAAAACACACAGATGCCGCATAGCAGTCCCAGGCTAACCAATGTGGAAAAAGATAAAATATGGCATGTGTGTGTCTAATGTAACTCTTGTTTCTCACACTCACTAGTCTCAGTAATCTCATCAGTATTTGATGATACTGTCAACTATGGTTCCAGTAGTTCCATGTGATTTGACATTGTGCTGTGCATATCGCTATCAGTAAATGGTCTGTCTGTTGTGCAGAAAGCTGATGCTCTTCAAAGTGTTGTAGCTGAGATTAACAACTGTCTTAACTCCTCCAGAAAAAGGTATGTCATCACTCAGTATCAATATCATTATTAATTTATTATTAATATTAGTTATTACCATATTAGAGTTAGTCAGCACCATCCTGGGACAGTCTTGTAATATTTTAATTACAGATACTGAGATAGGCACACTGTCAGTGTCACCGAGTCCAAGCTAGCAACAGGTCAACACTTGTAGAACTTTGAGTTTGAGTATACAGACAGTGTTATTCATAAATTACAGTGATGTCCAGTGCTTGGAAGAATCAAGAAATTTGAAGATTCTTCCAAGCACTGGACATAGCTAATCTTTAGACCTTTAGTAAATAATTACAAAACAGAAAAATTTTAATGTCTGTTTCTGTCTATCCATTCCATTTTTGCAGACTTCATGGCTTGTTGCTATTGGAGGCTGTTCTGTGTCAGTGTTCAGCAGAGGTCTTCAGCAGCAGCTGTCAAACATGGATGCAGCTTCTCTTGCAGGCTCTGCAGGTACAGTGGGGATGGGGCAGAGGAAGAAAGACTCAAAGGGAGTTTTTGTTTATTTAAAAAAAAGTACTGGTAATAAATATTTGAGTGAGTGATGGGAGAATGATTGGTGTACATACCTGTATGCGTGTGTTTGTATCTGTTTGCATGCATGCGTGTGTGTATATGTCGTGTGTGTGTTAAGTATAAAATATAATATTTATTGCTTGCTAGGTCATGTCTTTATCAGTTTATTGTTAACATACTGTAGAATACTATACAGGGGGTAATGTCCTTCAATAAAGAACTGCAAATTTGAAATGTTCTTTGTGTCATTATGTTTGTATGTGCCTCTACCAACAATTAATTTACAAATAAAAGACACCATGACCATGTTATATGCGTGACTATTTCAGTTCACGTTTCTTCACATCCTCTCAGAGTCAAAATATGCATCTCCAAGGTCTGCTTTGTAAATATTAACTGATTGTAGAGTCTTACTCATACAACCAATCCCATATATATCCCTTGTTTGAAAGTTTTTGCTTTGGGCATGCATGTAACACTTTTGGGACCCATGATCAGAGCTGTACACATATGTTAAGTACAGGGGACATTTTAACTTCGTTAGTCACAGAATGAAGACAAAGATTTATCACAAGGTATACATCACTGTTCAGCTTCAGTGAATGAATGATTGCGGCCACAGAATGATTCATGTGTTAAAATGTGTTTTCTGACCTCTATTCTATTGGTTATTTAATATAATTACAATATTAATTATTATTGTCTTGTGCATGGTCAGTTGGCTTCTGCAGTAAAAGGTTTATATATATATGTTTTTAAAGATTTAAGACACACAGAGATAGACAAGCATGTGTGACTATTTGGGGCTAGGGAGAGACTGAAGTGATGGATCATTTTTTATGATTTATTAGAAACAAAACACATAATTGTCTAAAAGTTTATTGCTTGTATTTGAATGTAACTTGTAACTGTAAGTCATTTTGAGGTAGACTTTTCCCCACACATTTCTTGCACTTAAGATTTTTAGTTTGATTCTCCACCACCCCCACCCCCTGTTCCGCCCCTGCCCCCTCCATTTTTAAAGCATGCTTAATAAGACCAGGCTTACTAGGGAAGTAGGTTACTACGGAGACTCCATGTAACCACTGATTTTTTTGTTGCTGTCACTCTTTTGATTTTCTTTCTTGAGCTGTCATCTTAGTCAAGCTGATCAGATGCTAGTTTAGTACCGTGACCAGTATGAAAAAAACTGACGGGATATTTCAACAGTGTTTTTATTGTTAGCGCTGTTGTGACTCACACAATCTGCTCCTCATGTCTTCAGACCCACGGCTCATCAGCACAGCACCAGTGCACGCTCAAGGTTCTCGCCATGGTGATCGAAAGGGTGACCATGTTCCCAGAACTGGCCAGGGATGTAGGAACCACCAGGATCAAGGTTTTGCTGCCAGCTCTTCTCTCTCTCACTTCCAAGGTAAGTCTCTTGTTTGAGAGTTTGTCAAGTGGTTTAGGGGGGTAGACACATTTCAACAAGCATCAAAAACAAGGTTTTAGGTTTTTTCTAAGGGTTTCTGTGTGTGTGTTGTTGGAGGTGGTGGTGGTGCTGTGTGTTGTTTTCAGAACTAATTTGGGGGCTGGAGGGGGGGGTCTGAATATTATTGTTTTTATTTGTATGTGTGAGGTTTTTTGAGAGGGGCTGATTATTTTTCAATGGCACACAAAGAGTAGCATAAATCAGTTTGAATTCAGTTTCTCTCATCTCAGAGTTGTTTGGACAGTAGCAGTTTGGGCGATTTTTGCTTTACCATGCCTTCCAACTTCTCCATTAAAGGGGTCTTGGTCCTCGTCAGAGGAGAAAAAGATCAATTCTGGGGTATCTTGAACTGTTGAAGTGACTTACCTTTCACTGTACAGAACCCCCTCCATGCACACCAGTCCAATGTTTTCCTGTTGTTTTTGTTCAGTGCACCAGAGAGGCAGCTGTTTCTTGCATCATCGCCTGTATCCTCCATTTTCCTGGACCCACCGGTGCTTTCAAGGTCAGTTGGGGGAGGGGGGGAGGGGGGGTCCTTGTCTCTTGCTTTGGTGGCAGTTGTCTTGACCTGGATGAACCAACAAGTATTTGTGTATCTGCATGTGTGTGATTGTATGTGTATCCGTGTGTATCTGTATGTATGTGTGTGATTGTATGTGTATCCGTGTGTATCTGTATGTGTGCCCATACATGCTTATGTGGGCATGTACAGGTGTGTGTGAATCTGTGTTATTACAGAACAAGAAAGTGTGTTCATGAAGCTAAAGAAAAGTATATATACAGAGGTGCATCAATGTGTGTGTGTGAATTTATATTATTACAAATCAAGACAGCATGTTCATAAAGCTAAAGAAAAGTATATATACAGAGGTGCATCAGTGTGTGTGTGTGTGTGAATTTATATTATTACAAATCAAGACAGCATGTTCATGAAGCTAAAGAACAGTATTTGACTTGTGCATTACAGCTTGGTTCTTTTAATTATCCACAGTCTAAGATCGAGGCCCTTGTGACAGAGGAGCTGGATAATGCGTCTCCATCTCAGGTCAGTTGGATATAGTATGCACTCATGCATGCGTGCGCATGCACACACACTCACCCCACACACCCACACCCTCCAGACACACAGAGACTTGCACACACACTTGCATGTACATGTGTGCAGAAGAATCATAATTCAGGGGGCCAGACCAGTAAAAGTCAAAACAATAAATGATTTTCGTTCTGTGCCTGTTCTCTATATTAGGTGTATTATACATTTTACATGAATGTTTATTTGATGTGTAATACATGTTGCCCATGTTTATATTAGTGTGATACATGTTAACTATTATACAAGGACCCTATTATACAAGGACCCGTTCAGTGTGTTATACAAATTACACAGGTGTACATATGTATTACATACTACACAGGTGTACATTCGATGCTTCGCACTGCTGGCGCGGTGTACCACAGGCGGACATCGTGGGGAGAAGCACCGAGAAGCATGGACCGCACAGTACAATAAACTGATGTCAACTCTAAACAGCCTTCTCTCCCAGCTCTACCTCAGCTTTGAATCAGGTTTGGAACAGTCTTCTTTGAGTCGGGTTTGGAACAATCTGCTTTGAACTGGGTTTGGAACAGTCTTGTTTGAATCAGGTTTGGAACAGTCTTGTTTGGGTTGGGTTTGGAACAGTCTTGTTTGAGTCAGGTTTGGAACAGTCTGCTTTGAACTGGGTTTGGAACAGTCTTGTTTGAATTGGTTTGGAATAGTCTCAATGAATCAGATTTGGCACAGTCTTCTTTGAATCAGGTTTGGAGCAGTCTTCATAGAATCAGGTTCGGAGCAGTCTTCTTAGGATCAGGTTTGGAACAGTCTTCTTAGAATCAGGTTTGGAACAGAATCGTGTTTGGAACAGACTTCTTAGAATCAAGTTTGGAACAGTTTTCTTAGAATCAGGTTTGAAATAGTCTTGTAGAGTCAGGTTTGGAACAGTTTTCCTTTAATTAGGTTTGGAATAGCCTTCACACTCAGACACACAATAATTTCTCATTTGATTGAATCACAAAAAGATATTATATATCACTTGCCCCCCCCCCCCCTTCTCCCCCCCTTCCTGACTCCCATTTCTCCATTATGGATCAGTTTTGAAGTGAAGGTCAATCAAAAGGACAAAAGTAACTTTCCTTTCTACGACCTAAGTGCAGCATCTCTGTCTGTACATGTGTGTGTGTGTGCATGCATGCGTTTGTGTGTTTAGTATTTGTCAAGCCATCACTTGAAAACAATGACCTGGATAACCATCCTTCAGCACAAAACAAAAAGTGCTGATCATGTTTTTTGCTTTGTGCAGGTGAAGAGGAAGGGTCCGACAGCATCTTTACCTGTGCTTTGCCCAACACGCAGCCGGAACGAAGCATGTGCCTTGTTCGCCGTTTCTCCACGCTGTCTGCTTGCCTGGCTGCCCTCTTGAGGTAAACAGCATCTTTCACCCTCTAGAACAAAGTACGTTTTGTGCATCACATCTTCACACTCTCAGTCTACTTGCCTGGTGCACTCTTGAGGTAAGCAGCACTTCCATGCTCTTGTGCTTTGGCTAGAAAGTATACGACTTGGTCATTGCATCTCCACACTCTCTGTCCGCTGCCTGGCCTTGCTCTTGAGGTAAGCCGCTTTTTTCACCTTCTGATACAGTACAGGCTTTGGGCATCTCACCTCCACACTCTGTCTTTCCACCTGCCTGTCGCACTCTTGAGGTAAGCCGCTTCTTTCACCCTCTAGCACAAAGGCTACAAAGTACATGTTTTGTGCGTCACATCTTCACACTTGCTGTCCACCTGTGCTTCATGGAAGACAAAGAACAACAACAACGTGGTTATGTGTATAAATACTAAAGATATTCTCAAAGGTAATCATCCACAGTGTCAATGTTTTGACAACAGTTTTGGGTTTTAAAGTGTGATGTTTGACATTTGTTCATTGTGATATGCTTGTATATTACATGTCTAGCAACATATTTGATTTTTTGGTTAAGTTAACAGTCTTTAGTCTATACATCTACCCTGCACTGTTGCAGAGAACCATTTCCCACATGGATACAGCTTCCCCTGGAGGAGATTCTTCGTTTTGTTTGTCGCACTTTGGCTGTGCAGATGGACATGCTGGTTTGTGCACTTTCACTTTGGAGCTTTTGTAACTCCAGGCACCAAACACACTGAGATCCAAATACATAACACTTAAGAGGTTCAAAAGAACGCTATTTATTATTACAAAACAACATGCAATTTTTCAGGGTAAGCCTTTTTCAGGCTACAAAACCTTAACCAACGGTTAAAGGGTGAAAAATGAGGTGTAGGCTGCTTTTCTGCTTTTGTTTAAGCTGTTTTGTCATGTAGCTTAAAAAGGGGGCTTTCCCTCAAAATCTGTATCTTGTGTTTTGTCATAATATACAGCATTTTTTTTAACCTTTTACATGTTTGGGTCTTGTTTTAGAATGCTAGCAGTCATTCATGTTTTAGAATATTTTTTATTTTTACAAAACACATTCGTTTGGTTGTTTCATCCCTCAGGATCATGCTCTTTCTGATGCATCCCTTTTTAAAAATTCCCCTTCGTAGATGTTTCTGGTGTTATGGGTTATTGGTTATGTCACTGTGAATTTGTGTGCGTGTATGTGTGTATGCACAGTTTAACTGTATTTAAAGAACAGCAGCCAGACTGTGGATTTTGGGGATTCCAACAGGCAGTCTTCATGGTTGACTGAGTGAAGTGTCACAATCTGAAACAGAATGAGGCCCAGAGCACTCATCCAGAATCAACCCACAGGGGAGATAATTAGCACTCAAAAGACGTTACACAAACACAACAACAAAGACCTGAGTCACCCATTGTAACTCTCACTGGCATGCGAGTAAATGCAAGGACCCATTGAGTGTGTTGTACTCAAAGAGGATGTACCTCTGGTAGAGTTCATGTAGCTTGTCTTTACATGCATGCCAGGTGAGAGTTACTGTAGGCGACTCATGTCTTTGCTGAGTTTGTACAGTGTCTTTCAAGCACTAATTAACTCCTTTGCATGTTGATTCTGACAGAGTGAAGGGTATGTTTCAGGTGAAGAAAGTGACCACTGACCACATGCTGTTGCTGACCACCCTGCCGTCCCTGCACTCTGCCACTCTGGCTGTGCTGCAGGAGCTGACTGTGTGGTGAGTGTGGCGTTTTCTGACTAAAACAGTTAGGGTCTGATTGTCTGGTTGGTGTGGCTTTTCTTTACTGGGACATTTATGGTCTGATTGTCTTGTAGGTGTGGCTTTTCCTTACTAAAACATTCATAGTCTGGTTGGTGTGGCTTTTCTTTACAGGGACATTTATTGTCTGTTTGTGTGGTGGGTGTGGCTTTTCTTCACTGAACTGTTTGTAGTCTGGTTGTTGGGTAGGTGTGGGTTTCTTTTCTAGAACATTTATGGTCTGATTGTCTGGTAGGTGTGGCTTTTCTTTTCTGAAACATTTATGGTCTGATTATCTGGTAAGTGTGGCTTTTCTTTACTGGGACATTTATGGTCTGATTGTCAGGTAGGTGTGGCTTTTCTTTTCTGAAACATTTATAGTCTGTGGTAGGTGTGGCTTTTCTTTTCTAGGGCATTTATGGTCTGATTGTCAGGTAGGTGTGGCTTTTATTTTCTGAAACATTTATAGTCTGATTGTCAGGTAGGTGTGGCTTTTCTTTTCTGAAACATTTATAGTCTGTGGTAGGTGTGGCTTTTCTTTTCTAGGGCATTTATGGTCTGATTGTCTGGTAGGTGTCCTTTTTTTTTACTGGGACATTTATGGTCTGATTGTCTGGTAGGTGTGGCTTTTCTTTACTGAAACATTAATAGTCTGATTGTCTGGTAGGTGTGGCTTTTCTTTACTGAAACGTTTGTAGCTTTTTTGTCTGGTAGGTGTGTTTTTTCTCCATTTTAAAGGGGACCCTGGGTGCTGTATAGGTGGACATCAGAGGAGAGTATTGGAAGTTCCCCTAGCTGTCATGGTTAATACAAAGATAATAGTTCCAGCTGGGATCACAGTTATGTGGGTTTTTTGGATTTTTTATTGTTCTTTCTTTGTTTTGTGTGTGCATTTTATTCTTTCTTTCTTTTTAATTTGCAGAACAAAATTGTCTCATGTTTTTGTTGCAATTGTCTTTGCATTGTTTGTTGGCAAGACAGATTACTGTCTCTCTTTTTTTTATGTCTCCTTTATATATATGTTTCTATTTTTTAGTGTTAGAGGTTTTGTTTTAGCCTTCACATGCAGCTGTACATGTGTGTGCAGTGCGAAAGGACTGTTGTCTGCTGATGCAGAGCTTATCAACAGACTGTGCGTACAATGCCTGGCCTCAACACACCTGGAAAAGACTGCTGTCACCAGTCACAGACCTTTCAGGTAGGTTGGAGGAGGGGGGTCCTGTTGTCTGCTGATGCAGAGCTTATCAACAGACTGTGTATACAGTGTCTGGCCTCAGCACACTGTGTGTACAGTGTCTGGCCTCAGCACACCTGGAAAAGACTGCTGTCACCAGTCACAGACTTTTCAGGTAGGTAGGTTGGGGTGGAGTGGGGGGAATGGGGGAGACTGTGTGTACAGCGTCTGGCCTGAACATACCTGGAAAAGGCTGCCATCACCAGTCACAGACCTTTCAGGTAGGTGGGTTGGGATAGGGGTAGTTTTGTTGTCTGCTGATGGAGAGCTGATTCACAGACTGCATTTATTGTCTGGCCTCTACACACTGGACAAGACAGCCAATAGAAAAAGTGTACAAGTGTCTGTTGCTGTGTGCAGAAAGGTGTACAAGTGGCTGTTGCTGTGTGCAGAAAGCTCAGAGAAAAGGTGTACAAGTGTCTGTTGCTGTGTGCAGAAAATTCAGAGAAAAGGTGTACAAGTGTCTGTTGCTGTGTGCAGAAAGCTCAGAGAAAAGGTGTACAAGTGTCTGTTGCTGTGTGCAGAAAGGTGTACAAGTAGCTGTTGCTGTGTGCAGAAAGGTGTACAAGTGTCTGTTGCTGTGTGCAGAAAGGTGTACAAGTGTCTGTTGCTGTGTGCAGAAAGCTCAGAGAAAAGGTGTACAAGTGTCTGTTGCTGTGTGCAGAAAGCTCAGAGAAAAGGTGTACAAGTGTCTGTTGCTGTGTGCAGAAATCTCAGAGAAAAGGTGTACAAGTGTCTGTTGCTGTGTGCAGAAAGGTGTGCAAGTGTTTGTTGCTGTGTGCAGAAAGCTGAGGGAAAAGGTGTACAAGACGCTGGAAGTGTGGCTTCAGGTGACAGGGTCATTGTGTGGCTGCAGCAACAACGTCAGCACACTCAATGACCTGCTGGCCGAGGTCTACTTTGATATCAGTCAGCAACAGCCTCAAGCTCTGCAGGTACTCTCTCAAGTGCAGTCAGTTCTACTGTCCCTGTCTGATCTATGCACCATTTTGGCAACTTTGAGCCCTCATGCAGACATCCTTTTATACTGTGCATTCCATCTGTCAACACTGAGTCATACTGCAAGCACTCTTTCAATCAGCACACTACCACGTCAGTTCATCACGCATTCCACCAGTCAACACTACCACATGGTGGTCAGATCAAACCATTCCACCAGTCGACACAGCACCATGTGGTGGTCAGATCATCATGCATTCCACCAGTAGGCCTAGTACCACATGGTGGTCAGATCATCATGCATTCCACCAGTAGGCCTAGTACCACATGGTGGTCAGATCATCATCCATTTTACCAGTCAACACAGCACCATGTGGCGGTCATTCCACCGATCAACACAGTACCACATGGTGATCAGATCATGATACATTCCACCTGTCAGCACAGTACCACCTGGTGGTCAGCTCATCACACATTCCACCAGTCAGCACACTACCACATGGCGGTCAGATCATCACACATTCCACCTGTCAACACAGCACCACATGGCAGTCAGATCATCGCACATTCTGCCAGTCAACACAGTACCACATGGCGGTCAGATCATCATGCATTCCACCAGTCATCACAGTACCACATGGTGGTCAGATCAAACCATTCCACCAGTCAACACAGTACCACATGGCGGTCAGATCACCATGCATTCCACCTGTCAGCACAGTACCACATGGCGGTCAGATCATCAGCCATTCCACCTGTCAGCACAGTACCACATGGCGGTCAGATCATCAACCATTCCACCTGTCAGCACAGTACCACATGGCGGTCAGATCATCAACCATTCCACCCGTCGGCACAGTACCACATGGTGGTCAGATCACACATTCCATCTGTCAACATAGCACCATGTGGTGGTCAGATCAAACCATTCCACCAATCAAACAGTACAACATGGTGGTCAGATCATCACACATTCCACATGTCAGCACATGGTGGTCAGATCTGAAGCTTGTTAGGAAAGAGGCTACATTAAGCACTCATCACAGAGCCCTCTGTTTCATGAGCTGATACAATGGTTAATCGTTTCTCTTTTGCCTGCTGTTCTGACAGCTTGACTCGTCTAGCAGGAACAGCAGCGCTCCGCCGGCAAAGAAGAAGAAGAAGGGGAAAAAGAGCAACTACCAGGAACTGTGCATTGGCGCAGACTCATGGCGCATTCTGGACAACAAAGACACAGCAGCTGCTGCCTTGAAAGGTGAGTTTGGGCTTCGATTCCTTGCATATACTGTGAGCTGGTTTGGTTTATTAGAGTCATGTTTCTGTTGTTTGGGGGGGGGGGGGGGGGAGGGAGGCATAAACAATTTTAAATACATTACTTGAAGTGAGTTGCTGTAAAAGACAGAGGAAATATGTGTGTATTTTTCTTTTTTAAGCATCCTTTTATCAGGATCAAACCTTTCTAAGTAATCTGTTTCAGTGAAGAAACAGCAGCTGTCTTGTGTTACTGTGCTTGTTCAAGGAAGGCTTCAGATACTGTTTTCAAAATAAGACTATTAATTATTATTTGAGAGTGTGAGAGCCTGTAACTTGTATGTATTGAAAAGAGCTGGTGGGTGGGGGTGGGGGTCTGTTTCATGCCCTTGTATTTGCAGTCTCCAGTGTGTCCCCGTGTCAAGTGAAACAAATAAAATAAAATGAAACTTTTAGCATTATCTTGATTCCACAGTGGGGTACTGCAGATGCAGATATTAAGGTTCCCTCTGTTCAAAACCTGGAGCTATCAGAGGTTGTCTCTTTAGAGCCTGGAGTCAGTTTATAACTATGCAGTATGCATGCTTCACATACTGCTGGGGCTGTCTACCTTCCTGGGACTTTCAGCTTCATTTTTTCCTAGTCCTCTGTCTACTTACGCAGTTTCCCATGCAGTCTTGTTGAATAAAATAGGTCACCCCACTTGTTCTTAAAAGCATTAATGCAGGTTTCATTGTTGAGAGCCGTGGGAAATAAAAAAGGGCCAAAACATGTGGTTACTTTTAGTTTTAGTGTGCATCATAACTAAAATTTAGCATTATACTATGATTTAATAGAACAGCTCTAGAGAAATGTATTACCTGTACGACAACACATAAAGAACAATTAAAAACACAAGTGCTTTTGACACATGGTCTTCATCTGGTCTAGAAGAGAGAGAAAATAATAAAAGAAGAAGATAGACAAGAAGCTGAAGTAAAACCATGTTAAGGATAGAATCTAAACACCGATTTAAAACAACATACATTTAGATCTTTAACATTGTTTTACTTCAACTTCTCTGTCTTCTTTATTTCCTTCTTATTTTTTTATTTTCTATCTCTCTTCTGCACGACAAGAAGACCATGTGTCGAAAGCGCTTGTGTTTTTAATTGTTCTTTATGTGTCGTCATATGGGTGAGTACATTTCTCTAGAGCTGCTCTATTTTGTCAACCTCACCAGTAGTTGTTCACTCATTCCTGTGATTTAATAGCAGTGTTTTGACAGCATAGTTTTTGTGTCTGTTGCAGTCCTGCACCAGCTGATTGTCAACACCCACACAACAATGCCCAGCGTCACATTTTCTGTAAGTTTACCACCTGTGGAGACTGTGAATCCACCAAGAGATGTCTCCCCATCATCTTGTCATGTTTAAAGTTTTCTTTGGAGTGGGGTTGCACTGGTTGCCTGTATGCAGGTTTAGATCTGTGTATCAAAATGTTGCTGTGTGTTTATTTTTTTAGTTCTGTCCCCTTCTTCTAGTTGTGTGTAATAGGGTGTCCGCTTCTTCTAGTTGTGTGTAATAGGGTGTCCGCTTCTTCTAGTTGTGTGTAATAGGGTGTCCGCTTCTTCTAGTTGTGTGTAATAGGGTGTCCGCTTCTTCTAGTTGTGTGTAATATTTTGTCCCATTCTTCTAGTTGTGTGTAATAGGGTGTCCGCTTCTTCTAGTTGTGTGTAATATTTTGTCCCCTGCTTCTAGTTGTGTGTAATAGGGTGTCCGCTTCTTCTAGTTGTGTGTAATATTTTGTCCCATTCTTCTAGTTGTGTGTAATAGGGTGTCCGCTTCTTCTAGTTGTGTGTAATATTTTGTCCCCTGCTTCTAGTTGTGTGTAATAGGGTGTCCGCTTCTTCTAGTTGTGTGTAATATTTTGTCCCCTTCTTCTAGTTGTGTGTAATAGGGTGTCCGCTTCTTCTAGTTGTGTGTAATAGGGTGTCACCTTCTTCTAGTTGTGTGTAATAGGGTGTCCGCTTCTTCTAGTTGTGTGTAATAGGGTGTCACCTTCTTCTAGTTGTGTGTAATAGGGTGTCACCTTCTTCTAGTTGTGTGTAATAGGGTGTCACCTTCTTCTAGTTGTGTGGAATATTTTGTCCCCTGCTTCTGGTTGTGTGGCATATGTTGGTTTGTCCTTCCCTTACCCCATACTGCCCCATGAACTGTCGTTCAGAAGGGATTTGACGCATTACAAGCCTCATTATTAGAATGTTTTCTTTGCATGTTGGTAGTGGTACTTACTGCCCATTGTACCTGTCCACATTTAGGGAAGCAAAAGCTGATTCAGTGACCCAGGTCAACCGGTCAGTGTAACTACTTGTATGCTGCTAATCCTAATGGGTTCTAAAACTAAAATCCTCATGATACACCCCCCCCCCACACACACACCTGTTAAATATGTAAACAGTACGACTATGACTGTGTTCAGGGGATTCAGGCATGGTTGTCAAGCCTGGTGATGAAGGTCCACCAGAACCCCCACCTCCCCCCACCCCCCTCAGCCTCCTGTTAACCGCCTCACTGCCCCAGCTTGTAAAATTTCTGGGCTGAAAAATGCACACATACAAGCTTGCAAAGAGTATATCTGACGGTACTAAAAGAAATCTATTTTCCATGCTGCATTTTGATACAAGTCCTTTCATGTACTCATGTGAAGGGGAAAAAGGCCTTAATGATTTCAAATTTGGCACTTTTATTGGTTGTTTTAAGAGTGATGGGGCAGTTAACATGGCAGTGAAAGAGTTAACTGTGTAAACAATGTATGACTGTTCAGGGGCTGCAAGCTAGGTTGTCAGGCCTGGTGATGGAGGTCCAGCAGACCCCCCTGGCCCCCTACTCCTCCCCGCAGTGTCGGCAGCTGCTGTACCAAGTCCTGCTGGCCTGCGTCTGCGTGCCCTGCCCTGACCCTCTCTTGCTGCAGCAAGCCATCCGTCTCTTTCAGCGCGGCACACTGGACACCGATGTTGTGGTGAGTGGAAGGGAGAGCACTCAGTTCATTGGGGTAGGATTCACATGGGTGAGGGGGGCAGCTTCAGGAAAAGTTACATTGGTTGTGGTCTTCTGCTTATTAGACACTTTTCCTGTATGGATGCATTAGACTTTTCTTTTCTTTTTTCAATCGCTACACTCTGTGGGCAAGGGTCATATCCACAAAAAAATTCAAACTGGTGGGGGGGGGGGAGTTGTGTTGCTGGGAGGGGTCAGTTTGACCTAAAAAATGCACAGGGAATTGTTTGTCTTATTCAAACATCTGAAGCTTGTAGCAAGCTAGACTACAATATTTAAGATTCTGTTTGTTTGAAATGTATGTTAATGTGGTTTCTGTCATAAGATGTTTGGACAGCGCTGTGAGTTTAACTCTGGTTAAAGAACGGTGCTTTATAAGAATTATTATTATAAGAAACACCGAAGAATGCCCTATTCAAACATCTTAACCTTGTAGTATAAGAAACGCTGAAGAATGCCCATTCATGGATGAGAATTACAGATTTACTTGAAATCTTCACAAGTTGTAGTGTATGAAACAGAAGAATACCCATTCATTTATCATGGGGAAAAAGAGAAGATTTACTTCAAATATTTATTAGTAAACTAGGACGGCAACATATTAACCTTTATTTTTGTTGTTAATCTTTTTTTGGTTCTTTTTGCACATACTGTTATTATTATTATTCATGCTTTTATATAGCACTATTCTCTGCTCTCGAGCAGACTCACTGCACACATGTCACCAGTGATTCTGAACAAGTGACTATATCCTTTTATAGCCTGTATGAATATCCACGGAAGCTGTATACTGGTAGCGTTCTTTGGTTGTTGCATGGCTGGTGCCACGTGAAGTGCTGCCATCTGAGTGCAAGCTCTGTGTACACCACTGAACCATGCACCACTTTATAGTGTCATGCCTTGAGTCATGGGACTCAAATTTCTGAAATAAAAGGTCTGTAGACCCATCTTTTCTCCTCTGGACTCTGAATGCCTCGCCTGTGTGTGTGTGTGTGTGCGCACCTGTGTGCCATTGGTTTTGTGTGTGGGTGTGTGTTGGAAGTGATGAGAAAGATGTTGAACGAAGTGTTATGTGTTGATGTAATTAGTAGGGTTCGTTTTGCTCTAGGTTGTGTATATGTTTCGTTGACCTTATTGTTTTCGTATTGTGCACTTCAGACTCACATTAGGTGTAGCGCCTTACAAATCCTTTTCTTTTTTTTCATTACATTTAGTGTTATGTATTGGTGCAATACTGCCTGTTTGTTTCAGGTTGTCATGACGTGTCGTCAGGCCTTGGACAGGTGCCAGAGTCTCATCCATCCCATCATGCCCTGTCTGCTCGCCCCTGTTGTCAAGCCTGCTCACGTCCCTTCTCTCACTGCCCCCACCTCCACCATCAGTGACAATACCATCACCGCCACCACCACCATCAACAACAACTTGATCACCACTTCCACAGACAGCACAGTGGGCACAATGACTCATTTACCTGCTGCGCAGTTCCACACTGCTTCCATCCTGCGTCAGTCATCACTCCGATCATCACCCAGGTCCCCCATCTCCAGCACCCTCCCTGACGAAAGCCAGCTACCCCCTGCAAGCTCCGTTTCGGACTCTTCAGGGGACACTGGCCCAGGTTCACCGAGTCCATCAGCAACGCAACAGCGAGCAGATACATTGGTGCCTGCAGTGCCCTCTACCAGTGGAAGCTGTAAGCTGAGCCAGAACCCATCGGTGGCCAAGCGAAAAAGAGGACAGTCAGACAGTGATGATGATGCAGACGATGAGGAGGAGGAGAGTTGGGAGAAGCAGAATAAAAGTGATGAGGTAGTGCCGTCACAAGCAAGGAGGGAGGAGGCGATGGATGCTGGCGGAGATGGTGATGAAGGAAAGACTGCAGAGAGGAAGGAAGACACGGGCAACATTGGAGACAGGGAGGAGAGGGGGCGCTCTGATGGAGATGGGCTGGTAGGACAAGAACATTTCTTTGCCACAGAACACATTGGGTTAGGGGACACAGAGCAATCGTATGATTCCGGCAAACATTTAAACAGTGGAGTTGTTGCATAGAAACATACTTTGGGGGGGGGGGGGGGGGGGAGTTTTTTGTTTTTGTTTATGGACAGACCAACTCAGTGTAAACTGAGTTTGGATTTCATAATCAAGGGTTGTCCGCTAGAACCCACTATCTCCCTTCTTATTTCCACTAAAGAATCATAATTCTAGCTGTCAACCCTCAAATTATGCTACTGAGAAGTGCCAGCAACAATAGTGTGTGTGTATGATTGTTATTAATACTATCTGATTCTCTTTCATTGTTACAGTCAATATTAAGCCTAAAATATGATCATCCAATCTTTGTTCAGATTTTAGAATTATATTCAGAAATGACAAGAGACGGGAGATATTGTTTTTATCTGGGTTCCCAGCCATGTTGGCATTAGGGGAAATTCGGCTGCAGATTCTGCAGCTAAGGATGCCATTGATGGCAACATCTTGGTTGAGCTCATCCCATTCTCAGACCTAATATCATGCACAAATATATATTAGAACTGTGGCAGTCTGAGTGGGATGAGTTCCCGGAAAATAAGTTACATAAGATATTCCCAGTATTAAAAGAATGTATTGTTTGTCCTTGGACAAACAGAAAAGAACAGACTGTGATGGCCTGATTGCACATTGGCCATTCTTTTATTACTCATTCCTTTTTATTAAAGGGCGAGGAACCACCAGTGTGCATCAGATGTGATAAACGTTTAACCCTAGAGCATATTTTACTTACTTGTTCGGATTTTATTGAAATAAGAGAAAGCCACTTTACAGCTCAGTCACTCCGTATGTTGTTTCAGGATATTTCGCCTGAGAAGATTTTTAACTTTTTGAAAGCAATTAATATTATTGGAAAAATCTAAATTTGAGATCATTTTTAGTTATGTTTGCGTTATTCACCTTTTAAGAATGGTTTTAGAACTGTATATAGACCCATTTTAAGCTATACACATTATTAAAAAATAAATATATAATATCTGACATGTAACACCCTGATATAACCATACCGGTTGACTGGGTGTAAAGCACCAACTTACTTACTTGTCACTGATTTTGATCAGTGTTGTTTTCTTTCATGACTTTAATTTGTCTGTGTTTCAGGAGGACGGTTTATCAGCCATGCTGATGTCATTTGTCCCTTGCGAGGCCAATTCCAGTGAAGACATTTCTGACTGAAAGTATTATGGATAAAAAAGAAATCAACAGCACACTGTTTTCTCGTTTCCTTTCACAAACTGCAGTGGACTGTACCCTAGGCTGCTTAGTCTGGATGCAGAGTGGGATCATCTGAGTCCTGCACTACACTCACTGGACAAAAATATGTACAATTCAGCATCTCCAGGCTGGCAGTCACTGGTGCAGCTTCAGCCAGTCAGACTCAGAGCATCACAATCAGTATTGTGTGCTTTAAAAAAAAAAGAATGGCTGCCATTTTTGTTTCACATGGCAACAGACTGAAAGACTGGTGGATTGAGAACAAAACCTTCAAATATAAATAATAGCGCATGTTCACTGATGTGTTATGTATGACTATGTACGTCAATAAGCCAAGACATTTAAGGTCTTCCTATTTTTATATTGTGTCTGTGGCCCACAAAGTTTTGTGATTTTTTCTCTCTGTTGAAAATAAATTATTTTGCAGTATGCAGACTGTTTTGTTATGTTTGGCATTTGTTTATTTTGGGCAACATTCACTAAGCCATATACTTAGCCAGACATCTGTTGACCTGATAGATCTATTATTAATGTGATTTTGCCATTTTCCTTGGATGTTTGAAACTACCAAGTACCATATCAGTTGTAATAAAACTAGAAATACCCAACACATACAAAATACACAGTATTTTTCCACATGATCATGGGAATGTTTCCAAAATGGTTTGGTTTTTCAAACTAACCTTGTCCTTCCATTGCTAGCCAAATGTAATGCAGCCCATCCTTGGAATTACAAGTCTTGGTAAGTTCATATACCAAGTTACAGGTGCATTTCAACACCAAGCTCAATGATCTCTTCATGAAAACATGGCTTCCATTCTTCCTCTGCCCATCTATTGCGAACAATTTGCCTCAAACACTCAGCCACTTATGCTGGCCCATCTGTTCAGAACAATTTTCCTCAAACTCAGCCACTTACGCTGGCCCATCTGTTGGGAACAATTTGCCTCAAACACTCAGCCACTTATGCTGGCCCATCTGTTGGGAACAATTAGCCTCAAACACTCAGCCACTGCTGGCCCATCTGTTGGGAACAATTTTCCTCAAACTCAGCCACTTACACTGGCCCATCTGTTGGGAACAATTTGCCCCAAACTCAGCCACTGCTGGCCCATCTGTTGGGAACAATTTGCCCCAAACACTCTGATTCTGCCTCCTCCCATAAAGCCGCCCTCAAGATGCACGTGTTCAATAACTGTTTTTGACAGCCATGCCTATCCCCCACCTGACATGCCAGTGTGTGTGTGTATTGTTTTTGACAGCCATGCCTATCCCCCACCTGACATGCCAGTGTGTGTGTGTATTGTTTTTGACAGCCATGCCTATCCCCCACCTGACATGCCAGTGTGTGTGTGTATTGTTTTTGTAAAGCACCCTGTGCTCCCACCTTGTGCAGTAGATGAGCTCTCTAGAAATCTTTTTATTACTACCACTAAACATACAGACACGCACAGTCACGTTGACCCACACACATACTCTCCAGCCCATTCAAATGCTGGGTCTTGACATAACTTTACTAGTACCTAAACCAGCCATAAATATGATTGTCATTGACTTCACTCACATGTGACACACGCAGTTAAGCTAGCACCCACACTCACCAGATCACACACAAATTCACCTCAGGTTCAGCATCAGACAAATCTGCACTCTGATTTTCATTTTATTCTCCATAAAATTGTGCCATTAATGTTAAACTTTGTATTAACCCACTTATTGTGTGCATCAACAGAGAATATTATGTACATTTTAAAAACACTTTGGTTATACATTTTTTTTAACTGACAGTAAAATGTGTTGTTAAAGCTTCAAAATGTGACAGAGCATGTATATCAAGTCATTATCCATTGGGAACTAAATAATGATAAAAAGATAATCAAATGAAAAAAGCCAGCAAAGACAGATAAAAATAGCATGTATTCAACTGCAAACGCCATACCAGGGTAGAACAAGGTTTGTCACCTTGCACAGCTAACTACACCCCGTTAAGTGCCTAGATATAGAATCATTAGTTCAGAAGATGTAGTAGAAACAGTAATATTTGATTATAGAAGTACTCACCTTTACCTTCAGGACAGCAACCCATTTTTTGAGGGCATGACATTGGCGTGGCCTATTATGTTATTATGATGTATCACCACACCAAGTTTGGTTACAAAAAGTCCAATGGTTCAGAAGCTATCATTTTAACAAACATTAATTGAGATTTTGAATGTTTTGCTATGACCTTGAGCATGAACAGAGCCATCCAATATTTTCACTGGACATTGGATTACGATGATCTACCCTCAAACTATGAAAGTTTGGTTGCAAAAGAATCATTAATTCAGAAGATATAGAAACAGTCATATTTTGATTACACAAGCTTTGACCTTGAAGATAGCAACCCCATTTCTTCACATGGGCCTCTAATACAGCTCTGAGATATTAGCCAAGGGGGCCTTACATCTGCATCTGTGGTGTCCCTTCAAGGGGGACTAAAGCACAAAAAGTGTATTGTGATTTATATACACCTATGTACATCTGGTGCAAATCTAAAATCTGTCCTGCTTTAAGATTTGCCTTTTTTACTGACACTCAAATTTGTATAACTCATACAGTAACATTTAGATTCATGAATTAAATTCATTTTAAAAAGATTGTTTTTTTAAATTGAAGGTCAAATGTACATAGGCATAGTAACTGACATTACTATATAATAGCTAATCATTTTCTTTGTCATGTGACATCATAGAATACATGATCTTCAAATATTTTAATGGGATTGTGCATTTTCTTCTACCCTGTACCCAGATCGGAAAAATAGCAAATTCCACCAAATTTTACGCACCTGTGTATGTGTACAAAACTCTCTTCCAACAGTCTTATTTCGCATAACTCCACTGCAACTCTCTGAAGACAATAACAGTCTATGTGCAGACTTTAAGAGTAAATGGAAGAGGGAAGGAATTGTTTACATCAGGCTGAGGTACATCTTAACAATCAAACTCAGCTTAATCAAACTAATATTTATTAATTTTTTCGCAAGTAAATCCACTTGTCGGTGACATATTTTCATAAATTAATTATTCCAGAGCACATTTCAAGTAATGTAGGCAGCAAAAAGTGTAACTGACAAACCATTTTTTGTGGAAAATATAGTCAGTTAATTATCACCAATACATTAGCAGATGGATTTAGGCCCAATGCAGGAGGTGCACACACAAACTGTTTATTAAACTCTCACTACATCAGTAACTGGATCAAAACTTGATGATGATCATATATCATTACGTGCATAGTATACACAGACATTATTTAAATCTAACTCACTTTGAATAGCATGTCAAGATCTGATGATATTTATAAGGTATATGTGCAAACAGTGATCATCTCACCGGATCAAAGTCTCATTATAAACACTATTGCATCAGCAACTGGCTAAGACCTCATGATACAAGCTGTTCAGTGCACTTAAGGGAGTCTTGGACAGTGTCCTTCACACAGTGTCCTTCACACAGCGTCCTTCACAGCCTCTGCTCCAGCAGTCACAAGATCCCAGTCTGCTGTTGCATGATGTGTGGTGCTTGTGAGCTGCAGCAGGAGATGTGTACCTGAACACTTCTGAAATGGCCCACAATCAATCCAAAAGATATAAGCCCAGTGCCCACATTTATTATCCTCACTGTTTCATGATAGATACACCCTAGAACATCACATACACTGGTAGGACTGGTCAGCACTGACACACCACATACAGTGACACACTGGTAGGACTGGTCAGCACTGTTCTTGCGGCTGCTGTGGCCTTACCCAGTTAAACATTGACACACAACACAGTGATACACTGGTAGGACTGGTCAGCACTGCTCTTGTGGCTGCTGTGGCCTTACCCAGTTAAACACTAACACACCACATACAGTGATACACTAGCAGGACTGGTCAGCACTGCTCTTGTGGCCTTACCCAGTTAAACACTAACACACCACATACAGTGATACACTAGCAGGACTGGTCAGCACTGCTCTTGCGGCTGCTGTGGCCTTACCAGTTTAAACACTTAACACACCACATACAGTGATACACTGGTAGGACTGATCTTGCAGCTGCTGTTGCCTTACCGACTTAAACACTAACACACCACATACAGCACTTGATACACTGGTAGGACTGGTCAGTACTGCTCTTGCAGCTGCTGTGGCCAGCTACCTGGGGAAGGCAACCAGGGTGTTTCCACAAAGGACCTAAATAGAGGGCTCTCAATCATTTGCAAAATCACAGGTTTGAGAGAACAACTGTCTGCAAAGAAACAAAAAAATCTGTCCACAAAAATGGGGGGGGGGATGGCATTGTCAACATGAAAGATTCAATAGCAGACAACAGAAGTCACTTCAAAATGATCTCTCCTAATGACCTGGCATAAAGTTTGGCCCACAAGACCATCCATCATTCTGTGCCATCATGTTGGGTTATGTGCTGTGAGAATTGTTCTACTGATCTGATGCAGTTTTTCCTGCCCACTTGGATCATGTAATGTTGTGGGCAGACATTGTCTCTGAAATAAAATATTTGTAGATTTGATGTTTTTTGCAAAGCCTAATCTGTTCATAATTTGAAAACCCAAAACTTGCACTTGAAAACCAGTGAAGTCACAAAAATAATGACCAAAATGTGATAAAATCCCTGCCAGGGAGCACTGTTTTAAAAAGAAAAAAACCAGGTGGCTATTCCCCTTGTCCTCCTAGATCTTCAGGGATTGCTGAGTTTTGCCATTGGCACTACTGATTTGTTTTGTTTTTTAATCTCCTTTTTTTCTTTTTCTCTCACTCTTGTCCAAGTCTAATACAAAGAAATTTAAGCAGCAAAAATAAAGCAATCCAACATAGAGATAAATCTCTACACCCACCAAAGAGAAATTCTAGAGCTACACATTAGACATACTCCGGCGCAAGGAGTACTGGTCATCTGTGCCTTTGAAGCGCACAATGCTGAGGTTTAGCTTGTCAGCAAGGTCAAACTGTCTCTGCAGCCGCAGAGCAAGACGGCGGTCCCTCTCCTCCTGGGTCAAGCCCTCCTCTTCTTCCTCTTCACCTGAGGAGAAGCAATCATCCCCAACGATGTGGCAATTGGAATTGTCTTTCTCCGGCGTTTCAGAAGGTGTCAGCCTTCTTGCTTTCGCCGGACTGCTCTTGACCGGCGTGTCTGCAAGTTTGCGCTTCTGCAATTTCGGGGAGACAGAAGTGGCAGTGGCTCTCTTCCCCTTGGAGGGACTGGCTTCAAACTGTTGCAGTTTCTTCGTCAACAGGAACGTGTCCAACACTGGGTCGACTCTCTTGATGTGCTTTGAGGTTCGAACGCTCAGCTTGTCTGGTGAAACGGCCACTGATGAAGATGCAGATGAGAGGTCAGACAGTTCAGACGTACTTGACGAGATCTTGGTACGCTTTTTGCTGGCTGCTTTCCCTTTGCTTTGGGCTGGCAAGGGCTCAGCAACTGTGGGTATGTCATTGGTTGGTTGCTCATGATTTCTGGTTGGCTTGGGGGACAACCAGTCTCTGATAGACCTCTGAGGGCTTGTGCTCTTGCACACCTTTTTGAAAGACTCAGAGGCCTTTGAAGATTTTTTCCCATCCTTTGACTTTGTTGCTGAAGGCTTTAAAGCATCTTGAGCGGTCATCATCTTTCCTGTGTTCTGTCTCTTGACTCGTCGAATTAGTTTGTCATTTGCTTCAGTCTCATGGTCACGTTTGTCATTACTTTCAGTATCTTGGTGGCGCTTGTCACTTGTGTCCGTCTCTTGATCAAGAGCGGCAGACGATAACCCATTCTCACCTGCAGAAGCTTTAATGGAGTTGTCATTACAGTTATTTTGTGCAAGGTCAGCAGAGGACGGGGCACAATTTTTCTCATCAAAGTTGTCATCAGTCTTACATGGTGAACATCTCTTCTTCAGGTGAGATGTCTCTTCCTGGGTACCAGTCAAGTGTGTCTCATACAAAGATGGAAATTCTGGAACTCGTTTTGCAACCAGCCTTTTACTATCAGCACAAGCTGCTTTTTTGCCAGAAGTAGTTCTGCTTCTGCCATGACCCTTCTGTGGAGTCTTGTGTTGATCCACACCATTGGCATTAATAAGATCCTTGGCATGATCATCAGCACAGTCAGAACCAGCTCTGCTACTGCTGCGACCCTTCTGTGGAGTCTTCTGTTGATCCACACCAATGGCATGGACAAGATTTTTTGATGGATTATCAACACAGTCGGAACTAGCTCTGCTACTGCTGCGACCCTTCCGTGGAGTCTTGTGTTGATCCTCACCACTGGCATGGACAAAATCCTTGGCCTGATCATTAACATTGTCAGAACCAGCCCTGCTACTGGTCTGACCCTTTTGCGGAGTCTTGTGTTGATCCACGCCGTTGGAATGGACAAGATCCTTTGACCCATTATCAATGCAGTCAGAACCAGCTCTGCTACTGGTCCGACCTTTCTGCAGAGTCTTGTTTTGATCCACACCATTGGCATGAACAAGACCCTTTGACTGATTATCAATGCAATCAAAACCAGCTCTGCCACTGCTCTGACCTTTCTGTGGAGTCTTGGGGTGATCAACACCATTAGCAAGGACAGAATCCATGGCCTGATCATCAACACAGTCTTTTTTGCTGTGAAACATTGTCTTTGATACATGCTGTGAGCTTTGAGCAGCAGCAGCACTGTCTGAAGAACCGGCCCTCTTCTTCCCTTTGTCATTGGTTTTGCCTGTCAGTTTGGGGGAGTTTCTATTGCAGTTCAAGCCAGCATTGACAGACTTCATCAGGCGTTTGCCTTTCCCTTTCACAGTTTCTGTATACAAAGCGTCCGTCCACTGTGGCACTGTGGCTGGGTTGAAGATGCCCAAAGGTTTGAGGGGGGGTGGCACGACTGATGATGCCGATGATGGTGCTGATGGCTTTGAAGAGGTCGAGGGTTGGGGAGAAACTGATCGATCACCATTCTGTGTTCCACCAGGGGATACAGATCGACTGCCATGTCGGGCTTCATTAAGGGAAACTGACAGACCACTATTTTTCAGTCGAACAGGGGACACTGGTGGACCATTTCCAGCTGTTGGCCCACTCACACCAAGTCCCTGTCTCTCATGTTCACAATGCACAACCTTCAGCTCTTTCAAATTCTTCACACCGCTAGAGGATTCCTTCATCACTGAGTCAGCACCACTAAGCAAATGTACCTGCGAAGCACTGTCTGACTCAGTTTCTTTAATCGGTGAGTGATGACTCACCTGGCACCTGAACTCTTCCAGGGAACAGCGAGAATATGGGCTTTTAGGGTGGGAATCACTGGAAGAATGATGACTGTGAGGCAGGCCTTTCACAGCTGGTGGGCTAGCTGATCTTGCTTGCCTCAAGAAGCCCTCCTCCATGGATCCAACTCCCTCATTAATGGCACAACTGCTGTTCAAGTTCTCCTCACCCAATAGCTTGCTTTTCAGAGACCCCATGTCTGCATGATACTGACCAGCTCGGTGTTTGCTGCTGGATGCCACGCATGAACTGACAATGGGGAAGTGGGTGGTGGAAAAACAGCTCGTGGAGAAGAGGACTCTGGGAGTAATGCGAACGACACAAGGCAACGTCTGAATGGTGTTTGACACTGCACGCGGGGGAGTCTTTGGGCACGTCTGGATTGGTTTGAAGTGCAGGTCTTTGTTGACGCTGTTCTTTACTCCGCACCCATCCAAGTCATCACAAACAATAACAGAATCTGAGTCGTCATCATGGACACTCACTGCCTCAACAGTCACAGGATCTTTGGAGTATGTTTCACCTATCTCCACTTCCTCATTGCTTGCCCCATGACCCCGGAAGTAAGTTTCACCAATCTCGATCTCTTCATAAAATGCATTGCCTGTTCCCACCAAAGATCTTTCAGGCACTATTTCTGGGACGTTTTCCTTCTCTCTCACGGGTGCACTTTCAGGTCTCACCGATGCAGAATTCACCAATATCTGCCCATGTTTGGGAGCTGAAAACTCACTGGCTGCTCGCCTGGGCTCAGAAGCACAACGGATGGCTGTTCTGGTCCCAGATGGCAAACGACGGAAGAACGTCTCCAAGGTCTTGCTCTTGACGAACGGTTGCTTCCCTTTGTCAGAGCCCTCCCTGGAGCTGAGCGTGGGTGTGGAGCTGTTGGAGCGACGGAGTGGTGGGACAGGGGGGTTGTCTTTGGACTCCTGGAGCAGTCGGTTTACTGGTGTTTCAGGGTCAGCCTGGCACACAAAGACAAAGACATATTTACTATCAGAGAAACTGACAACAAAAGGTTTATACTTCTACCTAGGTCTGAAACATAATACAGAACTGAAAATGGGGGGGAGGGGGACACTTAGAAAAACATCTGAATGAGGATGCGTGCTGTACACCATTGCTTTCTAAGTCTCAGGAAGTTGGGGGGGGGGGGGGGGGGGAGTCCTGAATGTAAGGAGAACAAAATGTTTCAACAGTTCTTAAATGTAAAACTAAAAAGACATCAAAATTCATCTTATTAGCTGAAAACAATGAAACCCAATTTCAATAAGCTTCACAATTCCATCCCAAATATTCTGCCTCTGCCTATAGCAGTCATTTTAAACAACACATATGATACATATATATATATACACACACACACACAACTGAGCTACAATTCTGTCCCAAATATCCTGCCTGTCAGTGTGCCTACAGCAGTCTTTTTAAACCTGTATGATGTATACATGCACATTACACGCACACACACACAAACTCCTATGTATACATACATGTATGTATTTGCATGCTGCAACAACCCCACCTCTACACACACACACGGGGTGACAGGCATACCTCACTGAGCGTTCTGCCCAGCTCCAGAGCCAGTTCAGCATCATGTGCCACAATCTCCTCCTGCTGGCGACGGATCTCCTGCGACTCCTCTTCCTCCGAGCTGCACAGTCGTTGAATCAGGGCATTGCTGGCCTCTTCCTCCAGGCGGCGCTCTTCCTCCTGTTGATCTGCCAGCTGTGATGGACAAACAACACAGGGGTGTCAGCTGAAATCCGGACAAGGAAGACAAAAGAGGGAAAATGGCCAAGTGGTTATGGCACTGGACTAGTGATCAAGAGAATTGTAGGCTTGAATCCTGGTTGTGACAGTTACAGGAACCTTCTCCCCACATCTGGTTTAGCATTGCATCGCAGGGTGCTGGGGTCAGTGTCTAGTTCTTCAGATGTGACATGGCCACCAGACATGGTGGAGGAGGCATATTCATTGGACAGATATGAAGGATTAGAACCATTCACCGTGCCATCCAGACTGGGAAGTAGCTGAGGCAGAAGTAATGAGGACAACAGCTAGTACTCTTACGGACAACATGGAGGCCTGCCACACCAAGGGGGTCATCTCTGACGCTCTCTCTGTTCCCCAAGTGCTTCCAAGCCAATGAAACAAGGAACTTGGTGACCTTGCCCCCACCCTCTATAGTCTATTCTATCATCTGCAGCGATTCACTGAAAAGACAGCCATCCAGTGAATACCTTTGCACTGCAACATCCCGAGCGATGAAGAGGCTGACAGGCTGGAGAAGGAAGGGAGAAAGCAGCCACAGCAGGAGCAACCAGTCAGTTATGTGTATGACTATGACAGTATGAGGAAGCAGAAAGGACTGTGAAGTGGAAGCAGAGAAGATGGCTGCAACAACACCCAGACTTCAAGCTCGAGAGCAAGGACAGTTACTACCAACACTTCAGAGATGATCAAGTGATCACAGCAGTGAGACTGAGGATTGGACAATCAAGATTCAAGCACCATATGTTCCACACTGAAAAATATTCTGCTCGCCACTGATTGGACAATCAAGATTCAAGCATCATATGTTCCACACTGAAAAATATTCTGCATGCCACTGTGGTAATCACCTATGACACTGCCAGTGGTATACTTCCTGCAGGACTGCCAGAATCTGAGAGCAGACAACTTGACTTACACATTTGTGAGGGAAAACTCCAGCACACATGCAACATACCTCAGAGCTACGTGGGTTCCTTTCTGAGCAAATGACAAAGATGAGACAACAAACAAAAAAAGACTACATGCTACAAGTGTCCACACACTACAGAACATGCAATAGGGACATGTAAATGTTATCCTGGATAAATCATTTTAAGATTCCACCAATATTTCAACTTAAAAAAGAAAGAAAAAAAGAGTCAGTACAATGTGTGGGACAACTCAATTGCAGCTGACCTTCTTGGAAAATTAACCCATGTTTCCCATGGGGGTAAAATCTTAATCCGGGTAATGAAATACACACAAACAACACTATAATTTATATTCAAGAAGAAACAAGATTGCTGCTGCAAATAAAAGAACACAGTATATAAAAACTCAACGAGAATAAGTGTTACATTTCCTGATAATTTGATTAGGATTAACAATAACACAATGCTAAAAACAATCCAGATTGAACATCTCACAAAGTAAATCAATATCAATTAAAGAAAATTAAAAGTCCCTGGCATCATGTCCTGACTTCATCAGTCATTGACAACACTCTGTGCAGAAGACCATCACTGTCGTACTAGATGCTATTAAACTGGGCCACTGTCATTTCAGACAGAATTACAGAAAGCAGATATCTCCCCCCCCCCCCCCCCCCCCCCTACACACACACAAACACACATACACTGTACATGACTAGGAGGGAAAAACAGTCCAACTTAAAAGAACAAGTGGAGACTAAAAATAGTACAACACAACCAGAACAGCGGGGTGAAGAGCTTTTCGCAACCTTTCCCTTTCCTTGGCACATGGCCGCCACTGTCAGGGAAAGCTAACAAAGCTGCATACCACATCATCCTGTCTCCTCTACAAACACCCTACCCATCCCCAGCCACCCTCATCCTCTTCTGATGCACACCTGTTTTGCATTTAGTAGCCACCCACCATTACCAGCTAGACAAACTTACACCGGTAATAGCTATACTGTATACAGCAGTACAGGTGAGCCTGTTTGTACTAATTTAAATAATTACTGTAATCTTATACTAATATAGCTACATTTATAAGATATGAAGTTTTTACAGTGTGCAGACCCCCCCCCCCCCCCCCCCCCCCCCCCCCACAAAAAAGAGGAAAAAAATAAAGGAAACAGAAGTACAGTTCACAAATGTTTACAACTAATAACCTGAATCTGGCTTAATACAAATTGCAACAAAAGGACTGGGACCAAAAAGACCACTCCTCAAAAGAGCGAAAGTAATGATGCAAGGATAAAATTACAAATTCTTTCACTATAGTTTCAGTTTCACTTTTTGTCTTACACTGCAGCTAAGTATAAGTTATGCAGAATTTCTTCTTCGAAAAGAATGTTTTTTTGTTTGTTTTGTTTTTAATGACTTACATCAATTTCCCTGTTATTCCCTAATGCCAATTGCCATAATGGTAACACAGCCTGATAATTATACGAATAACTCACAAATCACACACTGATCCATCAGCCTGCTCCACATCCTTTGTTTTGAGATGTTAATTAAAACTATAACTGTATAACTATAGTATAAGAGCCTACTATTGAAAAGATCACTTAAACTGTACTATACCACTTACTTGGTTACTAACTCAGTGGCCACCTCTTGCGCCCCCCTTCCCCCCATCACTTCCACTCTCCTGCCATCTACATTATCATTTATATATATATTCAAGTGCACCTGTAATCTACTCACTTCTGCTGAAGAATTGAGATCATACTGAACATAATGTAATTCATGGGGAGACATTTAATTTTAACATAATAACAACACCCACCCACTGAAGTTCACTTGCATATTATTATTATATCAGCCGTTTCAATCCATGCATACTTAATAACAGTCTCAGGAAGCAGATGAAGAGTGCCTGAATCAATTTTTGAACCCTGTACCACAGAGTTGGGGACTCAAGGAGTAATATACTATTAAACAGCTGCTCCACAGTTCTGAATGGGAAACACCCTTCCTCTTCCTCCCCCTCCTCCCTCCAAACCCACACATCATCCTTGTTTCTCTCTCTCTCCTCACACATCATACAGCCACCCCCACCCTCTTCCTTGTGTAATGTTCAGCCTCACACCTACCCTGACACTGACCTTTTGTTTGCACTCCATTTTCCCCCCTTCTAAAGCAGCCACACCCCTCCATTATCTGTGCCCCAATGCTATGTGCACTGTGGAGAGCTGCACTGTGTAGTACTAGTAGCAACATCACCAATGAATACTTGCCCTTCATCAAACAAAACCACTTCTGTCGGGATGGGGGGGGGGGGATCTCCTGGCAATATTGCCTCCTTCATCAACCAGCTGAAGGACTATGTTCTCCTAATGATTAATTACAAAACATTCCTTTCCAAAATATAGCTCATTTCATTTCAATACTTCGAAACATTCCTTTCTAAAATATAGCTCATTTCATTTCAATACTTATACAATTACTTCATATTTCAGTGCACATCATTTGAGTATCAGTCTCAATTCTCATATAAAATATATGGTGTGCATTGGTCCAAGTGGCAGAGTTACTTAGTGTAGTAATTAGTACAACATGTATACTAATTTAGTAATTACTAGATACGTGTCAAGCTGAGCAACTAAAAGTAAACAAATGGGTAAGCAAACTCTAGACGCAAACAAAACTATAGCTAAAGTGTGGGTGTGGGAAGGAAGAAGTGTGACTGCATTTGTGTGTGTGTGTGTTGGGGGTGGGTGGGTTGTACACTGTGTGTAGTGATATTTGCCACTGCAAATGAAAACTGATATGTTCCTAATGCTAGGATCTGAGTCTGACCATAATGATAGGAAAACAAACAAATACTGCACTATTAGTATTACATTACACAGTCAACACACTAATACAGTGATCTATTCACCCAGAAACAGTGAAATTATATACTTACTCTCTTCAGTTCTGCTTCATATTCTTGGCGTATTTCTCCAGGTTTAGACAGCTGAACTATGCGGCGATAACTCACATCTGAAAGATAAAATAATAATTATAATTATTAGTTTACTTTTAAAGCAATATTTAATACATACTGTACTGTGTACAGCAATTGACAGACAAACATATGAGTTTACCTTTAAAGTAACATTTAACACATACTGCACATTAGTCATTCATTAGCTGCCTTTGGCTATGGACTAAAAAAACTAGTGAAAGCTATTGCCTGATCAATACTTATGCCATCCTAGGTTGTTTTCGTGAAGAAAAGACAAAACAAAGTTCAAAACCTTGTGCCTTGTCAGTCATGACATTTTGTTTACTTTGGCTGGTAAGAGTTGTTCCATTTACACTAACACCAGTTTAAAGTAAGTACTATAGTTACTTTTCATAAACAGCTTTTTTTTCCCTTTTTTTATATATACAAATCTGTTTTCATTGTCTTGTAAAAGTTGTTAACCTACAAGTATAACTGTACCAATACCTCACACACTGTCACTAACTGACTAAGTCAGTAAGTGACCAAAGTAATGCTTGTCTTTGTAACTGTAAGTTATGTAAAAGATCTGCATCCATTCTGAGCGCAGTAAATGGTTGTTACAATGTTGTTAGTATAAAACTGAAAAGGAGAGTTGCTACATGTGTGTTTTTCTTTGTTTTTAATTTTATTTATAAATGCTTTTTTTGAAAGTTTTTTTTTTTATATATTTTTTTTATAATAAAAATAGTATGGCACATAACTCTAAAGTCTAATGCTATATAATTATAACTTAATGGTTTCCAAGACTGAAAATCTACACATGCCCTTAGCTGACACTACTACCTCTAGTGACAGTATAACCTGGAAATTCAAAATTTCACTCACACACACACACACACACACACACACACACACCTGCCACTACCAGTGACCACTAAATCAAATGGTAGAAGGAAATTCTAACAAACTTTACTAATAAACATTACTATTATACATTTATACTATTATTATAGTACAAGTTAACAAACTTTCCAAAATGGGCGTACACTGCCAACTTACAGATTTCTTCCTTTTCTTCAGCTTCTTCATCTGTCTCGTCATCTAGTCCGTCAAGGCGTCTCTGCACCCTTGCCGGGAACAATCTCTGGATCTGTTCCCAACGTTTTTGGTCCACAAGAGTTTTTGCTTTCGACGCTCTGCGAGTCCACGTCGAAATGCGGGTTCGACACAGCGGGCAAGACAGGCTGGCTTCCTCCACCGTTTGTTTGAAACACGGCATGCACAGCTCATGGCCACACGGAAGCGTCACTGGGTGAATGAGAATGCACAAGCAAATGGTACACGTACAGTCTTCCAGCGATTCTTTGTTCGATCGGGCCATCGTCGATGCAGAAGTGCAGGCCATACCTGGCGCAGACGATAATTTTTTGGCATTGCTGTTACACAGCTTGCTTGGCGCGTGCATAACCGGAAGTTTTGTTTCAACGGGAGCTTTATTGTTTCTAAAAGGAAAGTTAAATAAAAGTTCTTTATAGCTTATTTCTGTCGCTAGCATTAGATTGAAGGCTTGCTGTGGGTTTGTTTAGCATTTATTTTATGAGTTGTGTTTTTGTTTGGCTCTCTATTATCTATGGGTTAGTTTTCTTACATATACAACTTACAACACAAACAGATATAATGAAACATCCCCTGCTACTTTTGGTTTCAGCAATACATTAAAAATAAATAAATAAAATTAATCAGTCAGCATGTTTCAGCAAAGAAGTCCGCTTTTATTAAAATCACCTTTATTTATTTTCTGTCCTCGCGACCTGCTTAGTCGAAGCCAATAACTGTGACTCATAAACAGTCGTTGCTTTTGGAGTGATGGTTATCGTCTCGCCGGACTGAGTCACTGAGTGACCAGCAGCCGGTAGCCGCGGTGTCAGTGGGCCACCGGCTGCAACGTCAGTCAGTGACAAACTAAATCGGTCAAAGAGCTGCAGGGCTATTTATCCAGGAGATGGTTGATGGGGAATTTCTGCTCTCAAACGTCGACTGACTTGAAGTAAACCCGCGTTGGATGTCCGGCCACTGTCGGAGTTAGACAGCTGAGCCAGTGATTAATTGCGGCAACTCAGTAAGTACTGCTAAAGGCCGCTATGACTGCGAGTCGGTGCTGGCCAGGCTAACCGGCACACAGTACTACCTCCTTCAATGTCTGGGTTGCCTTTATTTAGAACACTCCAACTAAAACGGCTCAGAGCGAACGGAGAGAACAAACCGCACGCGCAAGGACTCCGAGCCGCAAAAACCGTGACTAGGATCGAGAGCTAGACTGCATCACTTCGCCGGCCGGCGGCGCTGTGGGCCGGGTGGAGACTTTTGTAGTTCGAGGACCACAGGCACATTGAGTGATAAAGTGAGGGGGGGTAAATCTTCCCCCACCCGCCCCCACTACATCCCCAACTTCACCCGCCACGGCACCTCTACCCTGTTCTGTCCGTGGCTAAAGTGTACTACTATCATTCAGTGTTTCCATCTTTCCGGCAGCGAAGCCTCATTGCCGGTTGCAGTAGCCTAGCGGATGGTGGCAGGCCGTTTTACAGACACCCCCGTCACTCAGTGACGCCAGACATAGGTCAGGTTTTTTTCCGGCGCCAGTACTACCCCCCCCCCCCCCCCCCCCCACCCCCATTTTCAAGCTGTCGGCGGCCGGAAGCTGCCCATGATTACGTCGGTGCAGGTGATACAACGGGAAAGAGATGTTCGTCAGAGATGCTCGTCCTTTGCCGGGAAGGGTCTAGCGCAGTCACCCAGACCTCGTGTCAGGTCATACTCAGTCACTGCTGGGAGGTCATCGTTCAATGGTGCTTTACGTCCACAGAGACCGTACGGACTATCACGGCCCGGGGAGCGCAGGACGCCCACCTCGGCGACTCTCACACAGCCTGGCTCCTGAGCTCTTACCGTTACCTCTTTCTTCGGTCAAATGTTGCTTTACGTCCACAGAGACCATTAGGATTAGCCTATTCAGTAGAGACGGCCGGGAGCGCAGGACACCCATCTCGACTCTCACACAGCTCCTGAGCTCTGACCGTTACCTCTTTCTTCGGTCAAATGCTGTTTTACGTCCACAGAGACCATTAGGATTAGCCTATTAGGGACGGGGAGTTCAGGACATCCACCTCGACTCAGTTTTACGGCACAGCTCCGTCCTGAGCTCTGACATGATGGGAGCTCACTAGCTGTAGAGTCAGTAACTGTGTTCCACGATGATGATGATGATGATGATGATGATGATGATGATGTGGCGCTTCATGTCCTCGGATGTCGGGTTGACATATTAGGGACAAACTGAGACCATTGCGTAAGCACGGTTCAGTGTTGCTTTACGTCCACAGAAACCATAAGGCTCATTAGGACGGGGAGCCCCGGACGACCACCTCGACTTTCCACACAGCTACTCTGACTGTGATGATGATGAATTGATGCTTAATGTCCTCAGATGTCATGAGACATATTAGGGACAAGTTGTGACCAATGCCGAAGCACGGTGCAATAAATCTTTACGTCCACGGAAACCAGAAGGCTCGTTAGGACGGACAGCCCAGGACGTCCACCTCCACTCTCACACAGCTCCTGAACTATGAGACTCTGACTGTGGCCACGATCTGGGTTTAAGTGTAGCAGTCATAAATGGCCGGTGGGGGGAGTTGCCACGTCAGTAGCAGACTCACGTCACGTGACCGGTGTGTCACACTGACGTGACACGCCCTAGTACGGCAGTAGTCAGTGCAGAGTGGGTGCTCGGAGTTGCCTGATTCAGTGACTGAAAACTCTTTGATTAAAATCAGATAACTGCCTGACTCCGAACAGAATCTCAATGGTGAAGTCAGTATAACGAATTACCATTGTCATTTTATTTCTGTGTTTTTACATATTTTTCGCTCAAGTCCCCCCCCCAGCCCCGGGATTTTTGTGCAGACAGCATTGACACCATCCACCCACACACACACACACACACAGGCACACACACACACACACACACACACACACACACACAATGACACGCACACACACACACACGCACACACACATGTACGCACGCACGCACGCACGCACGCACGCATCGAATATCACACACACACACGCACCGGATATCACACACACACACACGCGCGCGCGCGCACCATTCAAGGCACGAGTAAGACTGAGAGGCCGACTGATGCCGGAGGGAGAAGGGGGTGGGGGCGGCGGAGAGAGAGAGGGACTGAAAGACTGAGTCTGAGAGAGAGGAAGACAAAGAACCACGGAAAGAATCAGTGGGAATTATATCAGGGCGATTAGAGAGAGAGAGAGAGAGAGAGAGAGAGAGAGAGAGAGAGAGAGAGAGAGAGAGAGAGAGAGAGAGAGAGAGAGAGAGAGAGAGAGAGAGAGAGACAGACAGACAGACAGACAGAGACAGACAGACAGACAGACAGACAGACAGACAGACAGACAGACAGACAGACAGAGACGAGACGAGACGTGTTTTTAAATATATTTTTATTATCATTATTATTATTACCGCGCCACATAACCAGCCACGTCCACACGTCTTGGTGTTCTCGCTGGTGTTAGTGAGCTGTGACCCAGCCCAAGCGGTGGTGTTCTCGCTGGTGTTAGTGAGCTGTGACCCAGCCCAAGCGGTGGTGTTCTCGCTGGTGTTAGTGAGTTGTGACCCAGCCCAAGCGGTGGTGTTCTCGCTGGTGTCAATGTGTTGTGACCCTACCCAAGCCTTGTTGGTGTCATTGAGCTGTGACTCAACCCAGGCCTTGGTGTTCTCGCTGGTGTTAATGCCGGTGTTGTGACACGGCCCAGGCCTTGGTGTTCTCGCTGATGTCAATGTGTTGTGACACAGCCCAAAGCCTTGGTGTTCTCGATGATGTCAATGTGTTGTGACACAGCCCCGGCCTTGGTGTTCTCGCTGATGTCAGTGTGTTGTGACACAGCCCAAAGCTTTGGTGTTCTCGCTGATGTCAGTGTGTTGTGACACAGCCCAAAGCCTTGGTGTTCTCGCTGATGTCAGTGTGTTGTGACACAGCCCAAAGCCTTGGTGTTCTCGCTGATGTCAGTGTGTTGTGACACAGCCCAAAGCCTTGGTGTTCTCGCTGATGTCAGTGTGTTGTGACACAGCCCAAAGCCTTGGTGTTCTCGCTGATGTCCGTGTGTTGTGACACAGCCCAAAGCCTTGGTGTTCTCGCTGATGTCAATGTGTTGTGACACAGCCCAAAGCCTTGGTGTTCTCGCTGATGTCAATGTGTTGTGACACAGCCCAAAGCCTTGGTGTTCTCGCTGATGTCAATGTGTTGTGACACAGCCCAAAGCCTTGGTGTTCTCGCTGATGTCAGTGTGTTGTGACACAGCCCAAAGCCTTGGTGTTCTCGCTGATGTCCGTGTGTTGTGACACAGCCCAAAGCCTTGGTGTTCTCGCTGATGTCCGTGTGTTGTGACACAGCCCAAAGCCTTGGTGTTCTCGCTGATGTCAGTGTGTTGTGACACAGCCCAAAGCCTTGGCGTTCTCGCTGATGTCAGTGTGTTGTGACACAGCCCAAAGCCTTGGCGTTCTCGCTGATGTCAGTGTGTTGTGACACAGCCCAAAGCCTTGGCGTTCTCGCTGATGTCAGTGTGTTGTGACACAGCCCAAAGCCTTGGCGTTCTCGCTGATGTCAGTGTGTTGTGACACAGCCCAAAGCCTTGGCGTTCTCGCTGATGTCAGTGTGTTGTGACACAGCCCAAAGCCTTGGTGTTCTCGCTGATGTCCGTGTGTTGTGACACAGCCCAAAGCCTTGGTGTTCTCGCTGATGTCCGTGTGTTGTGACACAGCCCAAAGCCTTGGTGTTCTCGCTGATGTCAGTGTGTTGTGACACAGCCCAAAGCCTTGGTGTTC
>OY757554.1:16722132-16747132 GCA_963584105.1 Alviniconcha strummeri | reverse complement strand
GTAATGCTTTGGGTAACTTGACGAGGCTGGAGCTGGTCAGTTTATGACTGACTTCCACCCGCTTACGGCATGGACCCAGGTGCCACCCGTGTCACTATCCATCTCGTTGTGTGCTTAAGTGGATCTGCTGTAACGATTATCTCACTCTTCCTGTTTAGTTAAGAATGAGCTTGGTAATCCGCATTCTTCACTGTTAATTTATTGTATACTATTATACTGGGAGTTCATCAGTTAATTGACTGGCTGTCTCTTGTATACTCACCGTGACTCTGTGGGATACGGGTTTTAAGTGTAAGTCAAGCACACGATTTATGTGCTTGATTATTAATCATTTTGTCATGTATTATAGTAACCCACAGGTAAACTACATGGTTACTGTATTTATTAGATTAGTAATTGCTGTTGTTTATACTTCACATTTGCTTTCATGTTCTAAATGTTTTGTTTGCTTGTGTCTTTTCCAATACAGACACTGTTTCCTGGTTGGTTGGTGTACAAATAAAAGTTATGTTATAGCAACCTCTGACTTGTGACTCTTCATCCGTGCTTCCAACCTGCTTCTCCTCAACTCCCCATCCCCACTCCCCTACATATAGTTTAAATCATAGTCAACAGAAACTCCAGTTTAAAAGCTACCACGTTGACTCTAACATTTTCCTAGCTTTCGGCCAAGCGGCCGCCGCCATTGCAACAAATCTGAAACAGAACGAGGCCCAGACCGCTCGTGCAGAATCAACACGCAAGGGAGTTAATCACCGCTCGAAATACGCAACACAAGTACAACACAGACCTGAGTCGCCTACGGTAACTCTCACCTGGCATGCGTGTAAATACAAGGTACATAAACTCCACTCCTCTTAGAATGAATTTGGTTCAGTTCAAAATGATATTTCTGTGCTCGGAAAAGCCCATATGCGCTCCACCCGGTTTCTGTCTCAGTAAGTGTTCCCAATGTTGCATGCCGCCTTTGAAACAGTTCCAATGCTCGTGTAGTGCTCGTCTGATTGACGACGATGGCTATTTCTGGTCCTTCCAGGGAAGACACATACAGGAAACCTGTCTACGCCTGTCTCCACCAGGCGATTGATGGTGAGATATCCTTGGCTTTGTGTCCGCACTAGTATCTCAAGCTCCTCAACACTTCAGCTCTTCCGAGCCCCAAGCCACTTGTGGTAAATGCTTTTTCCGGCCTGTCTATCCGCTAGGTCAGTTCCCTGGACCGCTGGAATGTCCAGGACAGTATATCCACGGGAGTCTTCAAATGAACATGTCAAACGTGGACAATCTGGGACTGATAATTCCCATTCCATTTCAAGTTGTAGCAAGGGAGCGAGGATAGCTCAGTGGTAGAGCGCCGGACTTGTGATCGAAAGATCGCTGGTTCGAGTCCCGGCAGGAGCGCTTGGATAGTTTTTTTTTTTTTAATTTCCCCTCCAGGGTCAACTAACTGTCTGTGCTGACTATTATTTCGGTATATGTTTCACCCATGTGTTACCGCAGTAGCACGTAAGATCTCAGTCATTCTGCAAAATTCAAGGACATTTCTTTGGATTATATATTGAATACTTGAAAGAGATCAATATTTTTGTTCGAGAAAACTGGTCGAGAAGATACTGAAACGGGGCCTAATATTTACGAAACAATTTCGTCTCGCGACCTAAGTGTACCAAGCTGAGAACTGCGCAAGTGGAATGGCCAGATCCGTATTTGTTAATCATAAGATTCGTGAGCTAAGCCAAACAGTCCTGCATCAGGTCGTCGATGCCGTTGTTTGCAGGACGTGCACATTGTCAGCTGCAACGACTCGGGTGAACCTCATCGACTTTATTCAGATGATGTATCTGCTTTGTAGTCCTGAGTTTTCAAAGGCGCCTCTGAATTTTGCCGATGAAACGTGTTCCTATCACTGATACAGCGAGCCAAGACTTAGCGACTGACTTTCACATTCAAAGCCTGTGCGTGTATGAAGAACCGCTTGAGGAAGAATTTCAGGGTCATTCCTCTGACTGAATAGCCCCCTTCCCCGCTCCTGCCGCCCCCCCACCTCCCGCCCCCCCCCCCCCCCCACCCGCCGATCCGACTCTCTGCTCGCACGGCGAGCGAACGAGCGAGCGAACAAGAGAGAGAGAGGGGGGGGGGAGGTAAAATAAAATATAAAATAAATAAAATAATAATAATAAAGGTCTCCATCTGGATCTATCTAACAGCCAGTCCTTGCTATACTACAAACACATATATGAAGCACGAATAGACAATGGAGAGAGAGAGAGAGAGAGAGAGAGAGAGAGAGAGAGAGGAGAGAGAGAGAGAGAGGAGAGAGAGAGAGAGAGAGAGAGAGAGAGAGAGAGAGAGAGAGAGAGAGACACACACACACACACACACACACACACACACACACACACACACACACACACGACACACACACACACACACACACACACACACACACACACACACACACACACACACACACACACACACACACACACACACACACACACACAGAGAACTCGAACTTTAAAATTAAAAAAGATCAAGGACCTCATTTGGACCTAGCCCTTGATGTACCGCAGACACATAATTATAAGGACGGACAGACAATAGATATACGCAGTGTTGGCGTTGGCTACAAATGTGCACATTTCCAGAAGGATCAGAATTGCATTTCGTTCATGAATATATTTATTATATGTGCAGCAGTCATTTTAGCCGAACGCGTAAACGAAAGAGTGAAAGCGGCAAACTGTACGTTCAGCTTGACCAGCTGACATGAAATGAGGACAAAAATAGCAGTGAAAGCGGCAAACTGTACGTTCAGCTTGACCAGCTGACATGAAATGAGGACAAAAATAGCAGTGAAAGCGGCAAACTGTACGTTCAGCTTGACCAATTGACATGAAATGAGGACAAAAATAGCAGTATGTTTGGCAGTGTTCTACAACAATGTGTGTGCGTGTGCGTGCGTCCGTCAAGTGACCGTGCTTTGTGTGTGTGTGTGTGCGTGCGTTCGTGCGTGCGTTCGTGCGTGCGTGCGTGCGTGCGTGCGTGCGTGCGTGCGTGCGTGCGTGCGTGCGTGCGTGGTGCGTGTGTGTGTGTGTGTGTGTGTGTGTGTGTGAGCGCAGAAAGGACCCCATTTTGACCTAGCAGCCAGCCTTTGATGTATCGCAAACACATGATTATAAGGGCGAACAGACAATGGACACTCACACACGCGTGTGTGTATGTGTGTGTCAGTGTGAGCGTGTGTGTGTCAGTGTGAGCGTGTGTGTGTGCGTGTGTGTGTGTGTGTGCGGGCGTGCGTGCTTGGGTGTGTGTGTGTGTGTGTGTGTGTGTGCGTGCTTGTGTGTGTGTGAGTGCCGGCGTGCGTGCGTGCGTGCGTGCTGCGTGTGTGTGTGTGGGGGGGGGAGGGGGTAGGTGTTAGGGGGTTTGGGCGGTGATATAGGACTGAGTGGAATTCGTCGATGCCATCTTCGTGGTGAGATGTCCGGCTGTATGGATGAAAGGCCGTTAAAATCCAGTTAGTAACTGTAGCCATGCTGATTTGCCTTGGGCCTGAATTAGTGACCTCAGGCTACTACGGGTGAATGCCGCAGTTGCATGGACCTCCCCCACCCCCAACAACAACACTGACAACAAACATATATCAACACACACACACACACACACACACACACACACACACACACACACACACACACACACACACACACACACACACACACACACACACAACAACAACAACAACAACAACTGACAACCCACAACAACAACTGACAACCCACAACATCTCCAACTGACCCAAACAAATCATACACAAAAAAGCAACAACAAAATAAATAAATAAAAAATAAATAAATAAAATAAAAGCGTGACCAAACGAACAATACAACTAACAAAGAAAAGAAAAACAGAAGAAAAAAACCAAACAGAAAAAGAAAGAAAAAAAAAAACCAACAGAAACGGCCGCCACAACAACGAAACAACAACAAAGAAAAGAAAAAAAAGAAACAGCAAATAAATGTAACCGAGTGTATTGTGTGTGTTCCGGGCCATGACCCTTTAATCTTTTCTTTCCTGTCGTCCTTTTCTTTTTGATTGGGTGGGAGTTTTATGGCCCCAATTATCTAAAGTGTTAGAACTTGTGCGCTGGGCCAGCCGCGTCCTCATAGTTCAGGAGCTGTGTGAAAGTCGAGGTGGCCGTCCTGGGCTGTCCGTCCCGCTAACGAGCCTTCTGGTTTCCGTGGACGTAACGAATTATCAGTTCAACCATGCTTCGGCATTGGTCACAACTTGTCCCTACTGAATATGTCAACTGACATCCGAGGACATTAAGCATCACTTCATCCATCATCCACCCGCCGCGTCCTCTTTCCCCAGTGTCCCTGCAGAAGCAGGTCGTCAGTAATAGTTCGAGCTGCTGCCTATGCATCTGATTCAGGGGAGAGCCTATGCTGTTTCCTCAGTGGTCGGTGCAAATAAACGGTTATGTTATAGCAACCTCTGACTTGTGACTCTTCATTTATGCTTCCAACCTGCTTCCCTTACTCCCCACCCCGCTCCCCTACATAAAAAACAAAACAAACAAATAACTCATTAAAAAGGTTTAATTAAAGGCTCTCGCCGAGATCGAGCGGCTTGCGCCAGGCCTGGTGCATTGGTAGAGAGTTCCCGAAACTGAGGCCACGAAATGGGACTCAAGATACACGTTTTCACGGTCCTCATTGGATGATTGGGTAGGAGGCTGAACTGTATTATAGTAAAGTAGGCGGCCTGACCACTGTGGCTAGTGCCGGCAGTTGTTTGATTTGAGACGGCAGTTCTTCAGTTTTAGATTGCGACGGGTTAACATGGCTGCTCAGTCAGTCACGACTAAAAGTCCATCGAGTCAGCGCAGCCCCGGCGACGTGCGCTGAGACTGACCTCGTGTCACACACACACACACACACACACACACACACACACACACACACACACACACACACACACACATTCGCGCACACCAGGCTAATGCAAAAACAGAGCTGTAACTTGCTCAACTGCTGTCAAAGACGCGGCGACAAAGTTGCAGACGAGGGAAGGGACGTAACCAGGGACAAAAGTATGTAGATAATTAAAAAATCAACTCGAATGAAATATAATTATAAAAAAATAAAATTAAAATAAAGGAAGTAAGTAAAAAGAACAAGGAAAAAGAAACAGTTTAAGCATTAAGTCCGTTTTGTTAATAATATAAACTGATGTAGATATAACTCTTTCAAGAACAATATTCGTAGAGCAAAATCTTCATTCGGAGCCCAGGTTCCAGTGCGCATTTTCATTAGTCAAAATGGCGGCTTCCGTCAGTGAGACAAGGAAGTTAAAGAAAACCAAAAGGAATATATCACTGTTTGTGCTTCGAGCTAGCTAAAGACCATTTTAACAATGCAAGAAGACGTGACAGTGCCCTCCGACGAGGAGGATTTTTTGTATGCAAACGATGAATCTGCTTCAGTGACGAGCATTTCTCAGATGCTGCAAACAACTTCCTTGGAGTACTTGCTTGCAGACGACAAAGCTGAGACTGAGAAATCAGACGAGATGCTTCGTTGGTACCATGGTAAAATATCCAGAGAAGCCGCTGAGAAACTTTTGAAAGAAGGTACTGTTGTGCAAACTGATATTTGTTGTTGTTGTTGTTGGGGTGACTGAAAACAGTGGAATACACAAAGAGACTGTAACTCATTGCTTTGCTTTGGTGTAGATTTTAACGGAATAAACTGTATAACATTTACAGTAACTTTGGATACAGATTTTGTTTAAGTTTAAAAAAGAGAGAAAAAAAGTGATTTTTAAAATAGGTGAATGCAGAATTCACAACAGAAGTATCTGGAAGGATAGTTAGTAACTGGACTTTAATGTCAGGACTGTCACAGGGTCAACTCTGGACAATAGCTTGAAGGAAGTCGCATAGCCATAGGATTAGGAGAGACACTGGTGTAGAGTGAGAGACTCTACAAAGGTCCATCATATGAGAATGTTATTAGCATTTATTGAAGTCTTCATGAGTATGCACATAAATCATGTACACACATTAAAGATCCTGTGGTTCATGTCGAGTTCTGTGAATTATACATAGAAACACCAAAATGACCTAACATGCACTAGATAAGGTGTAAGAGTCAGACTGAGTTGTCAAAATGTTGAGATTGGACACTATACCCAAGTACACAGAAGAAGAAATACCTCTAGTTAAATTGCAGAGTAAGAACACTCTGTCTCTCAAAAGCCAAGTTAAGCATGATAGAAAAATCTGAAACAAGAATGACTTCTACTGTGCTAGTGTTTTAAATCAAGGTCCAAGCACTTAAAGTGTTCAAAAGAACACTGTTTATTAGGACAAAATGCAACGGGGTAATCACCTTTATCAAGCTATATAACAGATAAGTGGCTTAGCTCTCCATCCCATCATTTTTCACCGTTTAACTGTTGTTTAAGTGTTGGTTTGTAGCTTGATAATGGGATTAGCCTAAAAATTTGCATGTTGTGGTTTGTCCTAATAAATAGCATTCTTTTGAACCTTTTATGTGTTTGGATCTAAGTATAATAGAGCACATTCACCACACAGATGGGTGATCCCTGTGTGCCAAGCCCTGAGCCCACCCCAAGACTTCTCCTGTGTCAAAATATCCTTTGGGTAAGACCATAAACTAAGGTTCCCCCATGTGTGCGCACACACACACACACACACACACACACACACACACACACACACACACACACACACACACACACACATACACACACACACACACACACACACACACACACACACACACAAAAAAAACTGCAGGCACTAAAAGTAAAACTAAAACTAGTAAAAATCACCAGTCTTCAAAATATTGAAATTAGGAATCATACTAATTTTTACTATACTTTATAGTATGCAGAAGAAAAAGAAGAGAGAGAGAGAGAGAGAGAGAGAGAGAGAGAGAGAGAGAGAGAGAGAGAGAGAGACAAAACAAACAAAAAACCACTCACAAAATGACCATACCACTAAATTATTAAAGTACCCTGACAGTTTGTCATGTGGCAGTTTTACATTTCAGACTTCAAGCCAATGTTGGGGAAATATCTGGAAAAAAAAGGTTGGACTGCAAATGGGCTTTGTTGAGCACATAGATCATACCAGCTTGAAGTGAACTAAACTGCACAGAAAATGCACCTAGATGGCACTTTTGGCAGCAGTTTTTCATGGCATGAGCCATGTCACAGCCAAACTTTAGTGTTGTTTGTACCCCACTTTGGTGGATCTTTTAAAACATGAAATATATATGACTTAGTGCCAAAAGGTGCACATGCAAGGGGTTATGCACTTCAGTTGAAAATAAAACATTGTTGAAAACTGTTTTTATTTGAAATGTTGTGTACTTGCATGAATGAATGAATATATAGTACAGATAATTTCAGCAACCAGGCTGTGGTTGATTTCCAGATACAGTCATCACACACTGAAAAAGCGCTGAAAAATGACAGCCAAAAACGGACATCCATATACTGAGTGATTTTTGTCACTTTGGTTACAAACAGATCGCAAGCACATGGAGAAAAAATCACTGATTTGTATGCGGAAAACATAATTTTATACGGATAATATAACATCAACACTCACGATAGTTGTATTTTCGATCAGTTGATCGCGAATGTTTGCCTTGTATGTACGTCGGATGTGTTGCAAACTTGAACTGAAAACTTTGAACAACTGAAAACTTTGAACCACTGAAAAATGACAGCATCACTTCAGAATCACCAGAAACGTTGCGTGTGTTCCGATCCATGCATTTGCACTACACAGCGATACTTCTTTTTTTTTTCAGCGAAGTTTTGCATGAAATCTGAAGAATATTTCCCCGATCGTTTGATATTGTTGTAATATCCGACGTCCCAACAAGATATCTAATATTTTGTTCAAAACAAACGAGAAAGCAGTCTCTTTTTTTATCGACAACATCCGGAACGTCACGTGACCTTTCCTGAGTACCTTCATTGTCCTGGCTGCATGGTGTGTCTTTGTTTGGAAACACTGAAAGGTGTGTTGTAGTCTCCTTCAATGGTCCGATGTAGGTACGGTGGTCTGATGTAGAACATGCACTGTGTGTTTTTTCAGGAGTTTACTGAGATTATTTTCAAGTTTTCCGCTGATTTGGGTGTGCGAAATGAAAGTACTGTGAAAAGTGGCATCTTCCCGCGCCGAAGATTTGAAACCCGTTTTTTTATACTTAGCCGAGTACAGCGTGAGGAATTGCATTATGACAAGGCAATATCTTGTAAATCTTACATGCAACTGTTGATTCAGGATGTGTACTCAATTTCATCAGAAACTTGTCAGTTATAAGTGCATGCTTTTTGTAGACTGTTTAGTGGTGTCGCAAGAATATTTTGTTAACTGAGTGAGAGTGACGAAGTTACAGTTTTTTTTTTCTGGAAGCAATTTTTGTCCTGAAAGTTATGTCAGACATCATGTCTGCCACACAACTGTTGGTGTAATGTGACGTACAACATTAAACTTTTAAACTTTTAAAGTCCAGCAGATGTTAGTAATGCTAATAGCGGTTCTGAGAAATGAGTACTGATTTGTGTAGAAGTCATGGTGTGTAGGTTTGACAGATTTATACTGAGCATATCAGTATTGGGACAGTTGCAGGTTATTGGGTTAATAATTTCATATTCATAACACTTCAAATTCATTGACATGACCAGGGTATGCTGAACTGAGTGTACTCCTGAGCCAAGTGGTACAGCAAGGAGGAAAACATCAAACACAGACAGTTACAGACGGTACAGAGAGAGGCTGGCCGCAGAGAATCCACATCTCAAAGAGCTTGGGGGGGGGGGGTTGGGGGGGGGGGGGGGGGCTGGACTTAATTGTTAATTACCTTGATCAAATCAGGTCATTCTGATTTGTTTTTGTTAGATTGATCAAAGCAAACAGAATGTTTTCTATGCTAAAAATTGGGGGAATGTTATTTTGTTGTAATACTGATGTAATACAGAAATTTGTTTCATTTAATTTTTATGACTTGTTGTTAAATGCAAACCAAGAAAAAATCTTCTCACTGTGTTTTTGCATGCACTTGTATGGCTGATTGTAGTATATTGCATAAAAAGGTGTGTTACTTGTTATATAAAAAAAATTGAGTTATGGGTTTATGTCGTCCATCAGATATTACAACAATCAACATGTCACAGTCATGTGTTAAATTATATGAGTGTACAAAATTTGGCACTAATAGTGTGACTTGATTTTGTGCATACTTGTGCAAAACTGAAGACACAATGAACTATGCATGTTGTAATATCTGATGTACAACATGCGGGCTTTTATGACCTTTGTCAGCAAATATCTCCAAAAGTGCAGAAGTTTTTATCTTTTGCTTTGAAGAAATCTTTCCTAGCATTGTGCACATTGTAAAAACACAACTAGTTTCAATGTATCATCAACTTTATTTTCTACCCCCTTTGTCCTGTTTTCATGCACACCTTTTGGCACTAAGTCATATATACATGTAAATCTACATGATTCATTATGACTTGAGCAGTGATTTGGTTCAAGAGTAGAAAATAGTGATGTATGTTGAATTGTTGATTATTTTGTCATAAAAGCAATCAGCCACATACAGTATTGAAATTAATACATTCAGACTTTTACAATTGTATGTAATGCAATTCTTTTATAAGTTTATATAGAGCCAATGATATAAGATTACAGCAACATACTGCACTAAGTCAGAATTAGCAAGGACTGCCATTGTATTCATAGTATTATATATATTTATAGTTCAGAACTGAGTTATTAACCTAAATTTCATGCACACATTTGAACCCTCCTCCCTCCTCCCCTTCACATACACATGCACATACTGTGAGTGTGACACACATACATATGCATGCATGCTCAAAACTTAAACACCACACTGTTACTTCTAAAGGATCACAGACACCCCCCCCCCCCCACATATAATGTACATGTATGCACACACACACACACACACACACACACACACATACACACACACACACACACACACACACACACACACACACACACACCACACACACACACCACACACACATATATATACACACACAGCACAGAGAAGACTTATTCATTTCTGTCCAATTCACTGATCTACAAATGGATTGAACTGCCTTTTGACAGCTTTCTACTTTCTCAAGATTGTTTCACAGTTATTACAGTCACAACACAGAAGAGCTGTTTTGTTTTTGAACAAAAATGTCATTTAAGAAAGGCTGTAACTTGTTCACAATCACAGTCAGGGAGATATGTTGTTAACGTTTAAAGGAAGAACATAATTTGTGGCTGAAACTTTAAACATAATACTTTTTTGTTTTGCTGAGATGTCAAATTTTTACAATACTCTAGCTCTGTAAATCTTTTTGCACACCTATAATATAACAATAAAAAGAAAGTATAATTAACAGAAATTAATATAAATGGTGCTGACATAAAAATATCAGGGTGATTCTGTTTGAGAAATTTGTTTTCCCCAGTGATGCCAGTCTGTGTGTAATCTGTCACACACACACACACACACACACACACACACACACACACACACACACACACACACACACACACACACACACACACACACACACACACAATTTAAAAACTAAAGTCTCCTCCATTGTTAAGCAAAGTAAATGCTAAATGGAAATGCCAAAAGACTGCCTATAACCATTTCTTTAAACAGAACTGAACAGAACTAGAAGTGTGCATGCTAATTTGACAGCACTGAGCAAGACCTTTTTTGGAAGTGGGTCCATGTTTAGACAAAGAGGAAATAATCACAGTCACGATCTGGTGGTTGAGTCAGTGTCAGGTGACACTGACAGTGATAAAACTAAACCCCTCACAATAAACCTTGACCTTAGAAATTGTGCATTTACCACAACGCTTGACGCCTACATTGTGATTCAGGAAGTATAATGAGACTGATGTTACAGCAGTAACTAAGAAGATGGCATTCTTGTTTGTACACATAGCCATGTTGTCAGTTTATGATTATGATGTGCATGTGTGTGTGTGTGTGTGTGTGTGTGTGTGTGTGTGTGTGTGTGTGTGTGTGCAATGCTATGTGTGCACAGTTATATGGGGGTGGGGGGTGGGGGTTGGGGGGTAGAGATGGCAGACTATGTTAAAAATTGTCAATTGTCATTAAGTTGTATCAGCATAGATCAGTTTTAAGTTTTATAGATTATCTGTACTTGTAACATTACTAATAAAAAATGTGGGGAGTCTGTTGACAATTTGTACATTATCTCATCACTGAATAAACTTACTCACCTTTGCAATATGCATTCATTACGGACCTTTGTTTCTCCTGATTTCCAAAGGCAACAAATGTTTTTGCTGCCAGCATTTTCTTGCTTTTAGAATTTACATTTTGATGTGGAAAACCCCAAACTGTGTCCATTTGTGATGTTCATTTTCCAGTTGTACTGATACCTGAAACATGTCATCATTGTTGACCAGTTCTAAAAACACTGCACACATTCCTGTCTACATTGCACTTTCATTTTTCACTGACACTTGACAGTGTTCCCAAGCAAGAGTTATGGCAAGTATAATTACATATTTACTGGGTTCACTATATTTGTTACAAACGACCACTCTTACAAACATCCCACATAAGTGCTGATTTTCAGTCTTCATCATATAATAGGTACTTGGAATGCCTAACCTGCACAGGCCCTAAGTGCTTACACATTCTTTAAATATATCAAATGTTTTCAAGATTCAGTGTATACCCACCCACCCACCCACACACATACAATACTTTGTTTGGCACTTGCAAGTGTTTCAAAAGACAATGATAGTGTGTCTGTGTTATTTGTCTTCACCGAATGGAGGAAGAGGAAATTTCAGATTCTGGACAAAGATAGTAACTGTGTCTTTGTTACAGGATTCATTTGTGATCTCTCTTTGCTTTTGTAGTGTTTGATGAATCAGAACTCGGATTGATTCTAAAGTTGCTGGGGTAGGTGATTTGTATTTTATGATGCGATGTTCTTGGGCTGCATGTCCAAACAGAAACTTGTTGATGCCAACAAGCACTCTGTGTTGGATGAAGATAACATGGACAGTGTTCATGGCTGTTATACTTTACCAACTAAAATTGTTGAAGTGTGTAATAGTAGCTGCTGACCATACTTTTTGTTGCATTTACTATCACAGTATTGTACTCCGAACAAATTATTTCTTGTTTGTAAAATTTGTATGCTTCATTCCAGTGTTTCTGTGTTTGAGACAGTCATTTGTTCTGACCAGTTTTCTGAATGTTATTTGCAGACACAGTGATTGCATAATACCTATGTTATTTGCAGACACAGTGATTACATAATACTTACACCTAAAGCAAGATTAATCCATTTTGATTGTTAAAAATCTTTCATTGGTAACTAAAACAATCCACAAAAAGTACTGAAAACAAATACAAAAGATATATATATATATAGAGAGAGAGAGAGAGAGAGAGAGAGAGAGAGAGAGAGAGAGAGAGAGAGAGAGAGAAACCACAACAAGGCTGTGTGACGCCTGGGCACCGCACCTTGCAGGAAGGACTGAGTGTGTCATGTAGAGAAAGCATAACAAAGTCCAAGCATGTTTTGTATTGGAAACTTTTTACTCTGAATTTTCACCCTAGAGGGCTTTAGGAATCAGTCAAGCCGACCGGGCAGGCCTTGACAAAGCTGTCAAGGGCGAAAATTCAGAGTGAAAAGTTCCCAATACAAAACATGCTTGGACTTTGTTATACTTTGTCTCTCTCTGTTTCTATTTCCATCATCAAAAAATGGTTTTCATCCAAATGTAAGCTGTATCATATTATATATAAAGTAAACATTTCCATCATCAAAAAATGGTTTTCATCCAAGTGTAAGCTGTATCAGTGTATGGCTTAAAACATAGGGAAGGTACCACCAAATATTATTCCATTTGCCAATGATATGGTTGAGAAAAGCTAAGTTTGAGTCAGATTTGGGGGTAAGGTGTTCGACTTTGGATCCCAACCTTTTTTTGTCACAGACTCGTGTAGTTTGAAGTGAATTTAATGATAATAATGTATGGCTGTAATTTTACCCCCCCCCCCCCCCCCCCTTTGCATTTTACATTTTGATTTGTAATGCTATGGGTTTAATTTAATTTTATTTTATACTGTATGTTTTAGTGTCATTGTCTATGTTGTATGCATTGAATCTTGAAAACCTGTACATTTAAAGAATGCATGTGTAAGCGCTTAGGTCCTGTGCGGGTTATGTCCGCTAAGTACCCATTATTATTATATATTATTAATATTATTGTAAAGTACTGAGAGGCTGCCCATGAATGGGTACTTAGTAGCACTATAAAAAGAAATCATTTATTGTGTTATTAAGAAATGTTGTTCTTGGTCAATTTCAGCGGTGATCAAGTATCAGAACAAGAGCGACATGGGTGGATTGTTTCTTGTGCGTGACAGCACAGTGTCAGACACTGATTTCTCCCTGTCGTTGACCACAGATGGTCGGACCTACCACTTCCAGATTCAAGAGAAGAAAGAGGGGTATTTTCACATCGATGATGGCCCTCTTGTACATGGTAAGGGTTCTTCCTTTTATTTCTGGTTCATGTTGTTTATTGTGCTCATTTCTCTACTAAAACAGTAAAAGAGTCTGGTGAGAATTTGCACATGGAGCTATTTTCCTGCAGGGAGAGTACATGAATACAATACATACAAGATTTTTAAAAATTATTGTTAGCATTATGTTTATATGCAATGGCCTTCACCATTTAGATAGTTGAACGCTGAGTTGCATTACCTACCACAAGAACTGATTGAGTGGTATTTATAGTGTTTAACCAGTCTAATCAGTGTGTATGTTGTGTTGTGTGTGTGTGTGTGTGTGTGTGTGTGTGTGTGTGTGTGTGTGTGTGTGTGAGAGAGAGAGAGAGAGAGAGAGAGAGAGAGAGAGAGAGAGAGAGAGAGAGAGAGAGAGAGAACACGAACAGGCATGAATGAGTGAGTGAAATTTGATACATGAGAATTTCCACACAAAACATAGCGTGTTCACAGCACCAGATGTACACATGCATACATCACTCAGTTATACATTGTGAGCATACAACATGTAAATAAGGCAGCAGAACATCTGATCAATTCAACACCAGTATTGGGAAAAAACAAGAAAAAAAGCAGTCAATGCTTATCTTATAAGGAACAGTAAGGGGAGGGAGGGGGGGTCGGGGGGGTTGGGGTGGGGGGGGGGGGGGGGGCACTATCACAAGCAGTCAGAAGGATTGGGTGGAGTATTATGTCACAGTCCATCCTTTGTAACCACTTCAATGTGTGCATGAAGTTTACGTTTGAAGGAGCTGAATGACTGACAAGAGCTGACTGTCAGAGGTAGGTTGTTCCATAGATAAGCACCAGAGAAGGATATACTTGTTTTGAATACGTCTATCCTTGGCCTAGGCAAACTAAGGTGATAGTTCCTAGAATTGGAATTGCATGAGGGAGTGTGTGTGTACAGGTTAGATATGTACTCTGGGGCCTCATTGCTAAAGACCATGTACATGAACAAACCTTTGTTATATATATATTCAAGTTGTTTTTGTAGGCTCATTATTCTCATCTCCATTAATTTCTGGTCAGTAGTTAGAGTTGTGTCTGGAAGGATTAACTTTACAGCTCTTCTTTGCGGAGAATTTAATCTCTTTTTGAGAACATCACTACATCTGTCCCACACGACTGACGCATAATCAATGTGAGGTTTAATGTGGGCATTGAAGAACAGTTTTCTGGTGTCAGTGTCTATGATGTACCTTAATTTTGACAGAAGGAAGACTTGTCTTGAAACTGTTTTACACACATTATTAGTATGTGAGTCCCAGCAAAGTATATTGTCTATGGTTATACCTAAAAGATGGTGTTCTGACACTTGGATCAGTTTTTGCCCCGTTTAGAACGAGATCGAGTGGTCAGGGTGACAGATGGTGTTTCTGTCTGGTAGCGATTGTCATAGACTTGGTCTTGATTGGATTGATGACCATATGATTATTATCACACCAGTTGGATACCAGAGAGAGAGAGAGAGAGAGAGAGAGAGAGAGAGAGAGAGAGAGAGAGAGAGAGAGAGAGAACTTGAACTCAAAAACTTTATTTTACAAGAATTGTAGTTTAAGTTCAGTCAAAAACCTGCCTTACAACTAGTCTTCTAAGCTACTGATGAGTAGATATCAAATTACATGCACTATATATATATATACACACACATAGGCATGAATGAGTGAGTGAAATGTTATACATGAGAATTTCCACACAAAAGAGAGAGAGAGAGAGAGAGAGAGAGAGAGAGAGAGAGAGAGAGAGAGAGAGAGAGAGTGCGTGTGTGTGTGTGTGCATGGGTGTGTACATGTGTTCAAAGTGATCAGAAAGATGTTGAATGAAGTGTTATAGCGTATTTGTTTATATAATTAGTGTGATTTTATTGTGCTCTTGGTTCTATATATATATGTTTTTTGGGGCTCACGTTAGTTGTAAGTGTTTTATAAATACTCTTTTACATTACATATAAGCTAATAAAGGCTGTTGTCTGTGTGCCCAGGGCTGGAGTGTCTGATTCAGCACTACACAGATGCATCCAATGGGCTGCCCACCAACCTGGAGTCCTTCTGTCGAGGGTTGCCTCCCCCCCATCGTGTTCGTAAAACAGGTCCCACAACTCTGCTTCACCGTGCTGTTCGAGAAGGTAGGTGTGAGCTTGCTGTTTCCTTCTAGGCTGCTTTAGAGACATAGAAATCGTATTGATCCAGTCTGCTTAGTGCATTGCTTTTATGTTGAAGTTGCATCACAGATTCCTAGAATTTACATCACAGAATCACAGAATCTGTACCACAGGATCATAGACTTTACACCACAGAATCTATGGTACAGAACAGTACCATTTACATGACAGACTTTGCATCACAGAATCATAGAATTTGCATCACACTATACAGAATTACAGAATCTGCACCACAGGATCAGAGATTCTACACCACATAGTCTTGGGTACAGAACAGTACAATTTGCAAGGCAAACTTTACAGCACAGAATCATAGCATTTGGATCACAGAATGTGGGATACAGAATTAGAGAATCTGCACCACAGGATCTATATATCACAGAACCATAGATTTTACATGACATAATCTGTGATCCAAGCACATGAAAGGTTCAAAAGAATGTCTTTATGAGGACAAAATGTCTTCATGAGGACAAAATGTCTTTATGAGGACAAAACATAACATGTGAATTTTCAGTGATCCCATTTATCAAGCTACAAAGTGACACTACAAAATGACAAGCAGTCATTCTTGTTTCAGATTTTGTCTCCACATAATCTGTACTATAGAATTAAAGTAGGCTGACGTACTGATAAAGCACTTTATCCGTGGGCAATAACTATGTTTGGAAAGAAGTATTAGAACTGAAAATAAGAAGGTGACAGTTAAAACAGAGCTCACTGCATGCAAACTTCACGAACAGAAAGAACACAGGGTGTGTAATGAGTAAGGCTGCAGCTGCCACAACGTAATCAGTAATGATGGGGATAAGAACAATGCCCAGATGGAACCTGAGCTGTTGAAAACTGGACCATTGCTCTTGTGTATCATTCTTTCCCCCACTGCTGTGTCGCAGGTAGGATTCTTTCCCCCACTGCTGTGTCGCAGGTAGGATTCTTTCCCCCACTGCTGTGTCGCAGGTAGGATTCTTTCCCCCACTGCTGTGTCGCAGGTAGGATTCTTTCCCCCACTGCTGTGTCGCAGGTAGGATTCTTTCCCCCACTGCTGTGTCGCAGGTAGGATTCTTTCCCCCACTGCTGTGTCGCAGGTATGATTCTTTCCCCCACTGCTGTGTCGCAGGTACGATTCTTTCCCCCACTGCTGTGTCGCAGGTAGGATTCTTTCCCCCACTGCTGTGTCGCAGGTACATTCATTTCCCCCACTGCCATGGTGCAGGTGCAATTATTTCCTCCATTGCTATATTGATTCAATTGTTCCCCTCATTGCCAATGGGAGCCCTACACTGATCATATCCCATCTACCTGATGGTTAGGAGACAGCACAGCAATTCAGTGGCCTTTGTTGGCTTTGATTAGTGTTCTGAAGCTGTCAGCTGAGTCAGTCCACTGTGACTGGCTGTGAACCGGGGTGTTGTAGAGGTGGTTTGGGCCATCTCAGTATCTGGGACAGTCTGCACACAAGGTTTGTGGAGGTTTGGTGGTGCAGAGCAAGTGCACTCACTTTCAAAGTAAAGTCAAAAACCATCATAGAAGTTAAATTATTGTTCCAGTACAGCTGCTGAACTAGGAGTAGTAGAATTTTACTATTACTAACTACTATTAGTACAGTACTAGTACTAGTAGTAACAGTACTAGTACTAGTAGTAACTTGAACAAGTTGAAGGCAAATGTTTACTGGTAAAAACTGGCATGTACAACTACAACTGCCAGTCTAACAGAACCACTGAGTCTGATGTTCCCTCTTCCCTTATCTTGAACTTCATCAATTAATTTACACTGATTGAGCCTAGTTCAGAAGTTGCTGATTTAGGTAAAGTGATCAAACTCTATTTTTGTCCCTTCACATTCTAAATAAGTGTTGTTGCTTTTTAATGCCAAGATAGGTCACTGAGCATGAGACTCTTCTGCCACCATTCCATGTTTTTTCAAACACCTTTACTTTAGCTTTCAGTTTTACTTTTGTGAGTGTAACAGGGAATGCGCATTACATTATAATAATAATATATTGCTTTTACAAAGTTTGAGTTTGATCAAGGTTCCTATTAATAGGACTAGAACTGCACTAAAACTGAAAAGGATGCACTAGACTTATGCCTAGAGGGTCCCACAGGATGCACTAAGAAAGTGCCAGGAAGTCCAGACCTCCTGTTCTCAAGTGCCAAGGGACCCTCTAAAGGTTGTAGCAGGGTGCCCCATGGACCTCCTTAAAATACTTGCTTGTAGGAGCCCTGGACATGTATCATTTGCCTAGCTGGTACAAGTTAGATCCAGCATGTATCAGTTGTCAAGCTGATGCAAGTTAGATCCGACATGTATTAGTTGTCTGACATGTAGCTGTTGTCCAGCTGATGCAAGTTAGATCCAACATGTTTCAGTTGTCCGGCATGTCTCAGCTGTCCAGCTGATGCAAGTTAGATCCGACATGTATCAGTTGCCCCCCATGTATCAGTTAGCAGGATGATGCAAGTTAGATCTGACATGTATCAGTTGTCCCCCATGTATCAGTTAGCAGGACGATGCAAGTTAGATCTGACATGTATCAGTTGTCCCCCATGTATCAGTTAGCAGGATGATGCAAGTTAGAGCTGACATGTATCAGTTGTCCCCCATGTATCAGTTAGCAGGATGATGCAAGTTAGAGCTGACATGTATCAGTTGTCCAGCTAGATCTGACGTGTCAGTTGTCCAGCTGATATTAGTTAGATCCGACATGTATTAGTTGTCCAGCATGTATCAGTTGTCTAGCTGATGCATGTTACACTTGGCATGTATCAGTGGTCCAGCTGATGTTAGTTAGATCTGGCATGTATCAGTGGTCCAGCTGATGTTAGTTAGATCTGGCATGTATCAGTTGCCCAGCATTGTATTAGTGGTCAAATGGATGCAAGTTAGATCTGGCATATATCAGTTGTCTGACATGTATTAGTTCTCAAGCTGATGCAGATTAGATCTGACATGTATCAGTTGTCCAGCTGATGCTGATGTTGTCCAGCAGTTGTCCAGCTGGCATGTATCAGTTGTCTGGCATTGTATGAGTTGTCCAGCTGATGCAAGTTAGATCCGGCATGTATCAGTTATATGGGCATGTATCAGTTGTCAAGCTGATACAAGTTAGATCCGGCATGTATCAGTTATATGGGCATGTATCAGTTGTCAAGCTGATACAAGTTAGATCCGGCATGTATCAGTTATATGGGCATGTATCAGTTGTCAAGCTGATACAAGTTAGATCCGGCATGTATCAGTTATATGGGCATGTATCAGTTGTCAAGCTGATACAAGTTAGATCCGGCATGTATCAGTTATATGGGCATGTATCAGTTGTCAAGCTGATACAAGTTAGATCCGGCATGTATCAGTTATATGGGCATGTATCAGTTGTCAAGCTGATACAAGTTAGATCCGGCATGTATCAATTGTCTGGCATGTATTGGTTGTCAAGCTGATACAAGTTAGATCTGACATGTAACAATTGTCCAGCTGATGTTAGTTAGATCTGACATGTATCCGTTGTCCAGCTGATGTTAGTGAGATCCGACATGTATCATAGATCCAGCATGTATCAGTTGTCCAGCTGATGCAAGTTAGATCTGACATGTATCAGTTGTTAGCTGATGTTAGTTAGATCTGACATGTATTAAGGCGTGTGAGTTGTCCAGCTGATGCAAGTTAGATCCAGCATGTATCAGTTGTTTGGCTGATGCAAGTTAGATCCAACATGTATCAGTTGTCCAGCTGATGTTAGTTAGATCTGGCATGTATCAGTTGTCAAGCTGATGCAAGTTATATCCAACGTGTATGATTTGTCCAGCTGATGCAAGTTAGAATCCTGATGTATCAGTTGTCCGGCATGTATGAGTTGTCCAAATGATGCAAGTTAGATCTGACATATATCAGTTCTCCAGCTGATGTTAGTTAGATCTGGCATGTATCAGTTGTCTGGAATTGTATCAGTTGGCCAGGTGATGCAAGTTAGATCCGACATGTATCAGTTGTCTGGCTGATGCAAGTTAGATCCAACATATATTAGTTGTCCAGCTGATGGAAGTTAGATCTGGCATGGATCAGTTGTATGGCATGTATCAGTTATCAAGCTGATACAAGTTAGATCCAACATATACCTGTTATCCAGCTGATGCAAGTTAGATCCGACATGTAACTGTTGTCCAGCTGATGCAAGTTAGATCTGACATATATCACTTGTCCAACTGGTGTTAGTTAGATCCAACATCTATCAATTGTCTGGCATATATCAGTTGTCCAGCTGATGCAAGTTACATCTGGCATGTATCAATTGTTTGGAATGTATCAGTTGTCAAGCTGATACAAGTTAGATCCGGCATGTATCAGTTGTCTGATTGATGCAAGTTAGATCCAACATGTACCAGTTGTCCAGCTGATGTTAGTTAGATCTGACATGTACCAGTTGTCTGGCGTGTATGAGTTGTCATGCTGATGCAAGTTAGATCTGGCATGTATCAGTTCTCTGGTATGTATCAGTTGTCAAGCTGACACAAGTTAGATCTGACATGTATCAGTTGTCCAGCTGATGTTAGTTAGAACCAACATGTATCAATTGTCTGGCATTTATCAGTTGTCCAGCTGATGTAAGTTAGATCCAGCATGTATATGTTGTCCAGCTGATGCAAGTTAGATCCAACATAGTTGTCTGGCATGTATGAGTTGTTCAGCTGATACATCCATGTATCCAGCATATAGGAGTTGTCCAGCTGATGCAAGTTAGATCCCGCATGTATCAGTTGTCTGGTTGATGCAAGTTAGATCCAACATGTATCAGTTGTCCAGCTGATGTTAGTTAGATCTGACATGTATCAGTTGTCTGGTATGAGGTGTCATGTCCAGCTGATGCAAATTATATCAGAGTATCAGTTGTCTGGTTTGTATGAGTTGTCCAGCTGATGCAAGTTATATCCAACATGTATCAGTTGTCTGGCATGTGTGAGTTGTCCAACTGTTGGAAGTTTGATCCAACATGTATCAGTTGTCTGGCATACATATCAGTCATCTAGCTGATGTAACACAAGTTAGATCTGGGCTGTTTTAGCTGTCTGGCTGGTGCAAGATATATCATGTATGTATCTGCTGTCTGGCAGAACAAGTTAGATCCAGTATACATATCAGCTGTCCAGGTGGCACAAGTTAAATCTGGTGTGTATCAAACCAGAGGGTGTTGTAGAAAGGACAAAGGACATCATATGCAATGCAGAATACTTCTGCACAGCTGCTGCTTCATATTAGACATGACCCTTTAAAACCGGCCAGGGACCCTCTAAAAGTTGTAGCAGAGAGTCCTGGGAACCTCCATAAAATACTTGCTAATGGGAGCCCTGCATGTTGCTGGTACAATAATTTTCTCCCATTGATGTGTTGCAGGTGATGCAGACATCGTCCAGCAGATCCTGGACAGTTCTAACTGCCCAGACATCAATGGCAAGAACATGAATGGTGCGTTGGGGACACTGATGATGATACTGACTGGTAGAACTCAGCAATGCACACAAACATGTCTGACACACTAAGCTGGGTCCTGATGCACTAAGCTGGGTCCTGATGCTCTAGGCTGGGCACTGACACACTGAGCTGGGTCCTGATGCACTAAGTTGGGTCCTGATGCTCTGAGCTGGGTCCTGATGCACTAAGCTGGGTCCTGATGCACTAAGCTGGATCCTGATGCTCTGAGCTGGGTCCTGATGCACTAAGCTTGGCACTGATGCTCTAAGCTGGGTCCTGGTGCTCTAAGCTGGAAGCTAGGTCCTGATGCTCTGAACACATGAACCCTGTGTCACCTGTACATGCTAGACTGGGCAAGGTACAAGACAAAACTTTATTAATCCATTGCATACATCTGTGTGTGTGTGTGTGTGTGTGTGTGTGTGTGTGTGTGTGTGTGTGTGTGTGTGTGTGTGTGTGTGTGTGCATTAGTCATAATTAAACACTCCAGTGCAGTCAGTAATGAAAGTGACCCTTTGAATTTGCCCTGTGACCCTCTGGGATTTTAGTAACCAATAATGTCATTTTTAAATGGACAATTAAAATTTAAAAAATTGGACTTAAGTAGAATTGGACATCTTGATCCAGAGTCCAGCGCCTTACTGGCATGGCACATGGCCACTTGACCGCCTTGATCTGTAGCGTGGAGCGTATGATGGCCGTTACCCATCTGCCTGTGAACCTATGCAGTTGATGGGCTGTTGAAATCCAAGTACTGACTGTGGATATAGCGGTGTCGTCTTTTTGTTGACAGGTGCTACAGCGTTGCACATGGCTGCCTATCAGGGCCAGGATGCCATTGTGGAGGCTTTGCTGAGAGCCAATCCTGATCTGACCATCAAGGATCGCAACGGGCACACTGCTTTGCACGTGAGGAATAGTGGAACAGCCCCACTTGTTTGGGGGGAAGCTGGTTGTTGCTGGGAAGAAAAAACACAGAAAAATCGCTGGCCTGACATGTGCATATTATTCATGCAGATGCATTACACGCTCACATGTACTCACAGGCATGCACACACACACACATAATTATGCATGCACGCACACACACACACACACACACACACACACACACACACACACCCATGCATACATACAAAGAGCACACATATGTGCACGCAAGCATACACACACACACACACACACACACACACACACACACACACACACACACACACACACACACACACACATGCACATGTATGCACACACACACACACACCAAGAAACACATGCATGCATGTGTACATACACCTGTGCACACCCACCCATACACACACACACACACACACACACACACACACACACACACACACACACACACACACACACATACACACACACACACACACACACACACACACACACACACACACACACACACATGCGTGCACGTGCACACACACACACACACACACACACACACACACACACACACACACACACACACACACACACACACACACACATACACAATTTTCATGCACACATACATGCAAACACACACAGAACACATTCTTTTCAAAGACTTCATTTATTCCTATTCATGACTACTTTTCCCAATGAGTCTATCCTTACGTTCATTTGCCATACTTTTATTTGGTTTGGATATATTTTTATGCTTACAGTAGGACAAAACAAATGGTGTGCCAATTTTTGACATAAATGCCTTTCATCGGTGCAGTAAACAAGTTGGTTAAAGGGACAGTGATAGTAATGAAAGGATGGAAAAACTTCCAAGTTGTTGCTCAGAGCATTTCACACATGGCTATGAACTAAACTTTTCCAGAAAATCTCTCTCTCTCTCTCTCCACCATATCTCTTCAACAACTGCTAAAGGTGAATATTTTCTCCACTCTTGTAATTCAAATGTATAATGTGATTGTGTGAATTGATGCAGATGTTTTTCTACATATAAACTCGATACAAACAGTTTTAAAAAAGAAATAAAGATTTTCCAGAAGCAGAATCTCCAGTTGTCTTCATATGTAATGAGATGTGAGCAGCGAAGTAGATTTGTATTCATGATTCACTCTGATGTGACCTTTACTGTCGTCTTGGCATTAAATGTCAGAAATGAAACATTTAACGAGTTTACGTATCACACAAATATGTTGTGCATTGCAGAGAGCATGTGTGGGAGACAGACCAACAACGGTGAAACTGCTGATCAGGGTAGGTCACTGCGACCCCCAAGTGCGATGTCCCCAGACAGGCTGGGTGCCGCTGCACGAGGCGGCCATGAGAGGCAGCATGGAGTGTGTCAGGGTAGGTAACAAGTATGGTAACTGCTGCACCATCGCTGGTGAAAGATCTTTTTTGCTGGCCTGTCTGGAACAATTTGCCTCTAACACTCTGCCACTCTGATTCTGCCTCCTCTTTTAAAACCACCCTCAAGACGCACCTGTTTAATAATTATTTCTAAACATGTGTGTGTGCGTGCATGCATGTGTGTGCATGAGTGCGTGTGTGTGTGTGTGTGTGTGTGTGTGTGTGTGTGTGTGTGTGTGTGTGTGTGTGTGTGTGTGCGTGCATGCATGTGTGTGTGTGTGTGTGCATGCATGTGTGTGTGTGTGCGTGCACGCATGTGTGTGTGTGTGTGTTGTGTTATTGTAAAGCACCCTGTGCTCCCACCTTGTGTGGTAGATGGCGCTGTAGAAATCCTCTTCATTATTAATTATTATCATCTGCTGCAGGCTTTGCTGGAACTCCGTGCCACACCCTTCCCCAGAAATGATGATGGTGAGACCCCCGTGGATGTGGCCATTAAGTACAGACGTCTGGATGTGATAAAAGTCTTTGGTAAGGGCCATGATATGCTGTGCCAAGGTAGCACAGTCTGCACCCATACGTGACGATGCCATGAACAGTTGTTGCCCTTCATAACTGAGTGGCTCACTGAAAAGACTTATGTAATAGTCTTTGTGAACTGATGGCTGATCATGCAAAGAGAGTGTTGTTGTCTTGTTTTCGTGACTTTGGAATAGGGATTTGTGACAATATCCACTTTTAGCCCCATCGGTCCGCCATACTGAAATGGTATGAGAATGTGTGTGCGTGTGTGTGTGTGGTGTGCATATGCGTGTGTGGTGTGGTGTATGTGTGTAGTGTGTGTGTGTGTGTGTATACAGAATGAACTTGAAGTGAGCACAACATTGGCATATCAGTTCATTGTGGACTAAGCCAGTACACATGCACACATGCATGGGCAAAAGACCTATAATTGCCTGTGGCACATGCAGGTGTACACACATGTTCTCATACCATCTGAGGATGGTGAACTGATGGGGCTAAAAGTGGATATTGCAAGATTTTTAACAAACATGTTGAGAAATGTGAAGAACCACTGTCTATTAAAAAAAAATTGCATTCCCCTTGATATGGCTCACAGTGCTTCTTCACTTCCGTGCCTTGTTAAGGCCAAGATCGCTGGGTCCCAAACCCTACAGAAATGGTGGTTTGTGTGGTATTTGCGCTACTGAAATCAACAGGTTTGACATGACTGGTTGTTGCAGACACCCTCCAGCCCCGAGCCCCCAAAGCCAACATGAAAGACTGGTACCACCCAGAGCTGGACCGTCAGGTAAATACAGTGATGTTGGGTGCAGTTTGTCAGGGACTGCAGTACTGCAAGCCAAAAGGGTCGGGCCTTGCTTTTAAATGATCT
>OY757554.1:16720306-16721932 GCA_963584105.1 Alviniconcha strummeri | reverse complement strand
TTGCATTTTGAAAATTGTGTCTCATGCCAATACGGTTTTCTGTATTTTGTATTCTGTACTGAAGTGACTGTATTGTGAAGTCATGTATTTTGAGTCACTGTATCCAGTTTTATGTGTTCTGAAGTTGTGTATTTTGAAGTTGCTATATTCTGATGCTATGCATTGTGTCTTGTGACAATACTGTTTTCTATTTTTTGGTATTTTATATTGAAGTGACTGTACTGTGAAGTGCTGTATTTTGAGGTCACTGTGTCTGAATCCAGTAAATGATGTTTTTTTTGTATTTGACTGACAGCCCCTCCAGCTGGTCGCCCAGCCAAGGAAAAGGAACTGTACAAAATTGACATCAAACATATCAAAAAGGTATTGCACCGGGAACTGCACATAACTAACACTGAACATATCCACACACAAAACTGTAGACTGGGATTTACACAAAATCATCAGACATATCAAAAAAGGTATTGCACTGGGAACTGCACATAACTAACACTGACATATCCACACACAAAACTGTAGACTGGGATTTACACAAAATCATCAGACATATCAAAAAAGGTATTGCACTGGGAACTGCACATAACCAACATTGAACATATCCACACACAAAGCTGTAGACTGGGATTTACACAAAATCATCAGACATATCAAAAAAGGTATTGCACTGGGAACTGCACATAACTAACACTGAACATATCCACACACAAAGCTGTAGACTGGGATTTACACAAAATCAACATCAGACATGTGAAAAAAAGGTATTGCACTGGGAACTGTGCATAATCAACATCCAACTTACCCAAAAAGATACTGCACTGGGAACTGCTCAAAATTAACATTGAACATATCCACACAAAAATGTACTCTAGGAACTACACAAAATCAACATTGAACATATCCACACAAAAATGTACTCCTAGGAACTACACAAAATCAACATTGAACATATCCACACAAAAATGTACTCTAGGAACTACACAAAATCAACATTGAACATATCCACACAAAAATGTACTCTAGGAACTACACAAAAATCAACATTGAACATATCCACACAAAAATGTACTCTAGGAACTACACAAAATCAAACATTGAACATATCCACACAAAAATGTTACTCTAGGAACTACACAAAATCAACATTGAACATATCCACACAAAAATGTACTCTAGGAACTACACAAAATCAACATTGAACATATCCACACAAAAATGTACTCTAGGAACTACACAAAATCAACATTGAACATATCCACACAAAAATGTACTCTAGGAACTACACAAAATCAACATTGAACATATCCACACAAAATGTACTCTAGGAACTACACAAAATCAACATTGAACATATCCACACAAAATGTACTCTAGGAACTACACAAAATCAACATTGAACATATCCACACAAAAATGTACTCTAGGAACTACACAAAATCAACATTGAACATATCCACACAAAAATGTACTCTAGGAACTACACAAAATCAACATTGAACATATCCACACAAAAATGTACTCTAGGAACTACACAAAATTAACATTGAACATATCAAGAAAGGTACTGGACTGCCAACTGCACAAAATTAACACTGAACATATGCACAATTTTTTTTTCACTGGGAACTG
>OY757554.1:16685306-16715306 GCA_963584105.1 Alviniconcha strummeri | reverse complement strand
TGTCATTATCATGAAATTTATCATCATCACTGTCATCATCAGCATGTTATTGCCTTCATGGTCATCAGTGTCATTGTCATCACTGTTATCATTTTCATCACTTTATTATATATTTTCTCATTATCTTGCCCGGCCTGATACAACCATCATGGTTGACTGGCCGTAAAAAATACACATCATCCTCAGCTTCCCGTGTCAGATTATTAAAGTCAAGTCTGATTCAACTGTCTGGACAGATGTTTAAAAAAAATCAATTTCTGTCAATGGTTTCCAAAGCTGAAATCTCCATTTCGCAAATACTACTTCTGAAACTGATCTGGCAATGGTATGTTGTTTTTATATGAAAGTGGGAAGGGTGGGGGAACTTTGAACTATTAATTGTTTTTCTTTTTTCTTTTTTTTCTGTTTGATTTTCTGTTTGTAGATAAGGGCATGAAAATAGTTTACTGCCATGTGAACTTTTAGTGATGGGCATAATTATGTGAACGCTAGCTGCTCTGGTTACAGGTAAAGATCAGTGACTTTGGGTTGTCACGGGCGACAGGCTCTGGCAGTGACTACTACAAAGCTTCCCACGGAGGTCGCTGGCCCATAAAATGGTGTGTACCTGTTTACAAGTCTGAAAAAAGAAAAAAAGAAGATATATGAAAAACATTTTTTTATTTGATCTCATGTGGGAAATTTGTTGCCTGGGTAAGGCTACAGCAAGCTGAGGAACAGGACTACCAGATCCTACTAACGTCTGCCTTATGATGGGACTCTTCCACTGTAAAGACATAGGGGATGTCTGTTGATGTTTTCTTTGGCAACTTGAGGAAACTTCTGCACTTAGAGATCTTAGTTCCACATTATTTCATGGATTTTCTGTGAGGTTCATATTTTGATTTTTTGTGAAACCACATTTATTCCCCAGAACTTAAAAAACAACAACAACAACAACAACAACTAAAAACAAGAACAGACAAACAAACAAAACAAAAAAACAAACAAAAAAACTGTGCAGAAAACAGAAGAAGAAAGAAACAAACAAAAAGGAAAGAAATCAACGGACAAGCTCAGCAAAGCAGGTGATGTAAGGGAAGTAACTGTGGGCACATTTGATGGCAGCATGTTTCATGTGGACATGACCAAGAAGGGCTCCTGTTAGCTTTTTTAACCTTGAGGAGAATACTGTTGGCATAAAAATTATATCTCTGTAAACAATTTGCCCGACTGAGCCCAACATTGTTGTCCATTAATACCCCTGCCTACTGTTCTTTAATTACCAGCTGCCCAGTAATCTTTTACATGTAGGGCCCAAAGTATCTTTTACATGTAGGGCCCAAAGTATCCAGGTCCGATATTAATTTATGCAGGAATAGCACAGTGGTAGAGTGCCAGACTTGTGATCAAAAGGTCACAGGTTTGAGTCCCTGCAGGAGTGGTGGGATATTTTTCTTCTCTGTACTGACTTTTATTTTGGTATCTGTACCACCCCTGTGCTACTGCAGTTGCACATAAAATATCCTGTCGTTCTGCCAAAACAGCATGTGGCAGGTTACAGATAAACACACATGCAGCCTACATACCTGGCTTTGAATAAAGTGACACTAAACTGGTGCATAGTTGTATGGTGTATTATACCGAAATTGCATCAGCTTCACATGACACTAACCATGTAACATCCAAACAGCACTGTAAGTACACCACTTTGGTGGATATTCCTGTCCGAAGAAAAGGCCAAAGCGAGTTATAAGCCAATCCTTACCTGCGTTCTCTGACCTTGTTGCTTCAGGTACGCCCCTGAGAGTGTGAACTACGGCCACTTCTCTCACGCCAGTGATGTGTGGAGTTTTGGCATAACTCTGTGGGAGATGTTCAGCTATGGAGAATCACCGTACGGGGAGAAGAAAGGCATTGAGGTGATGCAGGATATCTGTCTGTGCCAAATGATGTAATGCAAGAGATCTGTCTGTGCCACTGACATAATGCCGCAATGCTAGAGCTCTCTATCTGTGCCACTGACATAATGTCACAATGCTAGAGCTCTGTCTGTGCCAGCTGACATAATGCTAGAGATCTGTCTGTGCAACTGACATACTGCTAGAGGTCTGTTTGTTCCCAGTGACACAGTGCTAGAGCTCTGTCTGTATTAACTGACATAGTGCTAGAGCTCTGTCTGTGCCGCTGACATAATGCTAGAGATCTGTCTGTGCCAACTGACATAGTGCTAGAGCTCAGTGCCACTGATGTAATACTAGAAATCTGTACCATTGACATAATGCTAGAGATATGTCTGTGCCACTGACATAATGCTAGAGATCTGTCTGTGCCACTGACATAATGCTAGAGATCTGTCTGTGCCACTGACATAATGCTAGAGATCTGTCTGTACCACTGACATAATTCTAAGATCTCTGTTTGCCAGTTGACATAATTCAGATCTGTCTGTAGCACTGAAACAATGCTGGAGATTTATATGTGCAACTTGACATCACCACTGTTCATACTGTTATAAGTGGTGCAATGACATCACCACTGTTCATACTGTTACAGGTGGGGCAGTGACATCACCACTGTTCATACTGTTACAGGTGACACAGTGACATCACCACTGTTCATACTGTTCCAGGAGGTGAAATGATGTCACCACTGTTCATACTGTTACAGGTGGTGCAGTGACATCACCACTGTTCATACTGTTACAGGAGGTGAAATGATGTCACCACTGTTTATACTGTTACAGGTGGTGCAGTGACATCACCACTGTTCATACTGTTACAGGTGGTGCAGTGACTTCACCACTGTTCATGCTGTTACAGGTGGTGCAGTGACATCACCACTGTTCATACTGTTACAGGTGGTGCAGTTCATTGAGCGTGGGCATCGTCTGGCCCAGCCGGAGAAGTGTCCGGAAACGGTCTACAGGATCATGCTGAAGTGCTGGAACGCTGACGCCAACAGCAGACCTACCTTCAAGCAGCTGAACGAACACTTTGAGGAAGACCCACTGTATGCGGATGTGCGGGACTTTGTCAAGCAGAAGTGATGATGCTCGGAGCATGAGGGAGGGCGGAAACGATGGGCAAAAGTGTGTGAATGTGCAGAAATACTGGAGGGTGGAGACTGGCTTTGGGGGTTGGGGGGCGGGTGAAAAATGCACAGTGAGTGGCCAACATGCAGAATAGAAACGTCGTCATTGATTACAAATTCATGTAGCTGCATAACGGCTTCAGGGGCAGGAAAACCTGACTGTCAGTATATGACTGTGCTTGACTTACTGGCAGAAAGGGGACACAGAGAAAAATGGAGAAACACATCCTACTGCTCACCTGAAAGTTCCACCAGCTCTGCTGTCCACAGAACCTTCCATGCGGTGCCGTAACAAACTGCATATTGTGCACATGCATGCACCTGCCGTGACTTCGCAAAAGATGCAGGCAAACAAAATGTATTGTGGCTTTTATGCATTTAGGATCTTCTGTGAACATGTAATCCAATGGGAAAAGAATTGTCGCCTGAGTATCCGTGAATTATGATAGTCGTTTTGAAGGAGATTATATGTCTGATCGTACATCATGAGGTTGAATGACAATTTTTTATTTCCCGCTGGGATGAAAAGAGTATATTGTTATTGGTGTTGTATTTTTATTGCTGTTCTGTAGAACTATGAAGTTGATTTGAAGGAGATCCTATGTCTGTTAATGTTGAATTTGTTTTTAGCTGTGCTTTGGTTCTTTGCTTTGTAATGGGCTATGTGCTCCAATTTGGAGAAATAGCACATAAAAGAGTACATTGTTATTTTTGTTATTAATTGTTGTAGTTGATTTGAAGGAGGTCATGTCTGATAATGTAGAATTATGATAGGTGATTTGAAGAATATGATAGGTGATTTGAAAGATATAGGTGTCTGTTAATGTAGAATTATGATGGTTTAAAGGAGGTCATATGTCAATGTAGAATCATGACAGTTTATGTCTATAACTGTAGAATTATAACAGTTGATTCGAAGGAAGTCAAATGTCAATATAGAATTAGGTCATATGTATGTAACTGTAGAATTATGATGGTCGATTGGAGGGAGCTCATATGTTAATGTAGAATTGTGATAGGTTACATGAAGGAGGTCATATGTCTGTTAATGTAGGATTATATCAGTTGATGTTAAGGAGGCCATAATTATGTCTGTAAATGTAGAATGATAGCTGATTTAAAGGATATCATATATCTGTTTATATAGAATTGTGATAGTTGATCAACTGGATTTAAAGGAGGTAACATGTCTGTTGATGTAGTTTCTTTTCTTTCATACCTTTGCTGATGACTTTTGTGTACAAATGAACAGTTTCCAAAGCATTCTTTTGAACTTTTGTTTTTGATGTTTTGATTTATTTTCACAACACCGGCAGTCAACTTTGCTTGACTTTCAGATTTTGTTGTTGTTATGGTGATATACTGTTGTTGAAATCTGTTGTTTAATGGCGACATCAGCTATACAGTGTCTGGAATTACACAAGACTGTTGAAATGGAATCATTACTTACTTGTTTGTTGTGGGGATAAGCATGCTGCAAAGGCTGGTGATTTGCATGGATCTTACGCTCCACTGCGTGTGCCTTACATGATTCTTTCAAACACTTTGAACTTTACGAGCCTTGACCTTTAATTGTTTGCAAGGTTTGTTACTCACTTTTTCTAATGCCATTACGATCACTTGTCTATTGTTACAATGTCCCCCCCCCCCCCACCTCCCGAACCCCCACCCCATGTATTTGACCCCCTTGAATTATAATTATTATGCAAATGATGACATTGTTGGATATCGGTAATGCTTTCTGTGATCCAGTCACAGGTGCAGTATAAACTATAACCCTGAGGAGTGGCTGTCCCAAAGACCAGTTATAATTGACTGCTGGTACTATGGCAGTAAACAGTAGTTTCAGGTGTCGGTACTGTTACAGACAAAAGTGATCAAACTCTGGTTCCTATTGTTCCTAAGAAAGACCACAATAAGACCAACTAAAAGCGGCCCTAACTCTATTGATACTCTGCTTCGGAGGAGAGACCACCCTGAAGACTGGCTGAAAGTGGTCTTACTCACATGGCAGTATTGTTCACAGGTGCAGACACCTGCTGAACCCTCTTCAAGCACATAGTGCGTTGCGAGTCAGGAACAGTGAATCAGACTGTGACTTGTGCTTTTGTTTCACCTTGATGTAGCCTTTGCGGTTGATCGGATGTTTATTATCTAGGCACCAACAGTTACTGAAAATGCTTCTTATGATTGTTAGCAGTTGTGATTTTATGAGACATAAACATACATGGAAAGTGTGAGGGGTTTACTTTGAAATTTGTTGTTTCAATTTAATGTTGTTAACTGTGCTAAAAACCATTCTACTGCAGCTGAGAACTCAAGTGAGGTCTTCATCAGGCCATTTTGTTGCGGTGACCTACAATAATGAGAATGATGAACATTTTTAATGCTCCTGACCTTGAATGTAGAGCAGCTAAGCACGTACACAAGCAACACAGATAATCAGACATTGATACACAACAGACCTACACAGCTTTCAAAAAACATTACACAACAGTACAATGTACCGGCACTTTGACTGAAATACAGTTACAACCCAAACCTGAAGCTAGTATCTGCTGAGTGTACACATTCTCTGTCTCTGTCTCTGTTTCTCTCTCTGTCTCTGTATTTGTCTCTGTCTGTCTGTCTGTCTTTCTCTTTTGCTCTCTCTCGCTCTTACTCTGTCTCGCTTTCACACACACACTGCACCACACCACACCACACCACACCACACACACATGCACGCACGCATGCACGCACGCATGCACACATGCACACACACACACACACACACACACACACACACACACACACACACACACACACACACACACACACACACACAAACACACACACATACACACACACACTCATCACACGATTAATCTTTATGATTCTACATCTCCCGAGGATGAAGAGAAAAAAATGAAGGGGATGTGAGAAAGTTTGCTCAGTTTCATTTCTTTCAACTAGTTTCAATGACCCTGACCTTATTTTGAGGTCAAAGCTGAAGGTTAGAGCTGCACATTTGTTGTACAGTAAATATTTTTTTTAAAGTAGACTAGAATGCTTTTCTATGACACTGTTATATAATGAATGACATTGTGGAGTGTTGCAAGTGCTCACCACTCTGTCTTGTCAGTAATTCAGCAAACTGCTCACAATGCACTCAAACGATTTTAATCAGGGTAACAAACTGTTTGCTTTGAGTCATGATTCCAACTCAGTTACTGTCAATTTGTTATTGGGAAAAATTGCCCCACCTAAACTTATTTAAAGGGGCCACTGAGTATAGCAGCAAGTTGGACTGAAAACATAAAAACAATGTTCAAATATTTCTGTTTGCAGGCTTTATGGGATTGTTCTATCAATGTTAATGTCATGAATCTAACTCAGTTACTGTCAATTTGTTATTGCAAAAAAAAAAAAAAAAAAAATCCTTTGTGAGCTTATTGAAAGGGGACACTGAGTGAAGTAGGAAGTTGGCCCGAAAACATTAAAACAATGTGCAAATATTTCTGTTTGCAGGCTTTATATGATTGTTCTGTCAATATTAATGCCACATTAGCATTTTTTGTTTCAAATTTGAGCTCACTGGGGTGCATTCATACTGGATTGTTTTCTGTCAATGAAGAGCAGAAAAAAGTTGGCTCATGACATAAGTGACACTTTGCCACATATGCTGACATTGTTGATGATGCCACAGACACAGCCTGCCAAAGACAAAATGGCAGTGCTCGTGGCTGTTTTTATGACTTCTAACGTTGATTTTTAGCTGAGCAGACCATAATTATATTGCCCAATAAACTGCTGTGAATGTACTCTTTGCCCATACATGCATGCACACACACACACACACACACACACACACACACACACACACACACACACACACACACACACACACACACACACACACACACACGCAACACATACACATAAGCAAATGCACGCATGCACACATGCGTGCATGCCTGTGCCCACACACACACACACACACATGCACACACGCCCACACATGCACACACACACACACACACACATGCACACACACGCCCACACATGCCCACACACGCCCACACACACACACATGCCCACACACACACATGCACACACACGCCCACACACGCCCGTGCATGTGCACACAAACACACATTTAACAATTGGCCACAGACTATTATTAAAGAATCATTCAAGATCACAGGTCTGCTCTGTATTCCACAGACTCAACTCCACCTCTCCAGCCAGATTTGTCAATCCTGTTCCCTATAAAATAGCTAGAAAAACTGCTTTGGCATACATGTATGCTTGTGTATAGCTTACCGCAACATTGTATATAAATATATTATTGTTTGTATACTTTGATATGTAAACTTATGCATGTACCACATTTCAAAACCAAAATGCCTTAGACATTTTTTGTTGTTGCTCATTTTGAGCAAGTTTTGTATGGCTTAATTTCAGCCCAATATGTGTGAGGGTGGATGTGATGAGGATGGAGAAACATCTAGCAATGAAGAGTTCTGTTTAATTTTGTAGTCTTTACTAATCAGAGTAGTCAGTCTGTAGTAACCCGGTGCAGTTTGCGTTTCACCAGGAGTTCTAGAGCACATCACGCTGAATGACAGCTGCTTGTTGGGGAATGCTTGCCTGCTGACCCTATGGAAGTTTGCAGTGCTACCTGGTGTCGATAAATTAGATGGAATGGTTGACGATACCAGCATGTCCTAGCCTTATGTGCACTTTTAACATGGTTAATATTGAAGGCACTAACTCTTTGAAAATGTGTGTTTGTTTTATGTTTGTGAATTGATTGGTTTTGTAGATTGACTTGTCAGAGGGTTGATAAATATGTGAGAAGAGTTTAGAAATGTGTATTTGCTTGTGATCAGAGTTTGACTGTCCTGAGGTGACCCTGTGTGGTTGACAGGATCCAGTTACTACTACTGCTACTTGTGTGAATTGGCTTGTATGGGGTTGTTGTGATCGTGTGTTTCAGCAACTCTTGGTGGAAAACAAATCACACGTTGTAGCTGAATGTTTGCTTGTCTTTGTCAGCTTTCCTCCGCTAAATCACCCAGTGTTGGGTGAGAAGGTGGGGTGTGTCACCCAGTGTTGGGTGAGAAGGTGGGGTGTGTCATCCGGTGTTGGGAGAGAAGGTCGAGTGTGCAGCTGTTTCCCCACACCTCTACATACTGTCATACAAGTGCAGTGTTGGCCACCTGTCCGGCAGCATCGCTCCAACCTGGAGGATATTAACAGTGGCGTGTGTCATGTGATGAAGATTACTAAAAGTGAAAGTAATCCTGACAGGGAGTGTGCTCACATGGCGCGGCAGACATTTTGCTTTTGACCTAATGTCCTGGCTAGAGGTAATAAGATGCTGATAATAAATTTGTGTGTGTGTGTGAGTGTGTGTGTGTGTGTGTGTGTGTGTGTGTGTGTGTGTGTGTGTGTGTGTGTGTGTGTGTGTGTGTGTGTGTTTAAAGTTTACAGGAAGACATAAATTTTTTGGTCCCTTTGTGTGTGTGTGTGTGTGTGTGTGTGTGTGTTTGTGTGTGGTTTACTGGAAGTAAAGTTTTGAAGCAGATGAATTTTGTAGTTTTTATCAGCACATGCTGGAAGCTATGGGTGTTGTTCTATAACTTTTTTTAATTGTTTTTGGAGTTTACCAGAAGCTGTTACATTTCTGTACAGTTGATTTGTGTAGTTTTTATTAACACATACTGGAACCTGCTTGTGTCGTATCATTTTTCAAATTCTTTTACATACATATTAATTGTATCCTCTGTAGTCAATGTATTTGGCTTTGGTGGTATTTAGATGTACATGTTATGATTTTTTCCCCGACCTTTTGTTGTTGTTTTGCTTTGCTTCAGGCTACCAGTTAACAGATGCTATTATGTTATTTGCTTTGTGTTCATGAAGTTTAGAAGTTATCTCCTTATATTTCACCCTGATATATCAGCAATGGTTGACTGGGCATAAAACACCAAGTTACTTACTGCTTACATTTTTAGCTGTCAGTGGAGATGTAAACTTATGCATGTGCCAAACTTCAAAACCAAAATGCCGTCGACATTTTTTGTTTGGTTAAAAATCAGTGTGGACAGTTTTTCAGCAGGCACATGTTGTGCTGCTTGGCTTGTTTTGATGGCTTAGCGTCTAAATGAAACAATAAGTCCATAGAAACTTTCAGGTTGCCAACTTCTGTAACTCCATTTGAGTGAGACAGCAACATAATTCAACTGTCTTAAGTTGGCCTGGGAATTGTCAGCAGATTAGTGGAATTCCACTGCAAAGCTGCCAATGTTCCACCCCAAAATACTTGTTTCCAGTGAATTAGCATCCAGAACAAAAGTATTGCAATGAGAAGGCATCAGTGTATGCGCTGTTGAAAACATGATTGTCAACCCATAGTCTTGTGGTAGGAGATAACCCCCCTCCCCCCCCCCCCCCCCCCACACACACACACACACGACAGACACACCTACCCAAACACACACACACACACACACACACACACACACACACACATGACAGACGCCCACCTACCCAAACACAAACACAAACATACACATTCTTTGCACCCCAACCCACACTTTTATTTGTCCAGAGTCTTTGTGTTCCCTCAGCTCCTCTTTTCTGTCTAGTTTTTGAATGTGAGTTATTTAACATTTTGTTCTTTATTTTATTCAAGATAAAATCACCATGGGTGAACTGTATAACCATGTGCAAATTTCCTGTTATTGGGGTTCATGAAGTCTGAGCAGGATATCTGTCATTGTGAGAGTGTGAATTTGATTCTTCTGGTATTGTTCAGAGAGTGAAGGTAATGCTTTGGTGGGATCCTTGACAAAATACCCCTGAAGTCCTTCAGACAAAATGCTCTTGGTCCATATGGTCATTACTTTTCTGTGTACACTTTGGCCCAAGTCTGGGGCAGAAGGACGCTTTGGCCCAAGTCTGGGGCATGGGGCAGGACACTTTGGCCCAAGTCTGGGGCATGGGGCGGGACACTTTGGCCCAAGTCTGGGGCATGGGGCAGGACACTTTGGCCCAAGTCTGGGGCATGGGGCAGGACACTTAGGCCCAAGTCTGGGGCAGAGGGTTACTAACCACCTGAAGGTTTGAACCAAAACACTCTTGGTCCCAGGTCTAGTGACTTGACCGCCGAGTTACATCAGCAGTGCTTGGGATTTCCAAACAACAGAAGAGGGGTACTGAAGCTTGGCTTGTCTCTCGTTGACTAATTGACTAATTGACCATGGGGGTGGTCTCTGGAGGTGCTTTTTTAAGGAAGGATGATCGCAGGAGGGTCCTGTTTTTCACAGAGGGATGGTCACAAGGGGTGGTCAATATAGGGATGGTCACAAGGGGTGGTCAACAGAGGGATGGTCACAAGGGGTGGTCAATAGAGGGATGGTCACAAGGGGTGGTCAATAGAGGGATGGTCACATTGGGTGGTCAACAGAGGGATGGTCACATTGGGTGGTCAACAGAGGGATGGTCACAAGGGGTGGTCAATAGAGGGATGGTCACATTGGGTGGTCAACAGAGGGATGGTCACATTGGGTGGTCAACAGAGGGATGGTCACATGGGGTGGTCAACAGAGGGATGGTCACATTGGGTGGTCAACAGAGGGATGGTCACATGGGGTGGTCAACAGAGGGATGGTCACATTGGGTGGTCAACAGAGGGGTGGTCAACAGAGGGATGGTCACAAGGGGTGGTCAACAGAGGGATGGTCACATTGGGTGGTCAACAGAGGGATGGTCACATTGGGTGGTCAACAGAGGGATGGTCAACAGAGGGATGGTGACATGGGGTGGTCAGTAGAGGGATGGTCACAAGGGGTGGTCAACAGAGGAATGGTTAACAGAGGAATGGTCAACAGAGGGATGGTCACATGGGGTGTCTGTACAGAGGGATGATGACATGGGATGTCTGTACAGAGGGGTGGTCACACGGATGTCTGTACGGAGGGATGGTCACAAGGGGTGTCTGTACAGAGGGGTGGTGACATGGGATGTCTGTACAGAGGGGTGGTCACACGGATGTCTGTACAGAGGGATGGTCACATGGGGTGTCTGTACAAAGGGGTGGTCACATGGGGTGGTCTTTAGTCAGGATTCGACTGTGCTATAATTACTTGAAAAGAAAACCATTTAGAAGTTCATTTTGTCAACATTGTGCTCTAATTATTTGAAAAGAAAAAATGTAGAAGTTCATTTTGTTAACACAGTGCTATTTGAAAAGAAAAGAGAAATGTAGAAGCTCATTTTGTCAACTTTTGTTGGCTTCATTATGAGACTGTGGTGCAGGTGCTTTACAATCAGTCCGATTATATTTTACAGCTGGTCTGTTTACTGTGCATCCAGTGCAAAATGCTTTGTAATTTCATACCTCAACTTGTATACTCTTCTTCTTTATATAAAAAAACAATGTATATATTCATCTCGCCCCCCCCCCCCACCAATGTTTGTATGCACACACATGCGCAGTGATGCACCCTCCTTATGTGCACATATGCACAAGTACGCCCCACCCACCTGCCCATTCGCCCTGATATTATGGTCATGGTTGAGTGGGTGTGATTTAAAAAAAAAAATCCTCCCCCCCCCCAACACACACACACACACAGCCTCATTATCAGTGGCAGTTCATGATTTTTTTATAAACAGACTTAATATAATGCTCTTTGTTTAGCTGCTGTATTCGTGATGAATATATTCATATCGTTTTGTAGACTGTGTTTTCAGTTCTTTTATCAGTCTTTTTGGTTACTGCTTCTAAAAATGTATGTAGTGGACAAGTTTGTGAGCATACAGCAAATGTTGCCATTTCTTTTCATCTCTTCCCCCCCCCCCCCCCCCCCCCCCCCCCCCAGTGCATATGGTTATTCAGACATAGTGTGTAGTCTGTACAGAATGTAGTGCTCTGTTGGGGGGGCGGGGGGGTGAGGGGGGGGGGGGGGGTCACAAGATTTGCTTGATCAGAGGTGTGTGGTAGGTGGGGTTACATTGGAATGATTTAGTCTTTGTGTCCTTAGTAGAGCGTGTGCTTTGCAGAGTTCTGCTTTGTTCTTTTAAGGTGAATGCCACAGTGAGGTTCATTTAATCTTAAACAAACATGCAAAAGTGAAACACAAATAAAGATTGTTGCAAATTTTCTGCACTGCCAGACGTTTTGCAACTGTTATGTATGCTGTTTTGAATTGTGCAAAAACCAGTTGAAGAGTTCATGTTGCTACATGAAGGTCAAGGTCACAGTGAATTGTGGTTGAAATCTTGGAAAGACTCTTTGGGCAAACTCGTATTATTTCTCAAGGGCTGAAGTGAGCCTTTTTCACCCAGACTGGTGCTTCATTGCCAGGCAGAATTGTGAGAGAAATGTTTGTCGTTTTGCAAAACTGTTTCAGTGTCCATGTGACAGGGAGGGTTACATCCGTTACATACCATTTAACTCTGGTGAATGGTGAACTTCTTTGTGATTTAGCCTATGTGGCTTTGAATAAAGTGACGCTGTAAACTGGTGCATGGTTGTATGGTGTACACAGAACTTGCGCCGAGACGGCAACATTTCACGTGGCACTGGCCATGCGGCACCTGAACAGCACTGTAACCACCTCAGTGGATATTCAAAATGCGCTGCATAAAGCAGCTGTCACTCATTCAGAGTTGCATATGACAGACGCAGACGCAGAGACAACAGCACTATACTTGGCATTGTGAAATGCTTAGGGCTCCTCTCGAGATGAGGCGCTCAAAAAGTGTTCATATAAATAAATAAACATTTATGCTTTATATCCTGGTACTTTATTACCAAAGCACAAAGCAGGTAGGGGCAGGGGTGGAGGTGGGGGATTCTTTGCACAAGAGGATAATGGGAAAGGTTTGCCAAATCATCTGTGTGTTTAACTCTTCTTTTTTTTATGAAGTGGGATAGCTCACGTGTACCAGTTACACTGTTTCTGGTTAAGGACCAGTTCATCTTGTTCATTTACAGGGACCATTTGTTCATGAAATCATTCTACTAAACCACCAGTGAATGACCACAGGCCTTAGGGTGTAAGGTGCTTTTCCACATGGTGGGCAGCAGCAACAGCAGTGACAGCAAAAATTAGGACCATGAAAAATCCAATAAGGACCATGAAAAATCCAATCAGGACCATGAAAAATCCAAAGGCCTGATTCCTGCTGTGCGCCATGGTGGTGGGGCGGTGCAGAACCTTGCCATAGCTCCACACATGGTGCAGTGCATGCCACTGCCATGAAGATTAATATTTTTTATTCTTCTGATTTTTGCCATCACTCCCACCACTCCTGATTCCTGTTGTGTGGTATGGTGGTGGTGCGGTGCAGAATTTTGTGACAGTTCCACACATGGAGCAGTGCATGCTGTTGCCATGAAGGTTATAAAAAAAGAAGTTTCTGGTTTTTGCTACCATTCCAGATTCCTGTCGTGCGGTGGTGCGGTGCAGAGGCAGTGCAGTGCAGAATTTTGCCACAGCACCACACATGGAGCAATGCATGTCACTGCCAGACAGAACATAAATATTTTCCATGTTCCTGATTTTTGCCATTACCCTACCACTCCTGATTCCTGTTGGTGGTGTGGTGCAGAATTTGGCAACAGTTCCACCCTCAGAGTAGTTTATGGTACTGCCACACAGAGCACTGGTATTTTCTATTTTCCTACTTTTTGCCTTCACCCCGATAATTCCCATAGAATCACATCTTTAAGTAGTCTTTTGTTTGTTTGTTGGCTCCTGTTCTACTGCCGTCTTTGGGGTTTAGGAACAGTTGCATTTACCCATCTTTTCATAGTTACGTGCATACAATCACAGAACCTAAAAATGTACCACAACTGTTGTTTCTGTTGAACTGGGGAGGGTGAGGGGAGTTACCGCCCAAACCTGGATTCAAACCCACAACCTCCTGATCCTAAATCCAGTGTCTGAAAGATTTAAACCACATCATCATCTTTTCCAGTGTCCCATAGGTTCGAGACTCATCAGTCTCTGCGCCTTCTTCTGTCGGTGGCTGCAACAGTTTAGTGCTACAGATTTTACCAGAACTTGCGTGCTGTCTTGACTGTGGTCTTTATTTTGTATGCACCAAAGAAACAAAACTGATTATGCTTATATTTAAAAATTTCTCTTCTTGGAGGTGTTAAATTATACACAGAGCAAGGTATTGCAATATTGCCGCATTTGCTTCAGCAGCTGAGCTTGTTACAAGGTACAGAAATAAAATATTGATATATTTCTTTCTTTGTGTGTGTGTGTGTTACACATTTTCATGCACCGTTAAGTCTGCATACCTGTGGAATGGATGGATAGATTATTCTTTCTTTTTCCTCCACTTTTTTGTTTTTGCTTGATCGCAGCACTGAACACACACACTCTCTCTCCCTCTCTCACACACACATATAGCTGAAAACTTACAAATAACAAGTCACCACATATTTGTTTTATTTTTATTAAAAACAAAAAACAAAAAAACAAAAAGGGCATAACAGTTAATACTTGCCAATTTTGGAAATTGAATTTTTGTTGTTGTTAAGATTTTGCAGAGAACTGATAGACATGGGCCTCAAATGCACCACACACACCCCTGCCGGCAACACTAAAGCACCATGTACATCCTTGCAACACTAACGCACCCCCCCCCCCCTCCCCCCGCAGCACTAATGCACCATGCACATCCCTGCAACACATGCACATCCCTGCAACACTAACGCACCATACACATCCCTGCAACACTGATGCACCGTACACATCCCTGTAACACTAATGCACCATGCACATCCCTGCAACACTACAAACTGCATGCACCATTTTTAAAAGGGAACCCAAGCGAAGAAACCTCTATGGACCCTATCAGTGGAGTAACATACAAAATAACCATACACCCACAGCAGTTTTTCAGCTGATTTACAGCCTGTTTTAAACCAAAGCAATCAATGCTTTAAAGTTTCAAAAAGCTGTTAACGCTGTCCTGTTGTGTCTGGCAGCCCATGTCTGTGATGTCATAAACAAGGATGCAAGGGTGGCATTGGTGTTTATTACTCCATGAGTCAATTTCTTTCCTGCTCTCTGTTGGTACAGAGCGAGATAACCCAGCTCTTTACCCATGGAGATCTCCCTGGGGAGATCAGATTCAAAGTGAAAAAGTACTAAAGTTGCATAACAATGATGGAACTACCATACAAAGCCTGCATGTGGAAATACTTGGAATTTCCTATGTCCTTTTGGATCCGGATTTGTACACTGCAGGGACCATTTCTGACCATTTTTGCAATGGAGCATGCAATGCAAATTAAAAAAAATCTTAAAAGGAATAGTCTGTGTAGTTTCATTTTACAGTCCCTATTTTAAGTATTTAAAAACTGGCTAAAACACATTTCTTCTCCTTGGTCCAACGTGTGTGTTTGCTTAGGGTCCCATTTAAACTGAGTATACTCCCTTTTCGAAACTAGACACCCTGTAAAATCTGCTACCCAACAAGTCATAACCCAAAACAGAACATTCAGATTTTCACCACCACTTGAGTGTACAGCACACAGTGCCTTGTCCACTGGGATTATCCACTAGTATCAGAAGTAGTACGTTTTAGATATCAGTACAGGCACATGATGATCAGGGTTGATTTTAAAACAATAAAAGCACTCCCTTAACCGGCCACTGTAGCCCCCAGTAACACGTAATAAATCAATAACATACAATGTGATGCTTTTATGCCAAAGGTGCATATATCATGTCTGGTGCTATTATGGTATTAGCGTTTGATACTTAGATGAGGGGAGGAGGGAGGGGGGTCAAAATACTTCAGGCTTCTCTGCCCATGTGTTATGCTCAAGGCACATAAACAAATGAACTAGCTACCACCACCAAGCACAGTTGTAAAAGAAAGGAAGAAAGAGAGAAGACACTTGAGTTTTATGGAATTCCTCACTGAAGATGGGACAGGAAGGCTGAACACCACAGACGGTGTGCGGATGGGATTCGAGACCGTGCGACTTCTGGATGAGGACTGATGGGCGTGAAAATCAACACTTGCAAAAACACGACAAATGCTGACTGGACAAAATACACAACATTCCTCTCCCCACAACTTTCAACAGCAACCTCCCCACCCAAAAACTACAACAAAAAACCCAAAACCTCAACCCAACAACAACAAAAACCCACATCCACCAACACCTCACTACAAAAACTGATGAACTACCATCAGTACCACTAACACAACAATCAAAGCAGATGGGCAGCATGGCGATGTTTTGATTTGATATTCAACTGCATACATGGAAGACTTGTCCACAATGAATGGACCAATTTCTCACATTAAAAAAAAGGTGCACTCAAACCACATGAATATATATACTCATACTAAATTAATGAACCACACTACAGAAATAATCTTAAAACTACAGAATTTGTTTGAGTCAAATCTGGGGGCAAAATCCTGAGAGTGGAAACAAACAAAACAAAACAAAACACACACACACACCCCCAATCACCTACTGCTTTGTGTATAAACTAAATCAATGACACCCACCCACCCCACCCGCACCTGATACAAGTGAGAACAAAAAACAAACAAAAAAACTGAAGCATCAGACAAGAGAATTTCCCTATTTACTGCAAAACCAATATGATAAACTGTAATTATCATAGCAATCAACTGACTGGCCAATCACAGTTTTGCAACATAGGTACATGTATCAGCAAATGGAATGGAAGGCATTAATTGTAAACAACTTATTCATACTCTGAAAGTAACACATCAAGGTGTTGCATTAATTTTTAACTTGAAACAAGGTACCTCTGTGTGAATGTGTGTGCGTGCTCGCACAAGTGTATGTGTGTGTGTGTACGTGTGTGTGTGTACATGTGCACTCAACTGTGCATGTGTTTCACTCTGCTTTGTATGAACAAGTATGTTTATTTAAAACAAATTGTGTGTGTGTGTGTGTGTGTGTGTGTGTGTGTGTGTGTGTGCGTGCATGTGAATGCACACCTATGGTGTAGCCAATTATGGTAGTGGTTAGAGGACAGACGTAAACCAGTGCTCAGAGGCTGCAGTGTCTCACTGCAGAGTGAAGTCCCGGTCTGACTGAAAGACTACATGAAGAGGCTGAATATGTGTACAATTATATATAATCAGACCTGTTTACACTTAAACACACATAAGAGTACACGTTTTTATTTTTATTTTTTAATTCGAGTATTTTCATTTCTTTTGTTCTCAGTGAAAACAATCTGAAAATAATTTCAACATGGCTTCCAGAAAAATGGTGAATCAGAATGCTTGTACTTTGCAGTGGAAATGCTACAACTTTACAAACCTGACTTTCAATTGCCCTAGAATTCAATGCAGCAACTGACACCATGGCACCCAAAACCCAGAACTGGACTGGAAAACAAATGAACCACAAGACACGCCTAGAAATATTTATGATTGTATGTTCTGGAAATTTTGATATGCTGAAAATTTCAGCATACAAAATATCCCCAAACTGTATAAGTAAACAGGTCTGTATAATTAATAATACATATAAGAAGGTTGGATATTATTACTGACAGCATACCACTAACTGAACTGGCACTCACAAACTTGCTCAGGTTCTCTGTAAAATTGACAGATAAAATATCCATCTTCTCCATCAACATACTGAGAGTGTAAATTTAAACAAACAGAATGTAACTTTGGAAGTAGCTCTCATACACCACTCCAAAGTCAGTTCATAATTATATGCTTACAATAACTAACAAAAACAATACAGAAAAACAATGAGATCTGTACACAACAACAGAGCCATCGCCATAGTGAAGCACTGAAGTTTGAAATGCAACTTACACAGTAAGTGTCCACTCATATCTGTTAAAAAGAAAAGCAATTTAGGTCCAGGTTTTTATCTTGCTCTGACTTAAATGACACTTTGCCTGACTGCTACACAATGACAGTGTTCGCAGTACAGAATTTTATTCACTTGTAACACTGCTATGTTCTCCCAACTTCCTTACAAAAATAGCCACCACTGACTCACTGGGATGCATCCAATCTGGATCTAGATCAGGACCAACACCATAAACTCACACAGCCAAGCAAGAGGGTGTACAGGCCATGACACATCTTTAAATATCAAAAATGATTCAAATGAACCACTTCTCCATGATGAATGTGTAATATCCAATTGGTAGGAAAAAGTCATTGTTGGGATCTGAAGCAAACACAATGGCCGTTCATGACTAACACCGATGGGATGAACAGCAGCAAACAAAATGCACACAATGACAAACAGTACTCATCTAATAAGTGACTCAGTGAGAGAGAGGATGTAGTTTAGAATTAGAGAGAGAGTTTAGATTGAGAGGTGGAGTTTCTGTAGGGTGTATTTCCACACATGCCAAGTGAGAGTTACCCTAGGTGACTCAGGTCTTGGTTGTACTTGTGTTACAGATTCTGAGCACTAATTAACTTCTTTGTGTGTTGATTCTTAATGGGAGACTCATTTACATTTTTTAAGCAAGTTAGGCAAATCAAAACAAATACCTGTGCTCATGGTGACCCAACAACCCCTTAAAGGTTTTCTTTATGCTCACCCTCAACTTTTAATATATATAATACAATACAGATTTAGAATAGAGAAGAAAATGGCAACAATAACAAAAAAGAAGGACCCCCCCCCCCCCCCCCAAACAACATGTCTGGAAAAACTTTCTTTGAATTGAATTCACAGCTGGACAAAAAAAAGGAAAAAAAATCAACAGAAAAAAAGACAAACAAAAAGAATAGTTTTGTTCTATACACCACACAATTTTGCTACAACTGGCCTTATGTTACAGAAGCACAGATATATTTATATATTTTTTGTTTGTCCCTAAGACCTAAGTGTCTGTGAGCGGCGCTTACATTTCCTGTAAACTAGAGACCAAGTCTAAGACACCTGCATCTCTGGCCATCAGATGTTGCATTGCTGATGCCACATGTTTCCACACACCAAGTTACCTGTCCAACCCACAAACTCAATAAAAACAACAACAAAACAAACAAACAAAAAACCACATTACAATATACATAACAATTACAAACATGGATTCCAAAAAAGTAGTCTCCGATAGTAATTAACCTTTCTGTGCAACAGTACATAAAGATGCTGGTAGTGTCAACCACTGGGTAACTTTTCAATACCTGGTTAAAACAAGATCATTAAAAAACAAAATAAAAAGATTTATCCGTAAGGGTCAAAAGTTACATTTTACTTTGGCATAAATCATAGTTCACAAAAACAGTTCTGCATCACTTGCATGTTGATTGTAATAACACCAAAAAACAAAAACAAAAACAAAACCCCACCAAAATCAATCCACTTTGAAGTATAAACAAACTAATCATTTAATCAAAGTCCTATTCTCCCTCAATAAAGAGCATGCATTCAGCTGAAGGAACGAAAGGGAAAGAAAGTAACCCAAGTGTTTTGGTGCTATGACTGTATGAACTATGATCATCAACAAATTCTGAGCAACAGAAGGGTGGTCTGCTGGCTTCTCTCAGTCTCACACCACAGACACAGTCCCAGCTCAGTAGAGCTGCAGACTGTCTTCATCTAGCCCAGCTGGAAATTGATCATGGGATGCACGAGGCTGTACTGCCCTGGACATGCCACAGTGAAGGGAAATGAAACAGCAGATAGACTGGTGGGCAAAGCAACCCTCACAAGTAGCTTGCTTCTCAGGAGATCTGAAGTGTTGAGGAGCCTGTGAGACTACCTGCGGGCACAAAGCCAAGGACATCACACTATCAACAGCCTGGAGGAGAGAGACGTGGAAAGAGGAAGTGCTAGACGATCTTCCTTAAAAGGATGAGAGTTGGCTACTGTCAATCAGATGAACACTAAAACTATTTCAAAGATGACATAGGGGAAACTTCTGGGAGACGGGTTTAGTACAGATATACCATCTTGAACTGAACTGAACTGAACTGGAAATCAACACTGAGCTTCTGGTCCTTTGGCCAAGGACAAAGAGCAAGACAGATCTGTGTACTTCTAGTCATTTGGCAAAGGACAAAGAGCAAGTCAGAACTGTGTACTTCTGGTTCTTTTGCCAAAGACAAACAGCAATCAGATCTGTGTACTGCTGGTCCTTTGGCCAAGAACAAAGAGCAAGTCAGATCTGTGTACTCCTGGTCCTTTGGCCAAGGACAAAGAGCAAGTCAGATCTGTGTACTTGTGGTCCTTTGGCCACGGAGCAAGTCAGATCTGTGTACTTGTTGCTGGTTGCACATGGAAGCTCCCTCAACAGTTCCAAACCACGCAGTGAACTGGGCCAATTTTGAGGCTGATATTGCCAAAACAAAACAACTACCATGATTTGTATTATTTAAAACATACTGTGAGCAAGTGCTCTTTGTATCTATATATGTTTTAATGGCAATCCCACCCTGGTTATCAGATCCATGCAATTTCATTACTGTACTGTTAGTAACCCGGGAACTGGAGCAGATGACGCTTTTGTTTTGAAGTGTGGCGTGTAGCGTAACGCCGCATGGCCTTCACACAGCCGACCGGCAATAGCCACTGGTGCGTGCCAGTTTAAAATCTGTTTTTTCCCTTAATATTTGGACCACTTGTTTTTTTACCTACTGTTTGTTTACCTAGTCCTTTTTATGCACCAAGCCATGTGTAACATAATTTGGCATCTTAGAATGTTTATCCAACATTTATTTAGAAGCAGGATCAAGCTTAATCAGTAGCCAATGCCTCTCTAGGTCCATTCTTTTTATAGCCGTTGTCTGCACAGCGCGTTCTCTGTTTAGTACTAGTGAATAGTTGTGACTTGATTAAAGTAATTCTGTGGCAATCAACGCTTTGTAGTATAGTATTTTGCTTAGCTGACTTCATGTTTAGTGTTTATTTTGGGTTGAAATTAACTTATTAAGTATTGTGTACTGTAGAGGTGAAAGTTCGCACCAACTGTTTTAGTACTTGTCTTTGTGTGTGTCTTGCTTCTCATACAGAGCATTGTATTATAATTGTTATGTACCATTTTAACCGTGGGTGCAGTTTATTCTGATGTAAGTTTTAGTAACATTAATATTTTGTACATTGTGTTAGTTGTGATTTAGTTGTATGAATCTGTTTATAGACAGGCACAAGCCATGCTTCCCACTCTTGTTGTAAATAAAATAAGTCACGTGTGTCCATTTTGTTTATACGGTTTAAAAGGTTGTAATTGTAGCTTTCATTTTATGTTTTTCATGTTTTAATTAGTTATTGTTGAGGAAAGTGTATTTGTGCAGGCCAAGGAAACACAATTGTCAGCCATTTTGTGGTTCAGAGGGCTGATTTGATTGTAGTGATAGCATGTTTCTTGCGGCCTGTGCTGTTCTCATCTATGCATGCAAGTGAGGATTTTGAGTGTGCTGAAAATTGTCTGCTGCTGTACAATAAACCCTGATAGCCGTATGCCGGCTGTGGTCTCCATTTTTACTGACTCTGCTGCCTGTGTCCTGTCCTTTGACCACTCCACTCAATACAATAAAAGTTTAAAAAAGAAAAAAAGAAGGTAAGGCTGCTGAAACGTCCACACAATTTCAGACTCTGGACTTGAAATAATCTGTCATCTGCTTAAAAAATCTCTTGTAATCCCACTTTACCCAAAACAAAACAAAAATCAAAGTAATTTTTTTTTACATACACTCCGGCTGAAGAAATCAGATGCCAGATAACTCCACTCCCCTGTTACCGCTCTTCCCAAATAATGAGATAAAAAAAAAAAAAAAATCAGCACAGAAGATCTGCTAAAATGTTGTTGCATACAGTGAGCAAAAGAAAGACTTCCATTATTTTAAACATGTCCATACACATATTAATGAATATACACACACATGTACCCCCCACACATGCCACAATGCACACACAGACACAGACATGTACACACACATATAATAATAATGGGTACTTAGAGTGCCTAAACCACACAGGCCCTTAGAGTTAAACTAAGTGCTTATAAATACATTCTTAAAATGTACATAGAGTTAAACTAAGTGCTTATAAATACATTCTTAAAATGTACAAGTTTTCAAGATCAATGCATACAACACACACACACACACACACACACACACACACACACACACACACAGAGTCATATATCAGGGTAACTGAACTGAAGAAAAGGTTTTTGAAAAAGATTTAAAAGAACTGACAGAGGTAGAATGATAGAAACAGGGAGAAACTGCAACACACACATGCACACACACATGCATGCACAAACACACGCACAGAAATATCTTAACAAAAAAAAGAGCATTTTACAGACTCAGGCATGGCTTTACATTGGTATCCAGGCCGGTGGATAATAATCAGCTCGCACTGTTGTGTTGCCAATGATAGTGTTGGGCTCCGGGAAGCCATGGAAATACACCACTTCTCCCCGGTTTAGGTAACCCGCCCACCATGAGAACGACCCTGAGGTAATGATCACGTGATCGCTGTAGACCATGATAGCCAAGTCCACCGCCCCATCTGTGTTTGTGGAGTAGTGCACATCTGGGCCCTGATCCAGATTATCCTGGGCCCAGAATATATCATTCGTGCAGATGATGAAAAGCACATTCTTGTACTTCCGGCGGAAATAGTTCATGGCTCTGTAGTAGTAAGGAATCGGGGCTGCTGTAAAGCCCTTGATTCTCTGCCGGACAAAATCTCCGCGTCGGACGTGGACACTGATCAAAACGGAGTCTAGTTTGTTCAGCTGCTTGCGCACTCCTTGAATGTAGCCCCTGGCTTTGGCTTCGATGGGTTTGTGGAAAACAAAATGCTTGTCTAACAACTCATCTCTCACATCTCGGTAGTACCGCCACGACTGGTGGTATCCTTTCAAGAAAGCATCCCTCTTGGGGTTGAGGTGTTCTGTTTTATTGTCGTACTTTGCTGACAGCTCGTCTGGATAGGTGATGGGATCTCGTAGCAAAGACTTACTCCCTTGAGGTGTGGGAAGATTGAAAACATCCAGCAGGTCGATGCTGGGTGGAATGATGGGGGTCATGTTGTTGCGTTTGGCAACACCAATGAGGCAAGAGTACTGAAACATGTGGTTGCCCATGCGACCGTACCACGTGACCATGATGCGAGGCTTCCTGTGGTCAATGCGGTCAGCCACATCCTCAAAGCGTATCCTGGGTCGCTGAATGGTGGGGTCCTGGCCGAACAAGATGGGGGAGTAGCCGGTGATGTACAACAGGCCCATGAGCACAGTGGCTGCCAGCAGAGAGATGTAACATCGCTTCTGCCGTCGGATGCGCATGTTGGTGCAAGAGAAGGATGCGCAGCTGTCTCGGCTCATATTTTCTGATGACACATTGCTGCGACTACCCAGGACCGTAATATGATGACTGCTGCAAATACACACAAAAACCTATCAGCATCAAATAAAGACATCCCATAGTTGACGCTCGGCTCTTCCAAATCCAAGACCAAGTGATAAAACTGTTTTCATCCAAAATTCTATGCAAAAAACACAAACATTAGATCAGCCGACTGATTTTTCTTCTTCATCATCTTTTGTATTGTGTCCAGTTTCAACATTCTGATGACTGAATTTTTTTTCATAGCATTGTTATATATATTATAGTATTAATCCTTTGCATACTTTTAAAGTAGTATTACTAATTATTAATCTCCACTCAGGAGCACACTGTGCATGTCCTCATTCAAATTCTGAACAGCACAAGAACTCTCTTTTTGTTTGCACCACCACTGACTGCTGGAACCACCTCAGTGACGACCAGGTGAAGGCCCCCATGCCTGAGGACTTCTGACAACAGATCGCCACCCAAAGCACCACCTACCTCACATGCACACACACCCCTCCCATCACATTTATACCAAAAGTTAGGTCCAGCGACGTACCATATCAAGATTGAGATCAATGTCAGCTTGTCCAGCACCATACTCCACATTAAAAACAAATACCCCCCCCCCCCAAAAAAAAAGGGGGGGCGGGGGGGGGGGGGGGGGGGGGGGAGAAGCTCATGGTGCATTCCAATTATAATCACAACTTTTTTCATGTACCGTGTGTCGATGCATGGCCATGGGTACTGTTGTGTTTGGCCATGGCTGAGTTTTGGGTGTTTCTCACTCAACTATTTTTCCGGATGATACATCAAACCGGGAAGTAAACATGGTGCTTAACGTCCTCAGAAACCGTACAGCATATTAGGGACGGGGAGAAGGGGGGAAGGGGGTATGGAGGTGGGGGAAGAGGGAGATTATATATATCGCTACATTGTCACCACCAGAATGCATTAAGGTGGGCAGCGATGCGAGTCATTTTAATGTTTCAGTAGGAAGTGATGGACAAAGTCACAAGACAGTGTCCACAAACCACAACCTTTTTGAAGAGAAAGGAGAGCCGAAGCGGTATCGAACCGAGGTCCTTCCGCTTACCAGCTAGGCCAAACCGGCTCACAAAACCGGAAAACTAGTTCAAACCATTGTTCTAGGCAATTCTTTATTCAGTGTCGTGGGTGTGGAAACTTGTGAATACTAAATGGAAGTAGAACATGCCTTCTAAGTTTTGTTTAGGCTCATGCCGTCATGGCTCTGAATCATTTCATAAATGTAAATTTGCCGGCCACATTCCTTTCACCATTCAAAGAACAGAGGGAACAACTCATTTTGAAAGCAGGTACCATAACCATTGGTCTTGCTGTGGGAAACATAAAACCACTGTCATCGATGCGAAATAGTCGGGTAGTTTACCTTTTGAGAGATGGTCTGGCAGCAGGCATCTAAAGTTTGATGTCTGGGTTACCCGGCCATACTCCACTTCCTGTCAATGCAGGGGAAGCGACTCTTGAAGCTTTTATGTTCAACCTGTGCCACTGGACCCATGAGATTAGAGCAGTGCACTGGACCACAGGTCCCATTAATTTAGTTTACCTGGCAAGTCGGGGATGGGTGGTGGTGTGTGTAGAGGGGCTGGGGGAGGGGTGGTGGGGGGGAAGGCAAGGTACAAAATAGTTCGCTGTAACGTCTCTCATCTATTTAAAAAAAAAAAAAAAAAGTTTTTAAAGATGATGGATATTCAGTTTACTTCCTTTGATTCAGAGGTGGTAGTACTACCTGGTCTGATCAATAGTTTTTATTATTTTATTTTTATTATTTTATAATCAGCGGATTTACTTCACATTTTGTACAAATGTAGAAGTATGTCAAAGGCTGAAATTGTACTGTTTTGATATTGTATATCTAAGTCTAAAATTAATCAGGTTATTACATAGTAATCAGTTTTGGGTAGTATAAAATATAGTGTGTTTTGTGCACAAAATCTCAAAACAGAATTATCTCTGCTCTTTGTTAATCTTTTTCTGATACCACAGATACATGATCTTGGTCATGAAGTAAAATGAAATGTCTGTGAATATCACTTCAGCTACGGTCACAGTCACAAAGCGTTAAATGTTTTTGCTTTATAGTCTCAATTGAAAAAAGAAAAGAAAGTACAGCTGTAACGCAGACTCATAGTTTAGTTTAGTTTAGGACCAAAAGGCTTGATGCAAGCTTTTAGCGTGCCAAATTTCAAGCAACTTGTCTTGATAAATAAGAAAGTTATTGTGTAAAATGTACCAAAACTGGTTGATGTTTGTTGATTCTGTGAAGTTTTGTCAGGGTTTATGATGCTGCTCAAGCCTGCATAAAACTATTGTTAATTAAAAAACAAAACAAAAAACAAACAAACATACTGTGTAAGTTTTAAATTGCAAACCCCAAGAACTGACTTTCAGTGTGCCTGCACTGACATCAGAGTCACGGTTTGTTGACTGAGTCAAAGCTCGCATATGTATGGACCAGCCATACAATGTGGACTTCCTGTATGTTGTCTGGTGTGTGTGTGTGTGTGTGTGTGTGTGTGTGTGTGTGTGTGTGAGTGTATGCGTGTATGTGTGCGTGCGTGTGTGTGTGTGTGTGTGTGTGTGTGTGTGTGTGTGTGTGTGTGTGTGTGTGTGTGTGTGTGTGCGTGCGTGCGTGCGTGTGTGTCAGTGTGTGGGTGTGTGTGTGTGCGTGCGTCAGTGCCTTGTGCGTGTGTGTGTGTGCGTGCGTGCATTTGCGTGCGTGGGTGTATGTGTATGTGTGTGTGTGTGTGTGTGGTGTGAGAGAGAGAGAGAGAGAGAGAGAGAGAGAGAGAGAGAGAGAGAGAGAGAGAGAGAGAGAGAGAGAGAGAGAGAGAGAGAGAGAGAGAGAGAGAGAGAGAGAGAGAGAGAGAGAGAGCATAATACTCAAATACGTTTATTTCAACATCATATTTTGTCATAACAAAACGTATAACAATAACAGATACAACAACTTTTCAGTGAAGAAATATATCAATCGGGTGAACAAAACTAAAGCATTTCTCACGATTTCACAAAATTATAGCACGTACATACACAACAACATTCATTCTGTTATAACTATAAAGTTTAACCATAACGATTATTAACGCATTTTATGGCGAAAGAATGGTCTTCTTTCTCTCGGCCATTTTTTCATTAGCGTACAGTGAGATTGCCACAAGGGGAAGCAACTCAATTGGGTTGTTCGCGGTAGATGCCGCAGTACAAAGGCCATAACAAATGCACACATTTTAATAAATGACTGATATGTCACGATGTCATGTATATAATGCAATCTTAAGGCGTTGACAATCTTGCAAAAGAAATTTTAATTCATTGGCCACTGACGCACAAATGTAGATCTTTTTCGAAATCAGTTAGGCCGATATTTATAACATATTTTATTAGCGCTTAAATCAGATAGCTGGCTGGTTGACCCCCTTAACCCCCTCCTCCTCCGCCCCCCCCAAAACAACAACAACAACAACAACAACAACAACAAAAAACAAACAAACCAGAAACGACAACAACAACAAAACAAAACAAAAACACAGAAAACAAACAACAACAAACAAAAAACACAGAAACAAACAAACAACAACAACAAAACAAACACCTACACACACAACAACAACAATAACAACAACGAAAACAAACTTTACTCATTCTCTTTGTTTGACTGGTATATTACATTGTCCAAACAAATCTATCCTTAGAGAAATCTATAATAAAATCCGGCTGAAACAAGAATGACTGCTAGCGTTCTAAAATACGATCCACACACATAGAAGATTGAAAAGAACGCTTTGATTTTATTATGACACAGACAAGACGATGCACATTTTCAGGGAAATCCCCTTTTTTAGGCCACAAAAACGACACCGGCTTAAACAACAGTCAAAGGGTTAAAACTGTGCATCGTGTTGTCAATGTCCTAATAAATAAGCGTTCTTTTGAACCTTTCATGTGTTCCGATCTTAGAGAAACCTGCTGAGGGCAGCTCAGTCGTTTCAGTCTCACACTCCAAGCCTTCCTTCCGGGCTCCTTCCTCCCAACTCTGTCAGATGACTGACTGGTACGCCACTGAAGGGGCACTCCTCATCTCCGCGTATAATTATGACCTCCCAACTCTGTCAGATGACTGACTGGTTACGCCACTGAAGGGGCACTCCTCATCTCCGCGTATAATTATGACCTCCCAACTCTGTCAGATGACTGACTGGTTACGCCACTGAAGGGGCACTCCTCATCTCCGCGTATAATTATGACCTCCCCAACTCTGTCAGATGACTGACTGGTTACGCCACTGAAGGGGCACTCCTCATCTCCGCGTATAATTATGAACCTCCCAACTCTGTCAGATGACTGACTGGTTACGCCACTGAAGGGGCACTCCTCATCTCCGCGTATAATTATGACCACCGACGCCTGTCAGCACTCTCCGAAAGGTTTGGGTGCTAATAACACTACGGAAACAATATAGTGATGTTGTGAGCCGGTTTGGCCTAGTGGTAACGCTAACTAGGCTGTAAGCAGAAGGACCTCGGTTCGAATCCGCTTCGGCTCTCCTTTCTCTTCAGAAATTGTGGTCTGTGGACACTGTCGTGTGTGTGACTTTGTCCCTCGCAATTAATGAAACATTAAATGGCTCTGATCGCTACCCATCTTAATGCAGGAGTCATTCTGATGGTGACAGCATAGCGATAGGTATATAATTCCTCCCCCCCCCCCCCCCCCCCACTTCAGAGCTCAGCGGAGCTGTGTGAAAGTGGAGGTGGCCGTCCTGGGCTCCCGTCCCTAATAAGCCTACGGTTTCTGTGACGTAAAGCAACACTCCAACAACACCTCCACTGACACCCCTTTCCCGCATCTCCCCGTCCCTAATAAGCCTTGTGGTTTCTGTGGACGTTAAACACCAAGTTTACTTACATAATGTTGAATCACGCACGTAAACATGAACCGCGTCTGCTCTGGGTAATGAATTAGTTCCATCTCAATTCACTAAACAATTTTGGTTTATGACTGATTTGTGATGGCGTAAGCAATGTAGGCGGTTCTAAAAGAAACGCCCGATATAATTCGACTTGCCTCTTAGAACGCACTGCCGTTTGAACAGCAACGAAAAAAACTGAGTTTCTGCAGACCTGTGGCGTAACCGTAACCATTTACAGAGCAGGGGTGGATAGAGAACGGATGTCGTAAACCAGTGCTTGACTAGCCGTGGAGTTTGCTAGTTTCTCTGTCATCTATTAAGGTCTTGGTTCCTGATACTGGACCTATCTTGCCAAAAGATTGATCTAACGTGTAAATCAATAGGCCAGTTGCGTGACGAAAGTCAATAGGAAACTTCGAGCGGGTCACTGGATGAGCAGAATCTGTACTGATAAGCCGTATCATGTGGTGAGTGGTAGCAGAAGAAGGGAGGCCACTCTGGTTCTTAAGTTCTAAGTGGCGAATCCGGCTAAGTGGCGGAATTGGAAATGGAAGCCATGGTTATAATGGCTCCACCAATCCGTTGATGACTCAGAAATAGAAACGATTCTGGGTAAGTCTCTCTCTGTACGTCTGTCTGTCTGTCTGTCTGTCTCTGTCTCTCTCTCTCACACACACACACACACACACACACACACACACACACACACACACACACACACACACACACACACACACACACACACACACACACACACACACACACACACACAGAGTGTTTTTGTTTTAATTATTAATCATCAGTAGCTTAGCAAGGACCAGTAGTCAGATACGTTTTGACGTGAACCGAAACTACTACAATCCTTATAAGTTCGATCTCTCTCTCTCTCCTCTCTCTCTCTCTCTCTCTCTCTCTCCTCTCTCTCTCTCTCTCTCTCTCTCTCTCTCTCTCTCTCTCTCTCATTTTTGTTTTTAATTATTGTTCAGTAGCTTAACAAGACCAGTTGTTAGACAGGTGGTGGACTGAACCCAAACTACAATCCTTGTAAATAAAGTTTTCGGGTTCGACTTCTCTCTCTCTCTCTCTCTCTCTCTCTCTCTCTCTCTCTCTCTCTGCGGCTTACCTAAAAATCGGCGGAAGCTGCCAGGTTCAAATGCTTCCCACACAATCTCTTTCCTCTATATCTCGTTTTCTCTCTCTGTAATCTATATTGATTTTTTACGTGTTGTTTGTGCAGAGCTTTTCAACGTTTAACAGTCCTCCGCTGCGAACAGCTAGTGTTTTGAACTGTTGTCTCCAAATGTGCTTTCTAGCTTTCACTCAGAGTTTAGTCCGACGCAGAAAACTTTTGATTTATTACATGTGGGGAAATAGAATGTTGAATCTGTCTCAGTGCGGTATGGTTGTCTTTTTTGGCGTGAAAGACGTCAGACAAACTGAAGATGGTGACCACTGGCTCTCATAAACCAGTGGAATCTCTCTCTCTCCCTACCTCTCCCAATCTCTCTCTCTCCCCACCTCCTCCTCCAGCTCTCTCCCCCCTTCCTCCCTCCATCTCTCTCTCTCCCCACCTCCCTCCATCCAGCTCTCTCTCTCCCCCCCCTTCCTCCATCTCTCTCTCCCTA
>OY757554.1:16623083-16685106 GCA_963584105.1 Alviniconcha strummeri | reverse complement strand
ACAGAGATCATGCTAGACATTGTGCTTAGAATAGACTCTAGGGACAAGAATTTGCGCTTTAAAAATAATTTTGATATTATTATTATTATTATTAGACATTTTTCAAACCAGTGTGACATCTACATGGTGGTTCACAGATTACTAGAAGTGGAACACACGCATGCACACTTGCACATGTCTCTTCTGCTTTTTTCCTTTCTTTAATTGGTCAAGAAAAATAACAGCCAGTACGTCTGACTGACTGCCACAGTGCCAGTTTATTTTCCTCTATATGCTGATCTTAACCAGTAAAGTAGGGGAAATCGCTGGTTAACGTGAACCTTGTATACAGACATGTGGCTATCAAAGTATCATATCACATTATCAGTGAAAGTACTGAATCTAAATTCCTAATGATGGGTTGGTGGCACAGGCTATAGGTGCATAGTCCTCAGTAGTCCAGACTGCTAAAATAATGGCACACCAGAAAACACAATGGACCTAAGAAGTTACTAAGTGATTAAAAAAATGAGGGTGGTAGTCAGGGGTGGGGGAGGGATGGGGGGGGGGGGGGGGGCGCGCGGATCCACTTCCAGTTCCACTCAGTTCCAGGATTTTGCTTGAATTTTAGTGCGACTGTTTAGACTTCCAAGTGCAACCAGACTTGGACTCAGAGCCTGTTCTTCATTTTAGATCTTACTCTCACTCCCATTAAGGCATTATGCTGACATAAAGTGACAAAATAAAGAAACGTATCTGATTTACTTACACTACCACAGTCATATTAGTATTATTACAATATTACTTATTTAAGTTATTAGCATCTTACGCATACAACTAACACAAGAACAAGCCAAATTAACACATGACTATGCCTAGCCTATGCATTAAACCATCGCCTTGATATTATAAATATAATTATAACCGTAATGTAGGTAGCGGCAGCCTCTCATCGCCTATGCGGGAACATTGGAACTTTGCTCAATTTTACTGTATTTCAGTCACTAATTTCTCCACAGTCTCTGAATGTATCCTCTTGGAAATTATATGAATAAAAGGAACGTTTTCTTCGCATTCTTATAGTTGTTTTTATGTCTGCATGCAATGTACCTCGAAAAATCGCCAGTTGATTTTCTACGGGAGGTATTTGCCGTTTGTCCGGTGCCGATCACGCGGTCCGAGACTTGAACGAAAACAGTCGATGTGTTTATCCGCTCGGTGACAAAAGCGATACGCGTTCTACACAGCAATATGTGGTATCACTGGATCGGAAATTGAATGCCGATTCCAGTGGTGTAAACGCCGTGGTCGTTTACAAACATCTCTGGTCGCTAGAACGCATTTTAGTCGGAAACTCGCAAAAAAATATAATTTTAAACCACAAAACTCCCTCAAATGTCTAAAATATCCCCCACAAAATGAAGCTGAATCCGTACCCTTTCGATTGAGGTATGGGGCTAATGGATTGATGACCTGTGGGTCTTTCACAAGCCAATAAAAGACCGCAATAAAGGCGCTTTTTTCAAATTGAGTTCATCCAAGATGGCATCGACCGCGTGGAGTTTTTGTGACTCGATTGCCGAGTTTTGGCACAGGATTCGTGAGTATTCTCTTCACTTGGCTCCAGTTTACTGAATTTGGTGATAGTTTATCTCATAATTTAGCATTTTTATATGATATTTTGATTCATTCTTGCAGGATTTGCCTAAAATCTTACGATTTTCTCGACCGACTCATAGTTCTGTCTTTGTTTACAAATACGACTAACCGGAAGTTGTCGATCACTCGCTTGTTCTCCTAAATATTGCCAAAATACGCCAAAGTTTCACAAAAATAGTCATTGAAATACATTCTCTGATGTCTTCTGGAACAGTATTATTTGGAGGGGACGAACCTTTGACGTAAATTCGTGGCGATGGCTGTTTTCGTGATCAAAATTCTTCATCAGGGGAGGTAACTAAGATGCTGAGAAAACAGTCGACTTCATAATAACTTCTGCACTTGAACTCTGTTAAAAGTCTTTTTCGTTTTTCAACGATCGTAATTAAATTCTCAAACTTTAATAGTATGTTGACCAGCATTTCTAGTTCAAAATTATAAGTGGATTTCTGCTTTGCTAACGGTAGCCAGTCTAATATTGTGATAAGATCATAAGTGATGATAAAATCATAACAGATAAGAGTTAAGGCCTGAGTGATAATGATTATTATTAATTATGCTGTAGGCCGTAGATCATTCTGTCAATGAAGATCAACAGAAACAACAAAACTGTGTTGTTGTTTTCCTGCAGATGATGACCAGTTTTCCAAACTGAAGGCTGTTTTCCTGGCAACTGGGAGAGGATGCCGGCAAGACCTTCCTCTCGTTGAAGTGGACAACCGACTGTTAGTGCAGCTGCTTCTCCCGAAAGATGAGGGATCCAAGACTTTGGATGAGACTGCATTCTTCCAGCAACTTCTCAAACCAGATCTGGTCAAGACAGTGCTGCTTTCTCATCTGCGGTATTTATGGTCAACAGACTGATGGAGCTGTTTGGAGGCGAGCCACTTCCAGAACTTCCACCTTTTCACGGCCATGGCAGCTGCCAGCAGCGATGTCAACAAGTGGAAGAGGAATCTGACCCAGGAGATGTCGACTGAACCAAATGATGAATCAGAACCTGATGAACCTGAGTTTGAAACCAGCTTCAGATTTCAACAGGAGGGTGACATTGTGGCAGTCTACAATGTAGAAGATTTCTTTTTCAGCAAAGTCACCAGGATCATCAGTGAGGAATAGGCAATAGTCAATTTCTTGGAGAAGGCGGCAGTAAAGATGGAGTTGTTGTGTACAGGTGGCCATGCTCTGAAGATTACACTCAAATCTCCTCCGCAGTTGTGTTTGCCAACTTGCACCTTCATCATTGTCTCCAGGGATGTTCGTTCTTTGTTGAACGGGTGACATTGTGGCAGTCTACAATGTAGAAGATTTCTTTTTCAGCAAAGTCACCAGGATCATCAGTGAGGAATAGGCAATAGTCAATTTCTTGGAGAAGGCGGCAGTAAAGATGGAGTTGTTGTGTACAGGTGGCCATGCTCTGAAGATTACACTCAAATCTCCTCCGCAGTTGTGTTTGCCAACTTGCACCTTCATCATTGTCTCCAGGGATGTTCGTTCTTTGTTGAATCTCGCAGGAATTTATTTGGCAGATATCAAGCACTCAGATGCTATTTACAGTGAAATCACCTGTAGACCGTGCCAACTGACTCCAAATCACAGCCTTGTAGGCCTGTGTGTTTATGGATGATAAAGGTGATACTGCTGTACCATGTTTTCTTTAGCATACACGTCCTTTTTCTGCTGTGAAAAGTGAAGATTTTGCAGACTTTAAGACTAACACTCAAAATAAGTGCAAATGCTGCTGCAAATGTACTTCACACTTAGTTTAATGTACATGCAAAGTTTCATTGCTGTATCTGTAGTAGTTTTCAAGTTATGAGTTAAAGTATGAAAACCATTAGATTTGTCCTTTTTTTCCACTGTGAAAAGTGAAGTTTTTGCAGGCTTTAAGATCTATCACTCTCAAAATAACTGCAAATGTTGCTGCAAGTGTACTTCACACTTAGTTTAATGTACATGCCAAGTTTCATTGCTGTATCTGTAGTGGTTTTCAAGTTATTACCAGTTAAAGTGTGGCAGCCCACATATTTGTGTTTTTTTCCGCTGTGCAAATTGAAGATTTTGCCAACTTTAAGACCCTGTAACTTTAAAAGTAAGAGTCAGAGCTGCTTAGAAAAAAATAAGTGCAAAGACTGTGATAAACCCTGCTTGGAAATCCATTGGGAAAGCTGTCATTGCCATATGTTACCCACTGTGTGGTGTCAAAAGTGCTCTTTCATGCAAATTGGCAAGCTCAGAATTGCTTTTTGGAGCAACTTCAGCCCTCTGCCTATGTTTTATCTTTCTTTGCTGACCATATGATTTAGCTGTGACAAAGTGCAACCAAGGTATACTTTTGAAAAGTGTAAGTATTTGGATTCTCCCATGTTCATGAGAACCACCATCCGTGCCTCTCATTTTTTCTTGTCTTGTGTGCTTTCTTTTTCACTTTAGGTCACGGAGGAAATTTTAGGACACATCTACAACAACATCATGGACCGACCCTCTCCTAGTCAGTACTGGGCACAACAACAAGAGCAGCTGCAACAGCATGTGGGTGCGTGGCTATTGTGATTTTGTTCTCCTTCTCTGCCACCTCGATGTTACCATTCTGTCTGCAGTTTGTGAACCTGCACACGATGGGGGTTTTTAAGACTGATATGGATGTATTATTGTGAGTTAGACTGGGTCTGCACCTTTTAGCTGTGTTGTGTCCACTCTCAGATTACCCTTTGGTTAAGGCTCTCTTTTTCATGCGATATTTTCATTAGCAAATATTATTCTGGGACCCACTTCCAAAAGGCAGATTCTCCGTCAGTTTCTCCTTTAGCTCACAACTAAAAACTCGTCTTTTTCCGTTCTGTATAATACCGATTTTGTGTGTGTGTGTGTGTGTGTGTGCGTATTTGTGTGTGTGCGTGAGGGCATGTGTGTGTGATTAATAGTTAATGAATGCACTAGACCTACACTATTTATTATTTATGTTTGCTTATTTTGCTAGTGACTGTACTTCAGATTTTCTGTGTGGACCAAGGGCAAATAAATACCCTTGATTCTTGTTTCCAAAGGCAACATTGGGGAAACGTCTGAGACGGGGTGGAGCTCAAATGGGCTTTTCCGATCACATAAATGTCATCACTGAACTGACACAAACATTCCCAACTAAACTCCTCATGACTGCATTAAACAATGTATTCTACTCAACACAAATGCATTCCCATTTCACCCAACAGTAACTGTATTAACACATTCTATCCATATGGCACGCAACAATGCTCAACTGCTAATGACAGTATTAACCGTTCTTAAACCCTTCATGTACAGATGACACACAGGTATCCCCAGCACAGTCTCTGCCGCCACCGCCTCAGAAGAAAACGAGCAAGGACAAGGTAATGGATAATATAAAACAGAACAATAAACTACACTGTAAAGAATAAGTCTCATTATTGACAAGATGGAAATGCTAGAAATGTTCGATCAATGATAGTAAATGTAAACACGTTGTTGTATAATCATTTAATACCAGTCATTTGACTGACGAGGGATCATAATTTTGTCAGCAACTAGATCACACAGATCTCCTTTGTTCCTCCTGTGCTAGCATAGATTTTGTAGTGTTCCTTGTAACCGTAAATTTGTTGCCTCTTTCCATAGATTAGCATAAGTGATTCCAACGAGGAGTTGCAGAATCAACATCATTTTCCATATCTTATTTCCGAAGCCAAGCAGAGGCCCCTCTTCCTACAAGGTGAAGGCACTGGACACGAGAGTCTACCCCACAGTGGGCGAAGACGCATTAAAGACCGTTGCCTCATCTCCAACGATACAAGACAAGAAAGACTTGATCACCACAGCAGCTGTGAAGAATGAGGGTGAATACACCATCATGGACAATGGTGACGACAGCAGCTATGAAATGACAGATACAGGGACAATGGAAGCTGAGATTAAGCCAAAAAAGGTTGTCGCCGCTGCCGAACAACCCACGGTGCAAACTCAGGGGCTCGGGGATGCACCGTTGACATCGCCTCTGGTGTCGCCGTCATCAGGACCTCAAGGGACTCACCCCGTTGGGCAGCCCGGAGAAAATGGCCCAGGTAATGTTACGCGTATTTCCTCTTACTTATTTTACATGGTGAGAATGCTGGACTTTTGTTAGCTTTCAGTGTTTTTTTCTGAAGTAGTGGTAGCTTGTTTTTTTACGTCACGTTTTACCCAGATCTGACCTATGTGGTTGACGGGGTGCCAAAAACCAAGCACGTACACTTTCTTACTGTGTGTGTGTGCGTGTGTGTGTGTTTGTGAGTGCGCGCGCAGAATTTATTTCAAAGAATAGTCTCTCCTTTGCCTGCTAAAAGTAGCATACAAATGAACGTGGTAATGGACTGTGTGCTGCTAACATATTCATGGTGACGCTTTATAATTTGGCTAATCTTGTGTCCATCAGAAAGCGTCATCTCACCGCCTGTCTTCTGCGAAACCTGGCAGTTCTGCAGGCAATTTTCGTCCAGCGGAGGACAGTTGCGGGGACGAGATTCTGATGTCATCCTTGTTATTCCCGAAAATGCTATCAACAACATCACTGATAAAGTGCCGTCCAGTGCCGACCCAAGCTCATCTGTACCGGCATGTGAAGTCACAGTCCCTATCAAGAAAGACGCCTCTATAACACTAGACATTATAGCTGATGTCACTGATCAAAGTACATTGAGTGGTTTGAGCGAGAAAACAGCATCGAAGGGTGTTGAGATTTATGGAGCTATCTGCACTGATTTGACAGCGGTGCATGCAAAGTTGAGTCTGGCAAGTACGGAGACAATCAGCAGTCCGGTGGTAGAATATCATGCAGGCCGCGTCGACTGTACATTCCAGAAACCGGTATGTATCTCTCTGCCGCACTTTCTGCCTCCTGGTGTCAGCACCAATGATCACGTCAGGGTGTATCAGTTTGACGTGGATGCTGTTGGAGAAATTCACCTTGAGATGCTGACCCTTGTCACGGTCAAGGACAATACATCAAGGGAGGGATGTGATGAAAGTAGCAGTGACATTGCAGATGACATCGTAAAACACACCGGAGTTTTCTACTTCAACGAGAAAAGAGAGATTAACATTCTAGTTCACCATTTCTCCGGGTATTTTTGTACGCACTGCAAGAAAGAGGTGGCACCTCCACACCTACGATTGCGTCTCTATGGGACACATACCCAGAGAAGAACTCGAGAGGTCAATCTGAAGTTGTTCATCTGGGACCTAAGACTGAACATTCGGGATTTTCGCAAGGTGATTAGATTTGTCTCTTTATAACTTTATATGTAATTCCTACTCCTGTTTGCAATAGCCAACAGCTTCTGATGATGTCGCTGCTCCGCATGAGCGTCGTCATACGTCACTCTGAGCAACAGCTTCATCATAATAATGCTCGTCTTCTGATTGCCTTAAATTTAACTTCATTCATTCGTTCTTTCCTGCCTTCCGTTATTCGTTCTTTTGGTCGGTCATTTGATACATTTATGTCTTTTCATTTGTTTACTCAGTTGTTCACTTGCTCGTTCATATGACATTTTCAATTTATTACAAGTAATAAATGTACGTCGCTGCATTAATAGTACCTGTATAATGTTGTGCATGATACCTCACTGAGCCTTTGGAAGCTTGCTGTGCAGAAGAAATGTGTAACTTTTTATAGAAAGCAGGTAATACTGACAGTGCTCTTGTCTTCTTCTTCCTTTCTTTTTTTCTTTTCCTTTTCTTCTATGTTCTTTTTAACTGATCATACTAATCTCAAGTGCTAACTGGGGTTGTGTCCAGCACACTTTCTTGCTAGCCTTCATTAGTACTAGGTTAGTATCCTCTGACCATTATGTGCCAGAGGTCACTGATAAGCTACTCGGGTAGTAAAACATGCATCTGACCTAGGTAACCAACGCAACAATGGTCCTCACCCAGATCAGAATTATAATAACCCCTCTGCTCTCTCTTTTGGTGTTGTGGACCACACATCTGATTCAGCTGGGTGGGTGGCAGGGAAATCATGCACCCAATAGGCTATTTGTGAAGGAAGTAAGATTTTCTTCTTCTTTGACCTTTCATTTCCCTTCTTTTTCTTCAGGATTATTCTGTTTAAGGTCTTCCAGACCTAATTATACAATACCTCAACAATCAGTTATTTTGTTGCTATTTTTTACACTTCTCTCTCTCTCTGAAAATATTTATATATATATTATACACACACACTATAAAGAAATTGAAATCTTGTGTGTGCATGCATGTGTGTGTTACAGGCTGGACTCCCGAGCCAAGAAGAGGATGAAAAGACGTTCATCACAAGCCAGACTCTTGAACCTGTAAGTGTGGATGACGTCGGCAGAGTAAAGCTTGGAGTTTGTATCCACCTTCCGGATGAAGAAGACATTTCTAAAGGCAACAAAATCTGGATGCATAAGCAGAGATCAAATGGTCATCCGATCCTGCCCCCGAGAAGGGTATGTACATCATTTCCGACCTTAGGCAATAACAATCAGATTCCCAAATTACTGAAGAACTGTTGTTTATAAGCAGATACTAACTGAACAAACAAAAACTAAAATCAGTATCAGTTGGGGATGTAGTATATGGATATTTATTGTTGGCCTCTAATGCAAAATGAGTTTACATTTTGTTTTTCTGAATCTTCATTTTTATTATTGGCTCTTATGTTCTTGAAAGGATGCAACAGATACCCACACATTTACTAAGTGTGCCTCTGTGTGAGTTCAAGTCACGTGAGTGTGCGCGTGCATGTATGCTTATGCAGTGAGTTTCTCTTCCTGAACTATATTTTAAAAAAGGAAACAATTCCACATCATAGTTTTTATATTTGCTATAAAAAAAATATTAAAAAATCAGTCGATTTGTTGGCTAATTTTAGGTAGGACCAGCCTCTCTTTGGCGCTGGGTAACATGGTCGTCGCGAGGCAAATATTGCTCATTTTCAACTTGTCATATTTGCCTTGTTCTGTGCAGTTTGTCAATAAAAACTACTGTCACGCAAAAAACGATCTTTTTACGACCTGTTGATGCCATTATTTTGTGCGTGAATGATGTAATGTGAGTTTGGAAGAAGTTTTAATGAACACACCAAGCGGTCGGAAACCGAGCGTGGTTCTGACGTCGAAGGTCAGATGAGCGAGGTCGGAAAACAGCTGCGTTTGGAAAACCGTTGGGAACTTTTACAAGAAAAACGTACAGACATGAAGTTATACTTTTTAGAAAGAGGAATTCCCGTAGATTTATCCATTATAAAATTCGTTAAAGTTCTTCGTTTTCGACTTCAGCAAAAATTGAGTTGAAAAATACGTTCATTTTTACCTTAAATTTACACCAAGAAAGTTTGAATGCACCATATTGAATTTGGTATCACTGGAAAGACGAATTTTCGCTCTTTAAAACGGTGTATCGTTTGATCCGGAAGCGAGTTCTTGTAAAAGTTCCCGTGCAACGGAAATTGGAGACCCCATAGATTTTGTTGTCTGTTCGAGTTGCGCGATCGCTAAAGTCTGCGACTACGCGAGCGGCGCAAAAGATGCTCACCCTGGAGGAACTGGAAAGAAACCGTGGTAAGTTTTTTATTTTAGCGATAACTAAGTGAGTTTCCAACACAACCATAACTGTATTTTTGTGCTGTTTACATCTCTTTGAATGCAATTGAAGCAAATTCGTTGTGGTCTGGTCGTAGTTTGAACAACATTACAGAGTTATCTTCTCATTAGTTCCTCCGAAATGCAAACCGCTATAAAAGTAGTAATTTCTTTCCATGTAAATCCGAATTGACAAAAACGTGATTTATGGTGTATATTCTCAACAGTGAATTTTTTTAAAGGAAATTTAGCAAGTGAATGATTAAAAAAAAAAAAAAATGTTGTTCTTGTCAAGGACAATAACTCTTATTTAGCTAGCAGACGATGCAGTCACGACCCATATGTTTCTTTTACAGTAGATCTGCTCATCTAGACAAAACGAAATAAAAGTGAGCCACCAGCCAAAATTAATGTTATATTGAGAGTTTGGAATTATATTGGCTTCTGAAGAATTTATTTCTTGTTTTTTCCCCCCTTCTTTCTCTTCCACTTTTGTGCACATGGAAGACCTGGCACACTGGCTAAAAAATTACATGATTCTTACATGATTCTTTCAATCTTTGCATACAATAATAATAATAATAATAACAAGGGGGGGGGGGGAGTGGTAAAAAGAAAAGAAAAAAGAGAAGAGTAATAATGACAAGTTTTGTTTTTGTTTTTGTTTAACATTTTGCAAGCATGATTGACAAGACTATGGTAACAAGACAGAAGTAACTAAATCAGTAAGAAAGATTGAACAAGAAACAAAATGAAAGAAATAATTACACACACACACACACACACACACACACACACACACACACACACACACACACACACACACACACACACACACTTGAAGAGCCACATCAAGTGTGGAGGTGGTAGGGGGTGGGGAAAATAAAATACTCAGAGCAACGTTAAATACATTTTTGAGCATGTAATTTTTTTAATGTCATTGATGTGGGACTCCAATGTTAGTTTACTTTTCCTTAATAATCCAGGTCTTTTATCTAAACTAAAGTAGGGAAGTTTTTTGTTTTTAAGTATTGTCAAATAATGGCGTCACTCCAGTCAGGTTTTTGCTTCTGGGATTGTTTCAATAGCTGAGACTGGTAGTAGTACTATAGTAGTCAGATACCTGAAAACTTGTTCTTGTCTGCTTCCTTCTGTTTGTACCTTTCTGATTGATTTATTTCTCAAGTTATTACTGCATGATTCACACAAAGTCAAGTAAGTGTTATTTACAACTTCAGAATCTGATGATTTAATTGGTGAGTATTAAGTGTATTTAATTGGTGAGTATTAAGTGTTAGTGTGCTGTATATGTTGAAATAAATCTTTTTTACCTGTTTGTTTAAATATATCTTTGTTAATGATTTCAGAGGATGATCAGTTTCATCATCTTGAGGAGAGAATTGGTCCTAGAAAGTGAGGCAGGCCTCAACATCTACCATGAGGCCACACTTGGACTGCAGTTTTTAACTTCTTTTCCTCATTCAAACAAGTCTACATATATCTAAAAATTGCCTAAATTTCCATATGCTGTGCATTTCCCTTCTCTGATTAATGCTGAATCTGCAGATACCAGAACCATGGCTGTATCTCTTTCCATTCCAGAGTTTGATTTGCTTTAATGCTATTACCATCAAAGATTTGTGGTATATTTGCACCCTTTTTCTTATGGAAACTTGCCTCTGTAGGTAAAATTTAGCTTGCACTTCTTTAGACTTGCGAATTTGTATTGTCTAATTAATGCTGAATCAGTTGATACCAGAATTATGGTTGTACATCTTTCCATTCCCATGTTATGTTTGATCTTGTCATGGTACTGTCAAAGATTGGTGATTGGACAATGTCAAAATTAGTGATTTTTCCATTTTTGGCACTCTGCATCTCCAAAATTTGAGTAAGGATGACTACTGAAAAAATTGTGTTTAGTCTGTGTTGTGCAGACACTGTGTAAAACAAGCTGGGTGGATGTGTGACCAATACTTTTTATGCTAGAGCCATACAAAAATGGCATTTTGTAAAATGCGCCTAAAACGCCTAAAATGATGACTATTTGAAGGGTGATATATCTCAAAAAATATTATAGATAAATTAATGAAATTTGGTTTGTGTACTTGCCTTGTGACCCTCTTTAATATCACATATTAATGGATTGCATTGCTTGCTTTTCAAAATTTGGCTGGACCTACCTATTTATAGTTTCATGTCTTCCACCTTGAAGTAAATGCTGCTTGCTGTATTAGTATAGATGCTGACAGTGTGACTAGGCCTATAGGGACAGTCCAAATCCCATTTCTGGGATCATGCCCTCTGTTGACTGCCCAGAAATATCACTGATCAGTTTGCCAAGGTATGCAATTCTGTTTTAGCCTGATGTGGCAACCGATCTGGGTTGAAAATAGCCATTATCATTATTTAGAAAAGCATGCCTACCATATTGTATTCACAGATAAAGTGCTACCAACTACAGGGCAGAGGGGTCACATTTGAGATAAAAAGTATCGCCTTTTTAAAGTTCAAATATTACGGTACCCAGACTTACATAATCTGAATCTGCTGCATCGTCAAACTGGACAGGCAGCGCTTGTGAGTCGTCCTCGTCACTCAACGTTGGGCCGCCATCATCACCCTCTTCCTGCATCTCTACCTCCACCTTCACCTTGGCCTCCGGCGCTTGTTCCGGCAGCTTCACTGAACTCCTCCTCTCCAGCTCCACCGCAGCCTGCGGCACTCTCAGTTTCACCAACTTGACCGACACCTTCCTGTCCAGTTCCGCATCGGTCCAGACTTTCTCTCTGTTCCTGCTGCTTCTGGTGGAGGGGTAGGGCTGCTGGGAGGTGCTGCATTGGTAGCACTGGTAGAGCGGCAGGCGTCGGTTGCAGCTGATGCAGCAGCGGCCTTCCCCCTCCACACTCACCCCCAGCTCTGTCTTCTCATAACTGTGTAGGAAAAAATAAAGAAAACAATGATGGATTGTATTGCAGAGTAGACCATTTTTAGATGCTAGCCCCATCTCTTGGATCTCTTTTAGCCCCATCTCTTGGATCTTTTTTAGCCCTATCTCTTGGATCTCTTTTACTAGTTTTAGCCCCATCTCTTGGATCTCTTTTAGCCCTATCTCTTGGATCTCTTTTAGCCCCATCTCTTGGATCTCTTTTAGCCCCAGCTCTTGGATCTCTTTTAGCTCTTGGATCTCTTTTAGCTCTTGGATCTCTTTTAGCCCCATCTCTTGGATCTCTTTTAGCTCTTGGATCTCTTTTAGCCCCATCTCTTGGATCTCTTTTAGCCCCATCTCTTGGATCTCTTTTAGCCCCATCTCTTGGATCACTTTTAGCTCTTGGATCTCTTTTAGCCCCATCTCTTGGATCTCTTTTAGCCCCAGCTCTTGGATCTCTTTTAAGTGTTGGAAAAAGGGTGGCCCGCTTGGAAAAAAAACATTCTGAGAAAACTGCAAGTTGCTTCAAAAAAACTTAAGCCAAAAACTAGCGTCACTTACTGTTGCAACAAGAAGGCAGCAATTTCTGAATCGTTGTGCAGTTGGTGTGTTTTGCCAACTTCTCGCCATTTGTGGGCAATTGCCATGGCAACTGTGATGTGCTCAACTGGTGTGAAGGTATTTTTCCTGGCCATTTCTCCACTCTACTCCCAGCCAGTGTCAACACCCACAGAGACCTGTCAACATCACAAAGTGTGATTGTGAACACCCTCACAGACCTGTCAACATCACACAGTGTGAACACCCTCACAGACCTGTCAACATCACACAGTGTGAACACCCTCACAGACCTGTCAACATCACACAGTGTGAACACCATAGACCTGTCAACATCACACAGTGTGAACACCCTCACAGACCTGTCAACATCACACAGTGTGAACACCATAGACCTGTCAACATCACACAGTGTGAACACCATAGACCTGTCAACATCACACAGTGTGAACACCCTCACAGACCTGTCAACACCTTCATATACCTGTCAACATAACACAGTGGCAGCACCCTCACAGACCTGTCAACATCACACAGTGTGGACACTCTCATAGTCCTGTCAACATCACACAGTGTGAACACCCTCACAGACCTGCCAACACCTACATAGACCTGTCAACACAACACAGCATGAACACTCTCATAGACTTGTCAACACCACACAGCTTCAATACCCTCACAGGCCTGCCAACAGTGTTTCAATTTCAAACCACAGAAAGTTCAATAACAAAACCTCTCTCTGTTCCCCCCTCTCTCTCTCTCACACACATACACTGATGCAGGCAGACAGACATACACACACCACAGCAGTCAACTAAAATAATTTACAGAATGAGGTAGAGGAGACATACAGTTTGCTAGCAGTAACAGGTTTTAAATTATACTAGTCTTCAGACTCAGACTGGAGTCACAGAATGGTATTCAGAGGGATGTGAGAAAAAGACCTGAAACTTGATAAGTGTATGTAGAGGTGGAATAAAATTAATTGGAATTTTACAGCATTTTATTCTTAGTTTATCTCCCACACCACACAACCCACCAATGACATGGAAATACACAGAAAACATGTTCTTCACAAAATGATGATTGTGGCTGCTCTCCAAGTCTCTGGCATAAAGCAGTATCCACTTTCAGCCTGGTCAGTTCACTATCCTCAAGTGGTATAAAAATGAGTGGTGTGGTGTGTGAGTGAACAGAATGAACAGTCTGAAGTGTACATGTATACACAATCACTATGTTGGCATATATCAGTTCATTCCATACGCTGCCAGTTTACACACACACACACACACACACACACACACACACACACACACACACACACACACACACACACACATTCTCATACCATTTGAGGATGGCGAACCGATGGGGATAAAAGTGGATATTACCCAGGTACTGACCAACACAGACAGCCATAGGCTGAAGACCCCGACACACCCACCCTCTCTCTCATCCTCTGCCCTGCTGCAAAAAACGTGTGCACTGGCATAGCACGAAATGAACTGATATAAGTGGATATTTGCCAACGTAGTGTATACTTCAATTCCGTCCACACACACACACACACACACACACACACACACACACACATACTCTCCCTCTCTCTCATAGTCATATCATCTGAGGACCGCGAACCGACGGTGATAAAAGTGGACATTGCCGTCCTTCCAGTCCCGAGACTCCAAACACACATTTAACATTCTTCCTTCCCTGCCCCATTACTCTTTTTGTTTCTCAGCCCCTTGCCCCAGCAGTAAGATTTTGAAAGATGAAATTGGTCACCTAACCAAAGTCAAGACGAATGAAGCTCGACGTCAATGAAGGGCACAGCAAAATGTGACGTTTCCAGGTCAGCGAGGACACAGAACAAACCTCTGTAAAACCAAGCTGTACTGCTTACCGGCAATTCTGTATCTGTTCCACCAAACCCTTGGGCAATGTGGTACTGCCACCACTTCTTAGTATACACCTCTGTTGACACCGTTTTCGATCCAGCAGTATACATGCAGATTCTAAGCTTTATTTTCGACTCACGTTATTTTTAATCGTATTTTTGCGCATGTTTAGAATTTATACAGCAAAAACTAATTCCATTTAACCAAAATCTGCGAGCAAGCAGTTTTCATGCTTCACTAAATCAATTTCTTCCACGACTTCTTGACGAGTACTGAGTGCTAACTCTACAGGTTTGTCTGTAAACGTCAATGCATCTTTTTATACAAATCACCTAATCGAACGTCTTTTTGACTGTAGACGACCAACTTCTTCATAAATTATATGGAAGTATAAGTTCACAATGAAGAATTCAGGGGTTATAATGGGAGATTCAATGAGATGAAATAAATTTAAATTATATGACGTCTTTTGTTGTTGTTGCTCTGTGTACTTTCACTGGCCTCTTTTGCTTGCTTGATTTTCACTCACAATTGTTGGAGGAGGGTTACATACCAGTACAACTGGTAATAATGCTGATCATCAGTTTCGCAAGTTTGCATCCTCATAGCGGTGTGGGTCGACGCTAGCGAGTTTTCCGCCAGCAGTAATGGAAAGTATGTCAAACTTGACAGAATCGGCTCTGGAGCTGTGTGAACAGGGAGGTGTTGCTGAGCCCTGTGAACAGGGAGATGTTGCTGGGATGTGTGAACAGGGAGATGTTGCTGAGCTGTGTGAACAGGGAGGTGTTGCTGAGATGTGTGAACAGGGAGATGTTGCTGAGCTGTGTGAACAGGGAGATGTTGCTGAGCTGTGTGAACAGGGAGGTGTTGCTGAGCTGTGTGAACAAGGAGATGGTGCTGAGCTGTGTGAACAGGAAGATGTTGCTGGGATGTGTAAACAGCGAGATGTTGCTGAGCTGTGTGAACATGGATGTGGTGCTGAGCTGTGTGAACAGGAAGGTGGTGCTGAGCTGTGTGAACAGGAAGGTGGTGCTAAGCTGTGTGAACAGCAGGGGGTGTTGCTGAGCTGTGTGAAAAGGGAGATGATACTGAGCTGTGTGAACGGGAAGGTGGTGCTGAGCTTTGTGAACATGGAACTGGTGCTGAGCTGTGTGAACAGGGAAGTGGTGTGAACAGGGAGATGTTGCTGAGCTGTGTGAACAGGGAGATGGTACTGATCTGTGTGAACAGGAAAGTGTTGCTGAGCTGTGTGAACAGGGAAGTGTTGCTGAGCTGTGTAAACAGGGGGTGATGCTGATGTGTGAACAGGGAGGTGGTGCTGATCTGTGTGAACAGGGAGATGTTGCTGAGCTGTGTGAACAGGAGTGGTGCTGAGCTGTGTGAACAGGGAGTTGTTGCTGAGCTGTGTGAACAGGGAGGTGGTTCTGAGCTGTGTGAACAGGGAGGTGGTGCTGAGCTGTGTGAACAGGGAGGTGTTGTTGAGCTGTGTGAACAGGGAGGTGGTGCTGAGCTTTCTTAGAAGGAGTGTGTTAGGGAATTCTTTTGCCTCATTCAAGTTGTTCTCAACAGTTGTTTTTGCAGATATTGTCTTTGTTCCATATGCAATGGTTGAAACAGTAAGTTGGAATAAGAGAGAGAGAGAGAGAGAGAGAGAGAGAGAGAGAGAGAGAGAGAGAGAGAGAGAGAGCTCTGAAAACATGAAACACCAGTTTAATGACGATTTACATGATCTGTTTATTTTAGACAGACTGAGACATTTACATCAGGCAGTATTTACTTGTAAAAACTTGGAATATAAATATATAGAATAAAAAGAAAAGAAAAAAGTGGCACTTAATAATGGTATAGATTTCATTAAAGACACTTCCCCATGCCACAAACACATGCTTTTTAAAAGCTTTCAATCACCAGCAAAATTTCGTAATGCAAGAATCACAAAATTTCTAACAATATGTGACAAATCACACAAATTATGCTTGGTGACAAAAGATTTTTTTTTATAAAACAAAAACAAAACACGTCTGTCACACAGAAGAGGATCTGGTGTCACATTCTAATTAAGAGTAATCAGAGGATCTGGCATCACATTCTAAATAAGAGTACTCAAAGTCAGCTTCCATTGTAACTCTGGAACAAAGGGTCCACAGTCCACATTCTCCACACAAGGAGAGAGAGGTATTTCTAAAACTCAGTCAACTGTGTAAGCTAGTAATTGGATTTTAACGTCATGTCAAAGGCACAGGTTCAATGGAGGATGAAGCTGTCATCCATAACTAGGTAAGATACAGCACAAGTATATCAAACAGTATTTCCAACGACAACAACTCCACACCAGCCATGTTCCAGCCAACCAAAACAGAATTATCAAAGCTCAGTCACACTCACTGAAACAGTTCATTACAAAACTGTTCACTTTGAATAATACACTCAACAAATAGAAAGCATTTTCTGACTGTCAATCAAGTGTAACATAATGTGTTTTAAAGGAACAGTGTATTGCACGAAATATATCAATGTGGTCCATCAATGTTCAACCTACTGTGTATTTGCCATTTCTATATATATATATGACATTCTTCTGTTCTTTTTTAAAACATATTTTTGTTGTTCAGTGTTATTTGAGCAACAAATATATATGAAAAAGAACAGAAGATTATCATGTATATAGAAATGGCAAATATGCAGCTGAAATAAGACGGCATGCATGTGTGTTTTGGTGGGGGGAGGGGGGGGGGGGAGTAAAAGGAGCAACACCCCTAGTTTGTACACCGTTTCTGTTTAAACTGGTGTTACTTGTGCACAATTGCCGCTTTCTTGTTGTAGCTTATTATTATATATATTATTGTTTTGAACCTGATCTGTTGTATGTTATATAAGTTATATAAAGCTACAAAGGCATGATCATAGTTTAAGCTAATAAAACTGAGAACACACTGACATTCATTTTTCGGCTGGCAGGTCATGGGCAAGCTGGCCCTGACCATTACACAATCTGAACTGTTTTTCACTGGAGCAAGTTAATCAGAAAATCTGCTTCCAAATTACATAAGGAAAGTTTGGGGGCAGCAATTCACATCAATACATCATAAGCTCCATTATGATATTTATTTATTGTTAACAGGTAGATATCAGTTTAACACATGATGTGGAAACATCAATATTTGTGAATACAAACCAGCCTATGATGATGAAGCGTCTCATTCTATAGCACAATAAATACTCTAAAGGATTTACACAGCTTTCTCAAAAACATAAATCATGACACCGAACACAGCATGAGATGGTTAGTTTTATTAACCTGAGGCATATTGGTCTGAGGTTTGGTTGATCTGACATTAGTGACAAGTGGTTGGATGCAGAATGGTTGATCTGACTTTAGTGACAAGCGGTTGGATGCAGAATGGATACTTTGGTATAAGTGTCTTTGTTTTCTTGCTTTTGCACTCTTGGTCGGTTTTGTTTTCTCTCTTTTTCACTCTTCATCCATTGATTGATCATTCAATCTATGCCTACTGACCTACCAGTTTGCCTGCCTATCTGTCAGCATACCTGCCTGTCTGTGCTTGCTTCAGCGCTTGCTTGCCTATCTACCACCCTATCTCCATCTGCATCACAGGTTGCATCAAATAATCACAAACAGCTTTATTTCTACACTTTGACCTACAAAAAACAGCAACAACAAAACACCAGCATTTAGAAAAAATATGACCTTTGTGGTGCAGTAATGTCCAGCATTATTCAATATATCGAACTGTATTTTAAAAAGCACAGGACCTAACCCCTTCACTGCTGCAGCATGTAACATTTCCGGGCTGAAAGATGCATGGACATGCCTGCAAACAGTATATTTTCAGGTCCTATAACACATCAACTTTCAATGCTTTTTATGAAAATATTTTTACATGCCAGTGTGGAAAAAAAAAAAAGTTGAAAAAAAGAAAACAAAAGAGAGGAAAAAACAGGCTTAAGGGTTTTGAATACTTTTACCAGTCGTTTTCAAGTGACACTGTGGCAGTGATGGGTTAAATTGAGCATGCCATCCACTCCAGACATTTCATAAACACAGACTTGTTATCACAGCTAAGTGATGGCATGGTGGCGCACACTGTGCCCAAAAGAAAACTGTTAACGTCCAGTTAACATGTACACTGTGTCTGGGCAAAACTATGCCCATACAATTTTAAAAAGGCCCTTAAGGCCGGATAGAGTAGTGAAAATTTGACCCAAGAAAAAAAATTGTCACTTTTTTTTTTTTTTTCTGCACATACATCTCTTTGACACCTATTAAACACATTTTCAGCCATGTTTTGCATAAAAATTGTTTTCAATGCCTTCAACTGTGCCAATAAAGAGTGCTTATCAAGTTTGTCGCGTTGTTTTGAATTTATTTTGGGAGAAAAGCACATTGTTTGACCCTTGATGACGGCCCCAAGTCGAGCGAAAAGTAGGTCAAGTTTGGTATCGTTGGAAAGGTCGACCTCTCTTCTTTGTTCCAAGTTCCACGTCATAATTGCTGAGACTGACCATAAATAGATTTCCCGCCATTTCCGACCCTTGATTTTCAACGGAAATCTCCTTATATGGAGTAGTGACCAGCATGACATCACTGGATTTTGAAACTGACCAATCAGAAATCAGAACCAAGACTCCAGCCACGCTCGGCTATACTCGGCCTTCCCACAATGCACTGCACTCGATTTCCATTTTGTAGATAATTTGTCAACAAATCTGACCAACTCAATCGATTCACAAAGTATTTCTGCAAATATTCCCTGAATTTACACTTTTTTTCCCAAAACTGCGTATTGCCATCAATACCAGAGATGCCATGGAAGCAAAATAAGCGGACTCATGACACAGTGCTTTTAAGTTGAACGGCGAAAGCTGAGAAGAAAGTGAGGGTGAATGATCATGAAGACACGCTGTGTAAACCGAAAGTGGTGGGGTGCCTCTCAAAAAAAAAAAATTGAGATGATGGGAGTTGCAGATCGTGTTGCAGATGGAATGGAACAATCTTGGATTACTGCTCATGTGTTCCAGTTGACTTGTTTGCTGACTGACGTTTCGTGCCCAACTTGTGGAGAAACCGGACTGTACATTTCAGTGTGTGAGGGATCGGATCAGAGGGCTCGATTCGCATCAAAGCTTGCTTTGACTTGCGATCTTTGTGAGTACAAGAAATTTCAAATGTCATCTCCATGAACGCAGTTCAGTGACAAGAAGAACGTAGCATATGAAGTCAACCAAAGAATGGTTGTATTTAGCCACGAAAGCAGTATTGGAGACAATCAAGTGATCATGGTGTTGGGAATACAAGCACACAGTGATGATGACTTTGTTCCATCGTTTTCTGTAGATTATTGTTTGTTGCATATTTTCAGCTTAAAATTCCTAAGGCTCTGGTTGTAATAAAGATACAGCTTTGAAACTTGATATGGTGTTACTCTGTACATTTATCTTGATTCATACAGGTTTTATTGATAAAGTAAAAATTGTTGTATTTATGTAACATGGAATATATAAAAATCACTAAATTTTCCAGATGTTTATGTAAAATATTTCTAAAAAGTCAAAAATGAAGATATCCATAAAACCTGTATGAAGTTTGATATTGTGTTCTTAATTAAAGTTCAAAAGGCAGTTTTGTTCTATGTGCATTATCTTTGGAGGAGTAGGGATTTAAAAAAAAGGTTGTTTGGTGGCCATCTTTGATTATTTCCATGGCAACAGGTGTCAAAAACAACATATAATTATACTTTTTTTAAACTTACAGTGTAAGGTCTTTCAAATGACCCTAAATGCAAAATCTTGATTTGACAAAGAAAACAAATCACTCTGCACTACCATATCCCCCCTTAAACATGTAGAATGTGTTAATAATAATAATAAACACTTGATTTTCAAAACACGTCCGTCTTCAGTGACTTCAAGAAGAATGACTTCAAGAAGAAGCAACTCGAACAAGTCAACCGTGCGGTTTAGAAACTTCACTGCATAAATCTCCCACCAACCGGCTTATCTTGGTGGAAGGCACACACAGCAGCAGCCTGTGTATGTGCACCAATCAAACTGCTCGCATCAGCTGGTTAAGTCCCCATACCTCGCTCACAAAACGTCTTGATGGAAGGCACATGTACGTACACAGCAGCATCCTGTGTGTGTGAACCCATCAAACTGCTGGCATCAGTTGGTCAAAGTCCACATACCTTTCTCGCAAAACATCTTGACGGAAGGCATACCTCTCTCACAAACATCTTGACGGAAGGCACATGTATGTATACAGCAGCATCCTGTGTGTGTGCACCCATCAAAACTGCTCACATCAGCTGGCTGAAGTCCATATACGTCTCTCATGAAACAAAGCTGAGCTAAAACAACTGGCGTATGACAGAAAGGTGCAAAGTAGACCACACCATAATTTACCTACAGAACATTTCACCTCAAAGGAGCTGGTCTGAAGAGGGTACTACTACCACTACTACTGGGCCTGGAGAAGGCAGAACTAGCTCTGTGTCTGCTTTGTGGGTCTTATCAAAACACACAGAACTAGCTCTGTGTCTGCTTTGTGTCTTATCAAAACACACAGAACCCTGCATCATTCTGGGATCAGTACAATTCCAAGTGAACACAGATGCTGACAGTCTGTGCCAGATGACATGCCGACAGTCCGTGCTAGACAACTGCTGTGGATGTTGGCCATGGCAGATCATCGCATGGTGACGAGCTCCTCTGAGGAAGTGGGGTGAATGGCGACGCAGGCATCAAACTGCTGCTTGGTGGCGCCCATGATGATGGCCACTGCAAATCCCTGTAACATCTCGTCACAGCCCTGCCCAACCATGTGCAGACCGACCACCTGAAACACACACACCAACACATGGTACACACACACACACGGCATGGCCACTGAAAATCCCTGTAACATCTCGTCACAGCCCTGCCCCACCATGTGCAGACCGATCACCTGAAACGCACACACCAACACATGGTACACACACACACATGGCATGGCCACTGAAAATCTCTGCAACATCTCATCACACTCACACAGCCTTGCCCAACCATGTGCAGACTTACTACCTGAAATGTACACAACACTTGGTAAACACACACACACATAGACACCAACATACGGTTAACCATGACCACTTAAAATCCTTGCCACATCTCGTCACAGCCAACCATATGCAGACCAACCACCTGAAACACGCACACCAACACATGGTACACACAGACACGCACACCAACACATGGTACACACAGAGACACAGACGTGCACACCAACACATGGTACACACACACAGACACCAACACATGGTAACTATGACCACTAAAAATCCTCGTGCCAGCCAACCACACGCAGACTGACCACCTGAAACACACACACCAACACACGGTACACACACAGACTCAGACATCAACACATGGTATGACCACTGAAAATCCTTGCTACTTCCTGCCACAACCCTAGCTCATCACTGTACAGACCTACCAGCTGAAACACACCAAGAGTTGACATACCTTCTCCGTGGGTAGCTGGCAAACCAGCTTCATGCTGCACTTGTACTTGGTCTCTGTGACGGCGTAGTACATGGGGGTAAAGGTCGACTGGTACACCTTGACCTGGTCCTTTCCAAACTGTGTTTCAGCTTCCCCTGCAAGCACAGCACAGGCAGAGTGAAAAGACTCTCCTGTAAAGTGTCATAACGGGCAGGTGGGACACCAGCACAGCACAGGCAGAGTGAAAAGACTCTCCTGTAAAGTGTCATAACGGGCAGGTGGGACACCAGCACAGCACAGGCAGAGTGAAAAGACTCTCCTGTAAAGTGTCATAACGGGCAGGTGGGACACCAGCACAGCACAGGCAGAGTGAAAAGACTCTCCTGTAAAGTGTCATAACGGGCAGGTGGGACACCAGCACAGCACAGGCAGAGTGAAAAGACTCCTGTAAAGTGTCATAACGGGCAGGTGGGACACCAGCACAGCACAGGCAGAGTGAAAAGACTCCTGTAAAGTGTCATAACGGGCAGGTGGGACACCAGCACAGCACAGGCAGAGTGAAAAGACTCTCCTGTAAAGTGTCATAACGGGCAGGTGGGACACCAGCACAGCACAGGCAGAGTGAAAAGACTCCTGTAAAGTGTCATAACGGGCAGGTGGGACACCAGCACAGCACAGGCAGAGTGAAAAGACTCTCCTGTAAAGTGTCATAACGGGCAGGTGGGACACCAGCACAGCACAGGCAGAGTGAAAAGACTCCTGTAAAGTGTCATAACGGGCAGGTGGGACACCAGCACAGCACAGGCAGAGTGAAAAGACTCTCCTGTAAAGTGTCATAACGGGCAGGTGGGACACCAGCACAGCACAGGCAGAGTGAAAAGACTCTCCTGTAAAGCGTCATAACGGGCAGGTGGGACACCAGCACAGCACTAGACGAGAGCGTAAAGACTCTCCTGTCATAACACACTGGTGGGACACCAGGCAACACTTTCTCTGCCCGTTTCCCTGGCTGCAAACCATTACATCGGCACAGAAGTAATCCACTAACGTTTAGTACTGTCCTACAGACGCTGATCGAGCCAATACACTAACGTTTAGTACCGTCCTACAGATGCTGATCTAGCCAATACACTAACGTTTAGTACTGTCCTACAGACGCTGACCTAGCCAATACACTAACGTTTAGTACTGTCCTACAGATGCTGATCTAGCCAATACACTAATGTTTAGTACTGTCCTACAGACGCTGATCGAGCCAATACACTAATGTTTAGTACTGTCCTACAGACGCTGATCGAGCCAATACATTAACGTTTAGTACTGTCCTACAGACGCTGATCTAGCCAATACACTAGTCTTGTGTCCAGCTGCTGGCGGCTTTGGATGAGGATGCACACACGGAACACTGGTCTCACGTGTCTCACGCCTATTGGAACCAACCAAACCAGGCTTAGGCACTGGCCTTAGAAACCACCATGGAACAGGAAAACATGTGCATATAAATGATTCATGTTCTTACCACTATTGTATTACACTTCATGGATCCCTAGCTGGACAGCTGAGTCCCCTCACCACGATCACACTACATCAGCCATCTCAACTCCAACCACACCACCTCAACCACATCACATCAGCTACAACCACACCACCCACAACCACATCAGCTCACACTACATCAACTACACGTACACACAATCACATTAGCTACACTTACCCTGACCCTTCTTACAAAACTATTCCTTACTTTCTCTACCATAACTTGTGATTAGTTAGTTGGTGCTTTGAGCCCAGTCAACCACAAAGGGTTACATCAGAGCTAACAAAAAAAATTGGTTTATCTCCTAGTTATTTATAAAGGGAAGAGTAAAATGTTCTACGTAAAGGTTTTGAATAACTCTTTAAAAATACTTCACACAAACATTACCGTAACACACTTTATATTTTCTAAAACACATTTATAAAGGAAAGTGTAAAATATTCTATGTAAAAGTTTCCCTCCCTTGCGACATTCCAATGGTGCCAACAGGGGCGTGAGTTATTTATAAAGTGTAAAACGTTCTATGTAAAAGTTTCCATACCTTGCGACATTCCAACGGTGCCGACAGGGGGGTGAGAGAAGATGACGGTGGGGATGTTCTCGTAGCTCAGCCTCCAGTCCTTCTTCCCGTCAAACAGGCGGTGAGCCAGCTTGCGGCCCGCTGCTATGGCGACTGCACAAAGCGGCAACAGAACGTTACGCATCCCGACTGAAGGATGTTCCAGAGGTAAAGGCCAACTGGCACACATAAAACACTTTGAAAACAAGTTGGTTTCAATTGTGATCAAGAGACTGATAAAAGTGCTGTGCTGTCATTGGCGGGAGCTGCCACAAGTATCCTTTCTGTTGCAACAAACACCTGTTGCAACCAAACACATCTTTTGTTGTGACAAAATTATCTTTGTGACAATATATATACAAAGACGCATTTTGTCGCAACAAATGTGTGTCTGTCGCTACAAAATTATGTTTGTCGCGACAAAACTGATACTTGTGACAGTTCCTGCCAATGATACTGGGCAGCAAAACCCACCCTTAGAAAAACACAAGCAAAAATGATGTTATTCCTCCTTTGTCTTTTCACTCCCCCCCCCCCCCCCCCCCTTCTTTTCAAGTGCTGTGCACACTTCATGATATTTTGGTTTCTTTTCTAGACTCTTTGAGCACTGTCTCTCATGTGGCCAAAAATAGTAGTACAGTGTTTAGTGCCCGCTGCAATTGAGTACTTTGTCACTTTCACATACCAAGTACCAAATGTAAGTAGACTACCCTGCAAGCATTCCTGTAGTTAAAACAAGATTTTTAATGTTGGTTTGTGAAATCCTGTCACTTAAAAACAATGGACGGACAGACTACGTAACAGTACCATACCTGGAGTAAGAAGAGCTTTACCGCACACATCTCCCAGGGCGTAGACATTGGGGACATTGGTATTCTGGAACTGATCCACAATGATGTGGCCCCGAGAATCCGTCTGCACTCCCTAAAAAAAAAAAAAAAAAAAGGAGGAAAAAAACAAATTTTGACGCTGTGATTGGTTACTGATGGTACCTCTCCCACACATACGTGCGTACAATCACACAGCAAGCTCTCATGCATGCACTCTAGGTGATTCACTCACGCACTCATTCCTTTTCTCTCGCAACATTATATGCACATCCAACAACCATTATGGTTCATTCAGTTCACTACTGAAGTATTGAACCACTACACTAAGTACTGTTAACCTTAACACTAAACGTAAAACCCAAGTAATATTAAGTTAAAGTAATACTCTACAGACCTGGCCAGGCTTCACTCATCAACACACACGCATTCCAACTGCACAGTCCATGTTATCTTGACACGACATCGATGCGGTACCAGTGACAATCATTTGCAGGTCGCAGCCGCACTAAGAGGGTGGTCTGGTTCATCATGAATTACGCTGAGGACCACACCGTCTGCTTACCTGGGAGAATGCCAGGCTTCAAGAGGGAAGACATACGTCTGCTTCCTTCAAAGTGCCAAGAGTGGCATCTACGGTTTCTATGCTGAGCATGCCGGCGCAGGTGGGTACAGACAGGTTGCCAAGTCCACCTTGTATTGGGCAGGCTGCGGGGTGAGCTGCGTCCTTTGACTGTTGTGACCAACGACAGATCCGTGCTGGTGGTGCCAGAGGAACATCAACATCTACCACAGCACCAACCTAACACTTGAAGAGAAGGACAAGCTTCTTCTTCAGCGGCAACGACACATCAGCCAAGTGGATGGAGAATGTCAACTGTACAAGGAGGTGACAGCTGGATTATGCGGATTTTCTCTGGTTTGTTTGACATTTGTGTGTACTGTGGTGACCACAGGAATAAGACTTGGAACTTGGTTTGTGTGTTAGGTGATAAAGCACTAAAATGGACGGAAATGCCCAAGCTGAGTGGCCTGCACACACAGAGAACTGAAAGCTGTGGAACTTGGTTTGTGTGTTAGGTGATAAAGCACTAAAATGGACGGAACTGCCCAAGCAGAGTGGCCTGCACACACAGAGAACTGACAGCTGTGGAACAGCAGCTTGACAGACTGACAAAGTACTGCCACTTGCCTTTCCGGTCAGGCCCTGTTGCAAGTAACTTAGATGAAGCGTTAAAGGAACAGAATAACAGGGTATTCATACCCAGGCCTACCAGGGGAGGTCGTTCGTAGGCAACCACTGCCACAAATACCTGAAAACTGCAGCATATGAACACATCTGTGAGTGTAGTCAAAAAAACAGCTGAGACAACTCATGCTATGGCAAATGACATCTGCAGAGATTCCAAAACACTAAACTCTGTATTCTGTTGTCTACACACAGCTGTCTCACACGCAGCCCTTGGCAGAAAAAGGGTGTGACACAGAAGACATGCAGAACTCAATAACTGATGAGTACATGGCATTTTTCAGAAGAAGGTTTCCTGGAACTCGCATCTCACCCAAACAGCATATTTTAGAGATGCATTGTGTTGATTTCATGCAAAGCACTGGCCCAGGTCTGCGTCTCTGAGGTGAGCAAGGAGGGGAAGAAGCACATGCTTTGATCAATTCAATCAAATGGCGGGCATGACAATTTCGCTCGGAAACAGACAGGCTCATGCTGATCATGCACAAGCACATGACTTTAGTGTCACCTGTACTACACCACAGTCACAAATCAAACTGACACCAATAAAGAGAAGAAAAAAGGGTAGTGTCTGATGTTAAAGAACTCTGTAATGTACAAGAGTCTTAGAACTAGTAAAAGTAATCATGTAAAACGCCATTGCTTAGTGGTTCCTTTAGTATTCAGACGGAAAAGTAATGTCCCTATTTGGCAAAAGCTTTTAGACAAAGGTAGGTGTTTCCTGCCAGAGGGCACCTGGCATTCCACCTACAAGCAGACCTCCTTCCTTCTCTGTACTTCTTACAATTGCATTATTTAGTATTGCCCGCTACACGTTCGTCAACCTAAAATTGTTAAGCATTACAACAAATGCATGGGAGTGGTCAATAAAAACGACCAACTGATTGGAAAGTACATGACCTTGTGAAAAACACACAGGTGGTGGAAGACACTCTTCTTCCATTTCCTTGACTCGGCACGAGTGAACAGTTACATTCTTTTTATTGACATTCGTAAAAAGACTCCTGATGTTCCTGAACTGCAGAGGCCAAACAGCTACAGCCAACTGGATTACACAGTTGAGCTTATCAAAGAGATGGCAAAGGTGACTGAGGACCTGGAAGTACCAGTGTACAATAAAAAGCCTGAAGCACCCCCACCTCCACCGCTCCAGGACCCCAAGTATCTGCACAAGTTTATCAGAATGAATGGTGATACTTTTGATGAGCTCTTACACATAGTGGGGCCTTCAATCTCAAAGCTCAGTACCAATTTCAAAGACAGTATCGCACCAGAAGAGAGACTGGCTGTAACTCTTCGCTTCTGCCTGCTCATGCCTCGAAACACAAAAGCTGTGACGTGTTACAAGCGCTACAAATTGGGGACAAAAACATTTGTGACTGGATGCGCAAAACATGTAACAAACACTTCTGCTTCATCTCAAAGAGAAACTGTCTTTTAGAAGCCCCTGAGTAAGGTGTAACAGAAGTGGCATGCCTTCTCTGTCAGTTGTAACGTCATCACTAAAACTGCATATCCATCATTTTTACAATGATTTCAGACTAAATCACACAAGAAAACTGGAGTGAATGTGTTGTATTCATTTACAAACACCAGCAGCATGATGTGTGTCCTAGCAGACCAGCAAATCAAATACTATCAGTATGATAATGTTTGATATCAATTGTTATTGATGCATAGGTTAGCATGTATCAGCTGAATCCATTGGAGTTTCTTTGCACTCAGCACAATTTTGTTTTTTCTGCACTGGTAAGTCATGTTAAGCCCGTTCTTAATTGGGCGAACATTTGCTTTGCAGAACATAGTTTGGGGTATTCGTCGAACTATACTTTGTTTCTTAATTGAGCTAACAGTTTGCCGAACATGGTTCAGACAGTTCGGCCTGAACTTGCGGAAGTGCACAAATGACATGATCCAAAACAACCGCAGCCATGTCGGACCAAGATTCTGAAGACCTTGCGCTGGTTATTGTCCTCAATGAGGCAGTGCGAGAACAGCGAAAGAGAAAGGCAACGTTGCCACATGTCATGAGAAGACAGGAGTATGGTGTCTTCCATTCACTGGTGCAGGAACTGGCTGAGCAGTAAGTCGTTGTTACTCTGTGCACACTGTGCATGTAATTACAGTAACATGTATCTGCAAAAGTTTATCAGAATGAATGTTGATACTTTTGATGAGCTCTTACACATAGTGGGGCCTTCAATCTCAAAGCTCAGAACCAATTTTAAAGACAGTATTGCACCGGAAGAAAGACTGGCTGTAAGTCTTTGCTTCTTGGCTGAAGGTATGTGCATACAATGATACTTGCTTGAAATAACTCATAAAAATGCTGGAAAAACACACCCATCTATGCCATAGCATGCCTGTGTATAAACATGGTTTTTGATTACAGAAAATGACCGTCAGCTCCTTTCTGACTATGTAAACAGAGACAGAGAAAAAGGTGTACATGTGTGTGAGTGATTGAATCCCCATCCCCCATGAGTAACTGATTTCCCCAACACCTACCCATTCAACTGCAAAGCAAAGGCATGTAGAGACCAGTTGTGTACTGATTACAGGCAAATATTTTCTTTTTTTCTTCTTCTTCTTTGCTTCCCAGGATTCTTACTAATATTTCACTCCAGATTTCACAAACTCTCAAGAAAAAAATTCTCTCAAAATTCAAACACTGATTTGGATACATTTGATGATCACCTTAATTTACTACATGTCACATGTGTGCACTCTCTACTTCACAATTCAGATACCAAGTTTTTGCCACTTTTTGATTGTAATTACAGCGAAAGTATGAAACTATGTAGACTGCTAGTTAGTTGCTGTAGTTTCATCATTAGGGAATAGGCTTTAGTCTACATTTGGAAATAAGTCAAAATTCACCAACATGGGGAGACTGGCCAGTCAAATTTGGTCCCAAAATGTTCCAGAACACGTTTTAGTTTTTTTCAGGTTTTGGTTCCTGAACATGCCTACTTTTCATCTAAGTCAGTATTTTTATGATATATGTTTGATTTTTATGCAAACAAAGACATTATTTGAACCTTAGTGTGTTTGTTTTTGTCCTGTGGCCAATCATTTCACTGAAAAACACTCTATTTCATCCCTTGATTACGAGGACTTTCTACCCAAACATCAGCACATCACCTATTCAAAATGTTCAGTAGATTCTGACCTTCAAAATGACGTCATGCCCAGTGGAAACTTCCACTGATGAAGGCACAAAGGGTTTGAAAAGGCGGGAAGGGTATTCCAACGGAAACTTCCTAATTTGGATTGAGTCGTTTCTCACTGGTTGGATTTCAAAGAGTGACCTCATTATATAGTCATCTGTGATGCTGCTCATGCATACTTCGCAAATGAGAGTTCATGAACAATCCTGAACAAGCCACTTCCTGTCAAACTAGCCACTTCCTGTTTGGTGCAGACAACAATATGAACATAGGTATGCGAATCTCCTGAGCTACAAAACTGATTTCTATGTGATAATTATGCCTTCAAAGAAGCGTAAGACTATTGCTGAAGCAAATGTTGGTAAATCCACCAGGAAAAGGAAGCAGCATATATGCAAGGACCGGCTGATAAAAGAACAAAGGCTAAGGAAAGTAGTTTGACTACTGGCAAAGCTGTCGACCATTTTGCTACAGCTGATGGACCAGCACATTCTAGTGATTTGTTGATGGTTCCCAATGACTCATCAAGAGAATGATCATCAGCAGTCAACATCGTTGAAGAAACTCCATAAATTTCAGGAGAATACAGAAGTTGACCACACTGATTCAACTGTTTGGACTTTTCTGGAAATCTGTCAACTGAACCGGCTTCTGTATGACATTGCTAGCCTAGAGTGTGGTTCCAGTTTGAGTGTTTCATTGGGAACCCATCTAGGACTTCCCAGAGAAATGACACTGAAGTGTAGTGACTGTGACTACAAGCAACAACAGTTCACTTCTCCATGACTGGGAAAGGCTGAGAGGCAGAATGATGGGTTTGAAGTGAAAAGTTGTAGAATTGTTTTTACGCATGAAATTGGTTTGGGTTATGCCAGTCGAACAAACTTTGTGCTGTGTATGGTATGCTCAATATGTGTGAAAAAACTGTCCAGAAAAAGGACAAGGCAGTGTGTAACACCATCGACACAGCAGCTGTTGCAACAACTGAGACTAGTGGATCTTGTGAAAGCTGCCTACATAGAAATATATCCTTTAAGCACAGAAGTTTGTGATGAACATGACAACAAGCCACAGAACTCATTACACTTTGATGATGATGACAATGACTGGAATGTTTACAATGGCACACCATGGACTGATGTGACATGGCACAAGTGAAGCTTCACATCAATGTATGGTGTTGCCATGGTGATTGATATTTTGACAGGCTACGTCACTGACTATGAAGTTCTGTCAAAATGCTGCCACGCCTGTGCGATCAGCAAGTCAAAGGACATGACAGATGATCAACGACAAAGCCTGGAATGCTGGACATGCCCCCAAGTGCCTCAAGTATGCGAAATTGATTTTTCTGCAAAATCAAGCCAAATTTGAGTTGAAAAGGATGAATGCTTCCCCCCTTCTTAAGTTCTTAGCGACTTTAATACACCCTGGAAATTGTGTGGGGAAAAAACAACTAAAAACAACAACCGAAAATTACACTTGAACCCAAATATTTCGGTTGTATTTGTACTATTGAAAAATTGATATTCATATGTTGTGAAAGTGCATTCAGCTTGCTTTCATTTGACATTTGGTATATATCATGCCTTTACTGCATACAGACTGTGGTCTCTAGATCACATTATAATTTGTATATAAAGTACAGCCTTGAAAACCTGCAAAATAGTGCCAACTGGTAACAGGAAGTCAAAGTTGCCTTTTCTTCATCTTTTTCACACAGGTTTAAACATCGAGGTGTTCTTTGGCTCAGTTTAAGCATAAAAAGTTGATTGCTAAATATATTGGTCATTTACAATTATATCACTTCATACAAAAAAGACATGTTTATGTGGATGTCAGATATAAAAAATAAATTAAAACAATTGCCACAGGTGCACATGAAAATAATGGATAAATCACACAGTATTTTTGAGTGCTTCTAAGCAGTACCTTCACACACACTGATAGGAAACAATTTTTATATTTTTGACTTTTGGGACTCCTGACCCTATACTGTACATAATTCTGAAGCATTATGTGATAAAATGCAATATTTCTAACTTTATTTACCCTTTTTGTGATGGGAAGTCGAGCACTGAATTTCAAAAACAACAAACTGTGATGGGAAGTTGAGCAGCGAACTTCAAAAACAACAAACTGTGATGGGAAGTTGAGCAGTGAACTTCAAAAACAACAAAATCGTTTGACCCAGCTGAGAGCTGTGATCCCATTCAAACAAAAACATGTAGTCAGTGAGAAAACATTGAATTAATCTGTGAACTGGCATGAACTATTTTTACATGCTTCCACAATTCTCAATGTCTTTGTGCACGCGTAGTAATGCTAAATTGAGCATTTTCTTCACAGTCGGAAAAGGTGATTTATACAAAATGCATTAATTTGGACTAGTTTAATAATTTCTGTGACAGTAGTTATTGTTCTGAAAAGTTGAGGCATTTTTCTACTTGTATGCAAAAGGATGTTTTTCTGTGCTGCTTGACAAAGTCTCCATAATCCAAGACCAAGTAAATGTTTGTCCTGACCTAGATCATTTTTTCAAAATGGCGGCATGCAAGCGGCTGTCTGCAAGTCAGATGACACAACCTTGTCTGAAACCATCAGTTCTGAGTAGTCTGAAGTCAATGCTGCAGTTACTGATTACTTGGGTAATAAAAGATTTTTTTATTTTTATGCTGTCACCAGACAATGTTATCATTTTCACCCAGTTTTGTTGATCTACAGTTGTAATCAGTCCTTGATTCATATACTCTTTTGCAAGCAATATACACTGATGCATTAGCTGCAGTTTTGTTCATGTCTTGGGGTTGGAAGTTTGTTCTGCTGGTGTGATAAGAATGGGCAAGGCTCTCATTACCACATGCCAGCACTGTGTAAAACTGACATGCGTAACTGTGATTACAGGATGCCACAATTTAAAAGCTGTTGTGCATGAACTGGTTGATTTTACACATGGAAGGTTTGGACAACGACTTCGTTCTTATCTCGATGCGCACTAGTTACAAGTGCGATATGCTGATGGGACCAAATCTTATCACCTTGTTGTTGCTTGTTATTTGTGATCCCTTATAAATGATTGCATCCACTGGTTAATTTGCCTTTATGTGGTTTCTTTGGGATTAGGATGCCAGTTAGTAGTGTTTATGGGCTCTGACGTCTGTGTGTTATTGTCTATCCATCTCATCAGCTGCAGACATTTGACAGTGTTTGTGTTCAGCCAACTCATGACTTGCAGACACTTCTGACAATGTTTGCATCCCAGCCATCTCATGAGCTGCAGACACTTACGACAGTGGGCCTTACTGTCACTTGATAATACAACATTCTCTTTTGCTATTTTCTACAAATTGTTTCCAGGGTACAGTTTGATGCTGATGCCATTATTGTGTATTTCAGGCACCATGACAAAGACACGCTCTCCACGTGTGGTCCTTAAATTGGGCGATGCAAGAGAGAGCAGCAGAGCACTTGTGGACAACAGAGTCCAAGAAAGCTGCAGAGCGAAGAACAAAAAATAAACTGACGGTCATGAGGTGACCATGTGTGGTTGACAGGACATTAAAATCCAATTACTAACTAAACATCATAATTTTGTTCTTGCTCAGTTTAAGACAGAAAAGACATGTACATATTGTAATATAAAATGACTGTAAAGAAAATGAGGTATTGTCATCAAATATTTTTTTTAATTCAGAATCACTGATTTTGTACTGATGCTGCACAGCTTAATGTTTGAAGTGATCTATAATGTAGTCCTGTTAGTGTTTTTGTTTGCTTGAAAAGGAAAATGTCATTGTAATACTGATGTGCGTCATACTTTTCTTTTGGCCTGGTGGAAAAGAAAAATGCATGTACATTTAACATTTTCATCTGAAAACACCCTCTTTGTATTTTGTCCTCTGTTGACATCTGCTTGGTTCAAGGTGGGAAAGTTGTGTTATAAAAAAGAAGAAAAATTACATAATGACAAACAACCTCCGCCATGCATAGGCCAATGGCAAAGATTGTATTTTGATTACATGGACATATCCTTAGATCTCACAACACTGATGTAATGTACAATTCTGAGCACCATAGTAGCTGAGTTGCTGCAGAGTGAGGTGTTTGTATTATAATAGCTGATGTCCGTCATACTGTCAAGAACAAATATTTTTCCACTTCTGTGCAAAAACTATTGACGTTATTGTTTAGTCCTTTAACACAAACATGACTTACTATCTGGCCTTCCAAAAAATGTGGATCTCATTCTGACATTGATTACATTTTTTTCCCCAACCCCCTCGGCCCACTTTCCTTGCACACCTGGAGTTCTTGAAAGTATGTTGAATAGTGCACTTAGTCAGCAACACAAACCTGAATGTGCCTGTTACGGGTGGCAAAAAGTGGTGTTTTTGTCTGCCCCAATGTGGGAGGTGTGTTAACAGTGGCTGCAAAGAGCTGAACAAAAGCAGCAATAATCATGCACCTACCAGGTTAGCAAGATCAAGGGTGTCTGTGTTGGCAACGCGGCCAACAGCGAACAGCAGGCAGTCGACATCAGTGATGATTCCGGTGTTGGTGGTGATTGTCAGCAGTCCATCAGAACCCTTCTCCACTTTTTCTACCTGCAGTCAAACCAAGCTCAAACCTGTCAACACAATGTTCCAGTCACTGCAGTCAAACCAAGCTCAAACCTGTCAACACAATGTTCCAGTCACTGCAGTCAAACCAAGCTCAAACCTGTCAACACAATGATCCAGTCACTGCAGTCAAACCAAGCTGAACATGTCAACAATGTTTCAGTCACTGAAGTCAAACCAAGCTCAAACCTGTCAACACAATGATCCAGTCACTGCAGTCAAACCAAGCTGAAACCTGTCAACAGTGTTTCAGTTATCCACAGTCAAACCAAGTTGAAACAGGTCAACAATGTTTCAGTCACTGTAGTCAAAGTAAAACCTGCCTATAATGTTTCAGTCACCCATAGTGAAACCAAGCTGAAACCTTCCTACATTGTTTCAGTCACTGCAGTTACGTAAAACCTGCCTGTAATGCTGCAGCCACCTGCAGTCAAAGCAAACTGAAACCTGCCTACAATGTCGGAATCACCTGCAGTCAAAGCAAACTGAAACCTGCCTACAATGTCGGAATCACCTGCATTTAAAGCAAGCTGAAACCTGCCTACAATGTCGGAATCACCTGCAGTCAAAGCAAACTGAAACCTGCCTACAATGTCGGAATCACCTGCATTTAAAGCAAGCTGAAACCTGCCTACAATGTCGGAATCACCTGCAGTCAAAGCAAACTGAAACCTGCCTACAATGTCGGAATCACCTGCATTTAAAGCAAGCTGAAACCTGCCTACAATGTCGGAATCACCTGCAGTCAAAGCAAACTGAAACCTGCCTACAATGTCGGAATCACCTGCAGTCAAAGCAAACTGAAACCTGCCTACAATGTCGGAATCACCTGCATTTAAAGCAAGCTGAAAACTTTCCTACAATGCTGCAGTCAAAGCAAGCTGAAACCTTCCTACACTGTTGCAGTCACCGGCAGTCAAAGCAAGCTGAAACCTGCCTACACTGTTGCAGTCACCGGCAGTCAAAGCAAGCTGAAACCTGCCTACACTGTTGCAGTCACCGGCAGTCAAAGCAAGCTGAAACCTGCCTACACTGTTGCAGTCACCGGCAGTCAAAGCAAGCTGAAACCTGCCTACACTGTTGCAGTCACCGGCAGTCAAAGCAAGCTGAAACCTGCCTACAATGTTGCAGTGCAGCCCCCTACACCTCAGACCTGCATGCAGGTGACATGTTGTTTACAATGCATAAGAATCCTTCTGTGTGTGCATGCATAAAATCTATATAGAACAATTTCTTTTGCATATTATTGTTCAGTTGAAGCGTATGGCCCATGGCCATAATATAAAAAAAGTGAAAGAAACAGGGTCATACTCAGTGTTTATACTTCTTATAGTCAAGGAACACATGCAAGAGAAAACAAGAAACACCACAAACTATAAGTCTAAATCCCCCCCCCCCACCCAAAAAAAAACACACACCAAAAAACACCCCCCCACAACGGTCACAATGATGCATGCTGAGACAGTCCAGCAACAAAACTAATAAAGAATCTGAAAACCTGGCAAACTGTTCTGCAGTCATTGAACTGCACCTGTCAATAAATTAAGATTAAAAACTGACCAAATGCTTCCATCATTTCATCAACATCAAGTCAAACTGATAAGCATTATGTATGTCACACACATTTCTAACAAAACTACTCATTACAGGTTATGACTAACGATTATTAGCTGCAATTTTGTTTGATGTATATGTACGAACACGAGAATGATCATATGAGCTTTGCCCAAGCACTGACCTGTGTCCTCTTGGTGACCTTGACCCCAGCCTGTTCCATGTTGGCAGTCACGGAGGAACTGATGAGTTTGTCAAAAGTGCGCAGAACCTGCAGTGGCAACATAAAAATAGTTTCACAATGTCCAACATTCATCACCCACCCCCATTCATCAACTAACAACAGAAACGAATACATAATAATAAAAAAGTCATTTAACTGGTAATGGTATTACTTTGCTCAAAGATAATTATTGTTAGTGCAAGTCTACAGGCACTTGACACTCTACACCTTGTAGTTATACATACTGGGTCATCTTCTTCTTTGTGTTGTTTGTATCACACCAAGACTTTTTATGTTTGAAAATTAACTGGGGGACAGGCTGAATTAAATCAAATGGGACAGTAGAAATCAGGCAGGTACTGCAAGCAAACTACAACAGAAACCTCATGTAAGTACTAGTAGGTACCGGTACAGATGATTCTGCGCCAAGAGATTGAGACAAGAGAACTGGATGAAGGCAGCCAGAAACATTACCTCATCGTAACGGATCAGAATACTGGTGTGTGAGCCAAGGGCGTTAAAGATGCCAGCCAGCTCCACCGCGATATATCCTGCTCCCACAACAACCACCTTCCTGCAATGCACCTTTAATGTCTGTACACCAGCCTGTGGTCTTGGGCACCATATAGTTACATACATGTTAAAAGGAAAATTAGTGTCCGCTTTTAGCCCCACTGGTTTGTGGTCCTCAAATGGTGTGAGAATACATGCATGTGTATGCCTGTGTGTATGTGTGTGCGAGTGTATGAATGGAATGAACTTGAAGTGCGCACTACTTTGGCATATATCCATATAGTTCGTTCCATACTATACCACAAACATACATTCTTATACCATTGGAGGACTGTGCGCAGACAGGGCTAAAAGTGGATATTAATTTAGTATGACAATGCAAAACATTTTGTGCAGTATTTTGCAGTCATATTAATTTAGTGTTCCTTTGAACTGTCAGTGTGTTTTTTGCAGTCATCCTTGTTTCCAATTTTTTTTAATGCTATAAAGTATAAACTGCTGATGAGTGATGTTGCATCAGAGTTCCTTGGAACCTGGTAACGTTCAGTTTAGATATAGTTGACTAGTTATGCTTTTTGCTAATTTCCCTTTCAGCTGTTTCGAACAACTGAAAAAAATGTTGGCACACGTCTGTATGGACAGAAGCAGCGGCAGTGAGGACACAGATTGTGAACACAGAAAACATGAATGGCTGATTCTGTTTGTGCAGTCCAGCATGCAGCAGCAGTGTCCAGTTTTGTTTCTGCAATAAGAAGTGCAGTTCTATGTTTGTGATTTCCGTCATCATTGCCAATGACATGGAATTGCAGCAGCAGTGTCCAGTTTTGTTTCAGCAACAAGAAGTGCAGTTCTATGTTTGTGATTTCCGTCATCATTGCCAATGACATGGAATTGCACCTTTACGCTGAATTCACCCTAACAATGCCTGCACACGGCACCGGCCGGTCAGCAGCAGTCACCCACTTACCCTAAAACACACAGTCAATGAACCACACTAACAATGCCTGCACACGGCACCGGCCGGTCAGCAGCAGTCACCCACTTACCCTAAAACACACAGTCAATGAATCACACTAACAATGCCTGCACACGGCACCGGCCGGTCAGCAGCAGTCACCCACTTACCCTAAAACACACAGTTAATGAACCACACTAACAATGCCTGCACACGGCACCGGCCAGTCAGCAGCAGTCACCCACTTACCCTAAAACACACAGTCAATGAATCACACTCACTTGGGAAGCTCCTCCAGCTCAAAAAAGCCATCACTTGTGATTCCATGCTCAGCACCTGGGAGATGCAAGGGAGTGTCATTTATTATATCCACAATGTCATCACACAGTACATTTCTGTGCAGTACACTCAGCTGCAGAGAACTTATGTAACATTCTGCAACAATTTGATTAATGCACAGTGACCCTTTAAGCTTTAGTTGACCTATCTGGTAACTAGTTCACCAGAAAAATTCAAGGGTTGTTTTTCCATAGTCATTCAATTGTGAAGAATGGTTCTTATTAATCATAATGTATACTCCGCCCCGACATCCCACTCCCAAAGAACTGCCATAAACACAGTGGCAAAGTAATAAGTACACTCACTCAGAGAGTCTCACACACAGCTCTCTCTCTCTCTCACACATGCACAGTGGTACCCCCTCTCTCTCACCAGGAATGTCTGGAATGATAGGGCGCCCCCCTGTGGCGATCAGAATGTGTTTAGCTTCATACTTCTGTCCCTCCACTTCCACGCACTTGTCCGCCGTGAACCTGGCATGGCCAACCAGCTTCTCCACTTTGGACTGGCAGGTGGGCACAAAAAATGACACTGTACACAGGCTGGCAACACCACATTACTGGCTGGTGGGCACAAAAACGGACACATGTACACTGGCTGGTGACGCCACATTAGTGGCTGGTGGGCACAAAAACGGACACATGTACACTGGCTGGTGACGCCACATTAGTGGCTGGTGGGCACAAAAACGGACACGTGTACACTGGCTGGTGATGCCACATTAGTGGCCTGTGGGCACAAAAACGGACACGTGTACACTGGCTGGTGACGCCACATTAGTGGCCGGTGGGCACAGAAAAGGACACGTGTACACTGGCTGGTGATGCCACATTAGTGGCCGGTGGGCACAGAAAAGGACATGTGTACACTGGCTGGTGATGCCACATTAGTGGCCGGTGGGCACAGAAAAGGACATGTGTACACTGGCTGGTGACGCCACATTAGTGGCCGGTGGGCACAGAAAAGGACATGTGTACACTGGCTGTGGAAGCCACACGCCAGGCAAGATAACCAATACCCACAATTATGCTCACCATGGCGCAGGGGTCAGGATGGAAGTCAGGGTGGATATGACTTCCAACTACTCCTACATGTATGTCAAATGAACAGGTGCCATGCGGAACACTGAAAGCGACCATGTTTCTGCAGTTCTGTGGACTGAGTGTTAGTCCTCTCTGTTCACTGTTGCCATAGTAATGAACATTCTATGCACACACTGATCACATTTACAGAGCCTATTAACTGCAATGTTAATTGTTATAGTTTTTACCTCATCTAGATAGACTTTCACTGTGTTTCAGATGCTTAACTGATCTTTACACACACACTTTTTCATGCAAATTTCAAGCAAAAAACCCCACATATTTTTAACTCTATTGTGTTAAGCACTGAAAGTACAAAACTCAAAAAGCATAAATTCAAACAAATCAATGAACATGAACAACAAGAACTGAAAAAAAGAAGAAGAAAAAAGTCTAAATCAAAACCAATATTCAAACTGCTGAACAAAGCTGAACATGTGAACCACAAGAAGAGAAACAGAAATGAATTACATACGTAAAGTAGATACACAGCTGGCTGGCTCACTGATCTCAGAAAGATTCAATATCACGCAATTAGACAAAATGAAAAAAAATCCCACCCATCCAGTACAGATGATGGTCATGGGGTGGGGTGGGGGGGGTGGGGGGGGGGGGGGTGCATGGAGGTGAAAAGGGATGCATGTCAGTGTATGTGTCACTGCATGCAGGTATCACTGTTTGGTGTATCTTGGTACTGTCACCCACTTACTTAGTTATTACAAGTTTTGTGTAAATGTCTGTGAGTGTATGTTGATGAAGGACTGCATAATTTGTGTATCATGTTGTTTTTTAACATGCGGGTGCGTGTATGTATGTTGCGAGTGATAACCTCATAACAGGTGAGTAAATCAGTTTGTGTGTGCAAGCATTCCATGTACATTTAAACACTTGGTCCTGTTGTACATCATCCAATTCACACAGTAAGCTTACCTTTTCAAGATTCGTCTCATATATTCCATTTAGCCTCTTGATGTAGTCATCACGACTCTTCTTGATGCAACTAAAATGAAACAAAGAAAAGGGACATAGTCAATCAATAAATCAAACCAACCAACCAACCAGTGAACTATTATTAATCTGTCAAACTTTAAGGTATTGAACCTTTGATTCATGGCAAGTCAAACTCATGGCACAAATGTTGTGCAATATACTGTGAACTATACCAATTTGATAATAGTTAATACCCCCATATATATATATTAAAAGATGTTTTTATTTAAAAAAATAAAAAATCAGCCGAGTACCAACTACCAATGCAACACTGCTTACTCGGCAAATGAACAATGAAGAGTAAGAAAGATGGGAATGAGCTAATCAAAAATGTTCTGAAACCAAAATGAGCTAATCAAAAATGTTTTGAAAACAAAGTTTTAAATGGTCAGTGAACAATTTGAATCAAATTCATTATAAACCTGCACATTTCACATAACTAGTCAGAATCATTTAATGCTCTTTCAAACACACACACCCAGTCATCTGACAATTTGAATCACATGCTAGGTGTAAATTTCAAGTTTTAAACTGATTAGATTCATATATTGATCGATGCTCATGAATACAAACTACAGTCAAAGCAAACCTGTCAGCAAAAGAGCCAGGCTGTGTGATAAATGACAGTTTGATAATCTGTGACCCTGACTAAAAGTAGGTCTGGTTCAATTGTTTTACCGTCACCATTATTATTAAACTTAATTAATCATTTCATTTAATGAAACTCTCCTTTTTGTTCTAAACTTCTTGTGTGCCTGAAGAACATGATCTGCAGTAAAAAGCTTTGTGACAGAACATGTGACAGTGTCAATTTTATATTGATTTTATGTGATGACTTTTTTTGGACACCATCTCTAACTCCTGTTTCACGAGCTCATTACCATGATGTGCGCTCTTTTCAAATGCTCCAATTTGGTGTCACCAAAATATCTTTTGGCATCATGGATAGAACACCAGGAAGCTCTCAATTCCACATACACAAAATTTCATATCTAGGAAGGCTAGTCCTTTAAATTAGTTTAATCTACCACTTCAAAATCAAATGAACCAAAATGGTTGCCATACTGTGGCAGAGCCATAGCCACAGGGTCAGTACAACATACACTTACAAGCAATCAACAGAAATGGTTATTTTAGGAAGCATCATGATTACTATTAGGATTACAGAAGCCTCTGTTCTGCTAATCTGATGTGGACCACTTGGTTGCTGTCAAATCTCCAGACAAATAATTTTTGAAACTGACACTCACACAACCATCACTCATTCACCGTGTGCAATCACCATAGAATTTAAGTTCATTAAAATAAAATTCAAGCCCGGTGGTATTCTGCACTTTCTTATCTCTTGGACAACAAGGATTAAATTATCAAAAATGTGAATCTGTTAATACAGTACACACATTCCATATTCAATCTGCTCAAAAACAAAACAAAAATCTAATCAAGTAACTTACTAAGACAGGAACTAAGTAAGCACAGTATTGTAATAATTAATGCTGCTAGAAGTACTGCAGCACTACTACTACTACGCACTTGCAAGTTCATGTAGCTTTCTAATTCTATAGTATAGTTGTAGATCTGACTGAAAAACAGACCTCCAGTCAAACTTTTTGAGTTCCACATCAAAACCGTAGTCCTTGTGGTCATGGATCATTTCTGCATGCATAGCTGTGTTGAACATCACTTTCTTGGGCACACATCCTACATTCACCTGCAAAATAACAAATAAACTGATACTGTGCGACCTCACCTACATTATGTACATCAGTACATGTCAAGCTAGTTCCAAACAAATATTTTAGCATGTGCCCACACTGCTTTAGAGAAAGACACTTTTGGAAGAGAGTTCAAAGAGAAAAAAAGCAAAACCATTTACCTGCAAATTTAAAGAAACATGCATGAGACTGAGAGTACTGAGACAGTACTAGAGTAATATGATTTACTAGAAATCAGTCAAAAATAATAATCCTCGGTGCATTAAAAAAGAAAACACACACGTTATCTTACAAATGTAATGAAAAATCAACATTTCACTAATAGTATTACTATTAGTAATAGTCATACTGTAAAAGTGTAACACTAAATACTAATACAGTAACACTAAATACTAATACAGTAACACTAAATACTAATACAGTAACACTGACACAAGTAACAGACTACCAGTACCACTATGTCTATATAGCCATTTGGTTCAAAACAGAAAATCCTTGGTGACTAGGCCTAAGTTGGTCACTAACTTAGTGTTACATGGTCACGACTGAACGTGTTGTGGTTTAGAAATGAGAAGTGAACAGTTCCTGTATTCAAATACCCGAAGGCTTAATCCCAACTTCTGCTATTTAAGTTCTGGCACTAGTAGTACAGTAGCAGTAGTTCTAGTTGGAAGTATTCGACGAAGCTATATTCGGGGTCCAAAAAGCTTCGCTCAACATGTCCTGGAAACATTCGCCCTATTCAACTATCACTGTCTCTGATTGGCTGAGAGCAGAGCTCTCCTGTGGATGGGGAAAAAACAGAAGAAAAAAACAGAAGGATGATGGTGTCACTAGGTTCTTCACTCGCTTCGGAGGGAATCTGTTTATTTGTTGACTTGTGGGTGGTGCAGCCTTGTCTCAGAGACCCAGAATGAGAAGTAGTTAGCTGAACTACCCTTTGAGGGATAATGAAAGTATACTGACTTGACTTGACTTAGCCTACATTTTTGATCATGCTGTCTGCTGTGTGTCTGCTGCAAGTTCGGGCTGAAGCTTGCATCTAATTACAAGCCAGTTGAGAACGAAGTAAAGTTTGGACTGTCTGAACCATTTTTGGTGAACTAAAAATTTAATTAAGAAACGAATCATAGTTTGCTGAACTGTCCGAAGTATGTTCAGCGAACAAACATTCGCCCAGTTAAGAATGGGCTTTACAAGTAACAATAACATGCTACTTGCTAGACGATAAATCATGAGACCAGGTTTCAATTTCAGGTCACAGCCTCCCGAGACATTTACAGACTTTTAGTTCTTCTGAGTCAACACTTTGTCACTTATGGTTACATACCCATCAGTGCCTTTGTGAGTTTGTCAGTTCGTGTGCAAAAAGAAAAGAAAAAGAAGAAAAGCATCAATAATGGCAATATCGTTGTGCTGTTAAAAGTAAAATTTAAATGAATAATCTTGGATACTTCTGATGGAACTGGAAGACCATAGGTTCATACTCAATACTCATACGCATAGCTGACATTTCAATTTACATAGTATTACTTATTTACTAGTAAGTAGTAACATACATGTATATGTAGTGCATGTGGATGTGGCATGAATGAATGGTCATTTGAATGTGAATGTGTTGCAGGCGAATGGATGAGTGAATGGTTAGCGGAATGAATGAATGTGATTATGTTGCACGAGCTCTGTGCAACACAGGTTGAAAACTGTTCTCAGTTGCTACAAAGCATATATATATTTCCTACGACAGGAAATGTGTTCGAGAGACCAGAGAGAAAGAGATCAGAGAGAGAGAGAGAGAGAGAGAGAGAGAGAGAGAGAGAGAGAGAGACAAGAGAGAGAAGACAGGAATAAAGAGTGTCCGTTTGGAAGCCTGTTTTCGACTTCACTGAAACCAACAACATTACATATGAGCCTGTGACAAAAGGTGCTCCCACTTAATCCCCGGGTATGTTTGTATATTCCTATTTATTTTCGTCTTACTACAGTTACACGAAACTGTGGCTGCTTTTATTCAGTATGCATTGATGAGTAGTTAAAGTAAAAATTGGCAGCTTTGGTCACCAAGCGGAGGATTAAAAACAAAAATACTTGACGAAAATCGACGAAAAGTGGCTTCCGGAAAGTGGGACAACGTGGGTTGTTTGACTTCAGCTCAAAACAGCAACTAACCAGCTGAACTATTTTTCACAACTTGTACACCATTTGACTACTGAATAAACTAAATTTAGTATCCAGTCGAATTGCAAGCCATGCGTGACGTTTCATAACCAAAAAAACGAAATTGAAAATACACTGGCCATTCGTAACGGACTGTGTCCAAATTTCCCGAAAGTTTAAAGATCGTCTGCTACCGTCCGCCACTCCATTCACTGCGGACCTTCACTTCTCTTATTTGCATATCAATCGCACACCGAAAGCAGTCAATGTTTTTACTGGGGGCATTTCCGTTTTGTTTTTGTTTTTTACCCAGACATAAAAAATCTAAAACTTTGTCCATTTGTTACAAACGACCTTTTGCAAATTTTATCGGCATTGCAAACATTTAATTACTGCTGACCGCTTCTAAAACTACCACTGGCCTTCCTGTTGACATCACATGGCTGCTTGTCGCTGACAATGGTTTCATCGAAGGGGTGGCGGTGAGTATTCTGACTGTGTCCGGTTATTTTGTTTTGTTACGAACGTCCTAAATGTTACAAACGACCCACATAAGTGTCGAATTTCTGTCCTCATCATATTTTCCCAAACAAATGCTTTCTTAGCCACTAGTAAGTGATATAAATGGCACTGGTAGTGTGCTTTGTTTACTTCATCATATTATGGCGGGAAGGGGGCAGTTTCAGATTGTGGACACAGTTTGTGACTGTGTCTGTGTTACATGTGTCCAGATGTCTTTTCTTACGTTAGTCTGCCGTCCGTCTATGTCTGTAATTATTGCTGATTTAGCTAAGCAGTCGACTTAGAAGTTGAAATGGCTCACAGCTTACCCTTCAAGTGGTTGTTTACAAACTTTTACGTCCGACTGGAGGCTTGTGCATATTAAACAAGTACTCTGTAAACTTTGTAGCAGGTGAACGTAACATGGGCACAGTGCTACCCCCTGTCCCCCTTTCCTTTGTTTTGCAGTCTTAATTTTGTTTCCTTTCCGCATTAAATGTAATAGTTGACTTGCAAATGTAAATTTATTTTTATTTTTATTGATTAACTGTGCATGAAGGCCGACTTTGGTGGCCGGTGGAAGGGGGTTGGGGGGGGGTGGGGTGAAGATTGTCTTACAATTAAATTTATTATAAACATTTTCACTGCTCTTGTATAAATAAAGACCTTTGGTATGTAAGGGCACTTTAGGATTGTTACTGTTAGTCCAAAGTACATGTAACATTTTTCTGTTTTCCTTTTTTACATACTGAAAAATTTAATACAGGTATCTGACTTAAAGATGCCATACTTTGTGACCTGATCACATTTTTAATGTGTTGTTTTTCTTTTAGTTTTAGTAAGCATACATTAGATGACGTCTGTCTGTCCCTGGTATTCAAGTCTGTATTAAATTCTGTTACTTTTGATAATTGTGGCAGGTTCTGGAACTGGAAGTGTGCCAAGCAGAAAATCATGTATGGATACAGTTCTTCACACACAAAAAGGAAGCATGTTCTTCAGGCCCTCACCACCGGACATATCTTATTGGGATTTCTTGATTGCAAACAGAAAAAAAGTTTCCCTGACACTGAGTGCAAAGTGAAGCAGCAGTTTTTCACTGACAGTGATTGACAGGTTTAGTTTGAAAGGATGTCGTTTTGTGTGTGTGTTTTTTTTTTGTTTTTTTTTGGAGGGGGGGGTTCTTATAAATTGTCCTAAAGTTTTAATGTGATCTGCATGTTCGGAAAGTCGCTCCTTTAACCTGTCATATCATACTGTTACTGTGCCTAGATTCACTACAGCTGTGTACTGTTTGTTCAGTCTGGGTGAAATAGTATCTTGGTTTTCATAGACTGTTTCCACTGCCATAGTGTTACGTTCGTCTACTTAAACAAGTTGGAATGTTTGAATATGCCTCCTGCCTTGCATTTTTTTTTGCATTTATCATTACAGTGTATATTATGAAATAAAGTGTTCCTTGTTTGAAAACTTTACTGAAGTTGTTCTGTGTTTGAAATGATTATTTGTAGAACTAGATTCTTGAGCGCAAAATTTGGACACAGTGATTACATAATACTTACATTTAAAGCAGAATTTGTTTGTCCTGCCTGCTCTGATTTTATTACTAGCAGCTACTTAAATGCACCAGAAGCATTAAAACTGCATACAAATGGTTTTTCTCTGTATTATTATGACATTCACTGGGTCCATTGTTACAAACGTCCACACCTGACCTGACCCCAGTTTTGATGCCATACAGCACACACTTGGAATTGGATCAAAACCATTTTTTGATGATGGTAATAGTTACTTGAATCAAAACCATTTTTTGATGATGGAAATAGTTACTTGAAACATACCACTTTCTAATGGTAAGACTGAAAATAGCTTACTGGAAGTTTGATTTTGAGGCAGTGTGTCCCACTTTAGATCACGACCTTTTTTCACAGGCTCATAGTCATATATATATATATTATATACATGTGCCAAAGCGTCAATGACACAGCAGAACACATCTTTTACTGTGCTGTGTGGTAGTGCTGGTAACAAGCATTATGATTAATACAATTAATATACTGGGGTACAATAATTTTGGGCACTAAAATAGGAAATTACCCAGTTTTATTTGAAGAACATTAGAAGTCGCTTTTGTCTACGACCGATATCGCATTCGTATTGATTTTTCAAGTTACTTAGTTACTCGGCGTCGCCATTCCGACATCTGCCATGTTTTACTCACGCATGTTCCACCCCAACGGGCTTCTTCGACCACAGCTGCTTTGACGCCGAATTCTGCTGCTCTCCTTGCAGTCGCAAGGCCTCCAGAACCGCCACCCACCACTAGCAGATCAAACTTTGTAAGAACCGGCGCCATTGTTGAGAAAAGACGTCTGCACGCGCTTTGGCGTAAAAAAACGAGACCGGTCCCTATTCGCATCGCGGACGGAGTTACCTTTCCGTGACACTTGGGATCTCAGATATAAACCAAATGTTGATTGGCCAATTCTGTCGTACGTTGGCCAATGATGCTCGAAGTTTCGGGCGGGCGAACGAGCCACTGTGAGAAGACAGGCTGGGCACCCAAACTCGACTCGTTGGGATACTGAGACATCACACCACCAACTCTCAACACTGAGTGACAGTTTACGATAGTTTATTCAGTTAAAAAAAAAAAAAAAAAAATGTTAGTCACAAACATTTCATCAGACACTGAGCTTTTTGTTGTTGTTTATTCTTCTAGTTTAGCCGGCGTTGGAAAATCAGCCGGGCTGTATTTCAGTTCAGAGGTTTTCAGTCTTCACAGGTTTGGAAATGACAGGAAGGTCCGCGTTAGGGTTGGGTGTATCGTGAAGGCCGGCCTACTGTTGTGAAAACTTGAATAAAAGTGAACTACCTGCCGAATAGGCCTACGACTGATCACTCAGAATTCAATGAAAAACTTATGTGCAATTTGCACGACTCAGTGACCAGCAGTGAACTTCGCCAAAATGCCGGTACTGTCAGTCCGGCCGGCCGCCGCCGTCGATTTTCCATTGAGCTATCTTTTCCGACGCTAAATCAGACTGAATAGGACCAGTGAGGTTCAGGCAAACAGTGAAAAGTTCAGGCGGAACTCGCAGCCCGGCTACAGAGGCATCATCAGTGTGTGTGCCCGTCAGTAGCGGTGTGTGTCAGTGTGTGCCTCTGTGTGTGTGTGTGTGTGTGTGTGTGTGTGTGTGTGTGTGTGTGTGTGTGTGTGCGGTGTGCACGGTGTGTCACAGTGTGTGTGTGTGTGTGTGTGTGTGTGTGTGTGTGTGTGTGTGTGTGTGTGTGTGTGCACGGTGTGTCAGGTGTGTGTGTGTGTGTGTGTGTGTGTGTGTGTGCCCGGTGTGTGTGTGTGTGTGTGTGTGTGTGTGTGTGTGTGTGTGTGTGTGTGTGTGTGTGTGTGTGCGCGCCACGGTGTGTGTGTGTGTTTGTGAGTGTGTGCATGTGTTGCTTTTACCCAGGTAGTACATGGAATAATAATTCAGGTTAAACTGGAACGATTTCATGTACACTGAACAACACAGAATTGGCAAGACTATCTGCTGAAAATCTTTAGCTTGATTTTTCAAACCGCTTTTGTCAGTCCTGGACTAGAACATTTTCTGACGGAACTGACATGGTGCCGGAGTGGATGTGGTTCTTTTTTTCATTCGTTCTGTTTTCTTTTTTCTTTTCCGTTTTCTTTTTTAGTGTCCTCAGATGCTAGAATGTGGATGTGGACTTTTCCGAGACGGTATATAATATACCATCAACTATACGGCGCGGCATCAGTTTTGTGCGAGAGACGGTTTGGCGGCTTAGCGGTAAGGCGTTACTGAGGCTGGTACTAAAGCGGAAGGACCTCGGTTCGATACCGCTTCGGCTCTCCTTTCTATTCAAAAGTTGTGGTTTGTAGACACTGTCTTGAGACTTTGTCCCTCACAGTTAAAGACAACATTAAAATGGCTCTCATCGCTGCCCAGTCAGTCTTAATTTGCTTATTTGCAGGCCATTCTGTGTGACTCACAGAGTCAGTAGCGACTGATAGGTAAATACTCTCCCTCGTCCACCTCCATACCCCCTTCCTCCCATTATCCCCGTCTCTAATAAGCCTTATGATTTCTGTGGACGTTAAGCACCATGTTTACTTACTTAAATTTTTTGCTCCCGGCATCCCTGGTAAGCCGTACGTGGTTTGTGTGGACGTTCGTGCTCTGTGGCTTACAGCCTGACTGATAAGGGGAAATAACGACGTCGTTGAAGAGTGCTTGAAGATTTGTAGCAATTACTTCCCTTTAGATGTACTGCCCGTACGGTCGACCAACAATTCACACTCCAAGCCATACTCCTCCAAGCACTGCTTCACGACATCCTTCCTATAACCATTGCAACATAGGTCTCGAAAACTGTTAGCTGACACTTTTCCCTTGGTGCTCAAACGGTGTTGTATTATTTAGCAGACAGCTCAGATTATACCAGGCGCTCTTCTTCTTCTTCTTCTGACCGTATTTCCCACCCCAACTAATATCAACACCCAATTTCTGCTACAATCAGTGTGTGTGTGTGTGTGTGTGTGTGTGTGTGTGTGTGTGTGTGTGTGTGTGTGTGTGTGTGTGTGTGGTGTGGTGTGGTGGTGTGGTGTGGTGTGGTGTGGTGTGTGTGTGTGTGTGTGTGTGTGTGTGTGTGTAATACCTTATGTAAATTGTTTTGGTAGTTGCTGTACATGTGTATAGAATATTGTATTTAGGTTAATACGTATCGTGTGAGCGCTAAGGGCGTTGATGAGCGCATGATAAATAGACATTATTATTATTATTTCTTCTTCTTTTAATTTTTCAACCGCAAATATTGCTTTTGTACCCAGGGCAGATTCGCCTCATGTTTACGTGTGTGCTTCGACGCTATGTTTTTGATTCCACAGTATTACTAGTACCCACAATTTTTGATCGGCGCTGACGGCATCGATAGACAAATGCCCGGAGACAAAGAGTACCCCTTCAGTGGCGTAACCAGATATGGCAGAGTTTGGCGGAAGGATGCCATAACGCGGAGACATGGGCCACACAGGCGTAACCATATATGGCAGAGTTAGTTGGGAGGAAGGATGCCATAACAGGGACACATGGTAGGGAGTGCCTCTTTAGTGGCATAACCAATTGTAGCAGAGTTGGGAGGAAGGATGTCATAACGGGGAGACATTATAGGGAGTGCACCTTCAGTGGCGTAACCAGTTATGGCACAATTTGGAGGAAGGATGTCATAACGGGGAGACGTGGTAAGGAGTGCCCCTTCAGTGGCGTAACCAGTTGTGGCAGAGTTGGGAGGAAGGATGTCATAACGCGGAGACATGACAGGGAGTGCCCCTTCAGTGGGGTAACCAGATATGGCAGAGTTTGGAGGAAGGATGTCATGACGGGGAGACATGGTAGGGAGTGCCCCTTCAGTGGCGTAACCAATTGTGGCAGAGTTTGGAGGAAGGATGTCATAACGGAGAGACATGATAGGGAGTGCTCCCTCGGTGGCGTAACCAGATATGGCAGAGTTGGGAGGAAGGGTGTCATAACGCGGAGACAGCGGTGTAACCAATTGTGGCAGTAATTTTTAAGAGGGGGACCTCGTGAAGAGGCAATTTTTATGTGATATGTACAGCTTGATGTTAGTGGGATTTCTTATGTACTTCACCTTTTACCTGGATGTTTGTTTACTGTTGTTGTAATTTAATGATGTTTTATGACTGGCGTGAATGTGTAATGAGTATATTTGGCACGACAAGACATTCCTAGTGCAATTGTATTAACACTTGGCAATAAAGCTGTATTATGTATAAGGTGTGCTCCTTCAGTGGCGTAACCAGTTATGGCAGAGTTCGGTGAAAGGATGTCATAAACATACAGCTGTCTCCTACAGCTCAGTGAGTCGACCTCGTTAACTTCCTGCACCTTATTATAATGAATTTTATCCTTTCGCTATAACCAAGTTCGCTAAATGCTGACTGATTGGCTGATGACTCGAATCAGTGACAAAAGACTGAGTGATGAATATTAACCCATTTATACCCACGATCCCATATTCAGGACACACAACTGGTTTTGTTAGTCTGTTTTAGCTGTGTGTACTTTTGAAATCCTGCTGACATGGACCTCTGAAGAGGGACGTCCTTTATTCAAAGAAGAGGTGGTTGAGTATTTCCCCCTGTAGGTTTTTGGAGGAGGCCATCGGCTGCAAGAGTGGGAAGGATTTTTGCTTCGGGGTGTTTAGTGTAAAATAATCACTGGGCATATATGGGTTAATATGAGCACATTTTGTAGTCCAGTAACTGCAGAGTGACTACAAATGGAATTTTCTCTCCCCTCAAAACACCTGCAAAATAACACCCCACCATGCTGACAAAAGCCCTGCCGGTATGAAATAAAATGGCACCGACTTGTAGCAATAATATCCAGTATGTTCCTAATTAATAAAACAATCAAATGGCTCTCATCGCTGCTCATCTTATGGCAGAATCACGGATTCTAGAGGTGACAGTGCAGACGTTAGGAATAGTCTGCCCCTCTCCCCCCCCCCCTTCTCCCCGTCCCTAATAAACCTTATGGTTTCTGTGGACGTTAAGCACCATGTTTACTTACTGTGGACGTAAAGCACCACTCAACCAAAGCAAGGTGTGGGACCGCAGGGTGGCGACGCGAAGGTGTCGCTAGGACGTTTCGTGGGTCGTTGGTCGGCGGAGCATCGCGTAGGTGTCGTGTCCGTCTGCCCGTGGTGGTGAAGCCGTTAAGAGCAGGGGTCGGGTGGCCATGGGGTGGCCATGGGGTGGCCGGCTGGGCTGGGGTTACTGACCTCAAGACATTGTGTCCGACTGCCCGTGGTGGTGCAGAGAGAGAGAGAGAGAGAGAGAGAGAGAGAGAGAGAGAGAGAGAGAGAGAGAGAGAGAGAGAGAGAGAGAGAGAGAGAGAGAGAGAGATTGTGTCCGACTGCTCGTGGTGGTGCACAGAGAGAGAGAGAGAGAGAGAGAGAGAGAGAGAGAGAGAGAGAGAGAGAGAGAGAGAGAGAGAGAGAGAGAGAGAGAGAGAGAGAGAGAGAGAGAGAGAGAGAGAGAGAGAGACAGACAGACAGACAGACAGACAGACAGACAGACAGACAGACAGACAGACAGACAGAGACAGAGAGAAATGGGGCGGGGAATAGCTCAGTTGGTAGAGAGTCCTACAGAAAAGCCAGGTGCATGCTGACTCAGGTTTGAGTTCCAGGAGCGGCAAGTGTTTTTCTCCGTCACCTTTCACCGTTCTTAACTGGGCGAATATTTGCTTCGCGAACATAGTTCGGGTTATTCGTCGAACCTAGGCCAGCATAATTGGTTCTTAATTGGACGAACTTTCGCTTCGCCAACCTAGTTCGGCGAATATTGCCTCTGATTGGTTGAGAGCAAAGAGAGCTCTCCTGTAGATGAGGGGAAAAAAGAAAAAAAAAAGAAAAAAAAAGGATGACCGTGTCGATGCTTCGCTCGCTTTGGAGGGAACTGACCTATTCGTTGACTTGTGGGAGGCGCAACCTTGTCATTGGGACCCAAAATATATAGTAGTTAGCTGAATTACCCTGAGAGGGATGATTAAAGTATACTGATTTGACTTTAGCCAACATTTTGGACCATGCTGTCTGCTGCGCTTCTGCCGAAAGTTCGGGCCGAAGCTTGCATCTCATTATCGATTGATTGATTGATTGATGATCGCTTATACAGCGCTATTCTCCGCTCTCTTGAGCAGACTCACTGCACTCGCATGTGGTTCTACATGAGTGACTAGCTTTTTATAGCGCGTTTTTTGAATATCCACCGAAGTAGTGTACTTACAGCGCTGGCATGGCTGGTGCCACATGAAACTGCTGCCGTCTCGGCGCAAGTCCTGTGTACACCATACAACCATGCTCCATGTCACTTCATGCAAAGCCACATACGTAAGGTGTATGCGTGTTTAGCTGTAACCTGCCACCTGCACTTTTGGCAGAATGACCGGGATCTTTTACGTGCTACTGCGGTAACACGGGGGTGGAACGGATACCCAAATAAGAGTCAGCATAGTAAGTCGACCATGGATAAGAAAATTCTCCCGCCGCTCCAGCAGGGATTCGAACCCGAGACCTTTCAATCACGAGTCCGGCGCTCTAACCACTGAGCTATCTCCGCCCTTTAAGCCAGCTAAGAACGAAGCACAGTTCATCGAAGTGTCCGAACCATAAAAGTTCAATTAAGAAACGAATTATAGTTCGGCGAACTGTTCGAAGTACATTCAGCGAACAAATAGTGCGCCCAATTAAGAATGGGCTTTACGGTGTTGGTACAGTTCTCGTGTGCAATCGCATGCATCAACATCTGTGCGCACGTTAAAAATTCCAAACACTGGCAGCCATGCCATTGTTTGAACACACGTAAATACTGCACACACTGGTAGGAATGGGTAGCGCTCTTCTTGCGGCTGCTGTGCGTGCCTTACCCGATAAAGGCGACCCGAATTTCTCAAAAGGGACAATGAAGTTATTAAAAAGAAAAAGAAAAAATAATTTAAAAAAGAAAAGAAAAAAAAGCAAGATAAAAATAAATAAAAACTGTGACAATGGAATAAATGGAAAATTGATAGAGCGGTGAAAAATACAACAAAAAACAAATAAACTAATTATTTAGATTATATCTCCATCTGTCCTTAATTTCCGCTATCTTTGTTACGCCGTGAGCAGTCTCTGAACACGTGTCAATAACGCCGTGAGCAGTCTCTAAACACGTCTCGATAACGTTCCTGGTCGTGTGCATACAACGATCCTCAGTGTTGCTGTTCCAGGACGACAAAACAGCAAATCCAGCCAAACAGTTACTAGTATAAGAGTATCTCTCTCTCTCTCTCTCTTTTTTTCCCTTTCCTTCTTCTTCTTCTCCCCCCCCCCCCCACTCCCCCACTCCCCGCCCGTACCACTGAGCCATGTTCTGTTTTCGTGATTTACAAATAATTGCGAGATACGTCAACACCATTTTTGCTATGTATACATCTTATTTATTCATTGTCATTTCAAAGTATTTTCAATGATTTTGCTGTTCCTTTGTGTTTATTACTATTAATAGTGGTAGTATTATATTTTATTTGTTTAAATATTGTTTATCCTGTTTAAATATTAATCGAGTTTGTAAAACATTTTTATTTTTATATAATTGTTTCTCCAGTTTTCACTTATTCGACAGTTTAACAAGGACTAGTTGTTACATAGGTCTAAATGAACCTAAACTACAATTCTTAGAAAAAAAGTTTTCGAGTTCGAGTTCTCTCGCTCTCTCAAAGTATTTTCACTGATTTTGCTGTTCCTGTATGTTTATTACTATTAGTAGGGGTAGTGTTATATTTTATTTGTTTGTATATTGTTTATCATGTTTAAATATTAATCGAGTTTGTGATTTTTGTTTTTGCTTTTTGTTTTTGTTTTTTGCATATAATTGTTTCTCCATGTTTCACTTATTCAGTAGTTTAGCAAGGACTAGTTGTTAGACAGGTCTAAATGAACCTAAACTACAATCCTTGGAAAATAAAGTTTTCGAGTTCGAGTTCGAGTTCTCTCTCGTTACTGGCATAAGAGCATTCTCTCTCTCTCTCTCTTCCTCTCTCTCCAACCATCCTCCTCTCTCTCCCTCTTTGATTTATGTCTGATTTTTTGTTTTGATTTAATCTCATTTGATATGAAAATGCCCATTGTTGCAAAATGAATTTAGTTAGTCACGCTTGTGAACGTTTACTATAAACTTAGCTTGTTTCATGCTCATGCAATGATTTTGTTTTTCCATATAGAAAATTTCCTTCGATTTGCAGTTGGGGGACTTGGATTTGGAGTTCCTGGGTCGAGCTTTATCATTTGGCTTGAGCTGCCACGAGTGATTTTTGTCGCGACAAAGTTTTGTCGAACTAAAAGCGTCTAACTTCTTCTTGAGAGTCCAGCTCACCTCCCTCCTCTTGATCTCGCCTGGACTCTGACTGTTGCCTCTTTGGTGATGATGTAGAGCTTCATGCCCTCGGATGTCGGGTTGACATATTAGGAACAAACTGACCAATGCCTAAGCGTGGTTCAGTATTACTTTACGTCCACAGAAACCGTAAGGTTCATTAGGACAGGGAGCCCAGGACGGCCACCTCGACTTTCACACAGCTCCTGAACTCTGATGTTCTGTTGCCTTTGGTAAGTAAGTAAACATGGTGCTTAACGTCCACAGAAAAGATGAGGCTTATTAGGGACGGGGAGAAGGGGGGGGGGGGGATGGGGTATGCAGGTGGGGGGAAAGAGAGATTACATACCTATCGCTACACTGTCACCACCAGAATGACTTCTGCATTAAGGTGGGCAGCGATGAGAGCCATTTTAATGTTTCATAATTGTTAGGAAAAAAATCACAAGACAGTGTCCACAGACCACAACTTTTGAAGAGAAAGGAGAGCCGAAGCAGATTCGAACCGAGGTCCCTCTGCTTACCACCCTAACGCCTTACCGCTAGGCCAAACCGGCTCACTATTGCCTCTTCGGCTGGGATCCCCTTTAAATAAGGCAGGGCAGAGATCACCGTCAGGACAAGCTGAACGTGAACGTCGACAAACAAACATCCGTCTGGCCACGCTCCGCCAAGCTGAGTCAAATAACGGAGACAGAGATCTGAGTCCGTGTGAAAAGAGGACCCCGTGCGCTCAGCTTGTGAATGAACTGAAGCTTGGCGCGCCAGCAAACCGTGACCAATGGGTTGGAGACGGGTGGAGGAAATGAAATCAAGCGTACACGACTAAGTCTCTAGTCACAATGCGGAGCTGTATGACGGATTTAGATGAATGGCACCCACACAGCATTTTCATCGCCTCATTTCCAGTCCTCAGATCTTTTAATGGTGTGATCTCCCTCTGTGTGTGTGTGTGTGTGTGTGTGTGTGTGTGTGTGTGTGTGTGTGTGTGTGTGTGTGTGTGTGTGTGTGTGTGTGTGTGTGTGTGTGTGTGTGTGTGTGTCTCTCTCTCTCTCTCTCTCTCTCTCTGTAGCTCTCCCTCTCTCTCTTTCTGCTCCCCCCTCTCTCTGTCTCTTTCTCTCTCTCTTTCTATCTGTCTGTCTCTCTCCGCCTGTCTATGTCTCTTCCTGTCTCTCTCTCTCAGTACCCCCCCCCCCCGCCCCCCGCACTCCTCGCCATGATATGCATGTTAATCCATCAGGTGAGAGGGATGGATGTAGAAAAGACGCTGTGTGTAATCCACTACCCTCCTAAAAAAAGTTCACTCTTTCATTCATGTATTCATTCTCTGTCTCTGTCTGTCTCTGTCTGTCTGTCTGTCTGTCTCTCTCCGGCCATGTGTACTAATGGAGGAAGGACAGACATCCAGATTTCTCTGATTCTCCGACCAAAATTAGTGTCCTATTAAAAATTCAGCTTCACAATGAAACTGACTGAATCATCAGACTGAATGGCAACTATGGGCGACTGCTGGCAGACAGTAATTCCCTCGAGATCAGCTCTGTCCAGTGATTCAAAGTCTGGTTCACGCGGGGAAAGGCATGGGGTAGCGCAGGGCATGCTAATGAACTTTTGGCCTTCGTCGTCTTGACTGAATTAATCATTGCTCGTCTTTCCTTGTGCCTCGTTTTCTACCCCCCCCCCCATCCCTCCCCACGCCATCCCTCCCTCCCTTTCCGGCTCTCCACCTCGAATGCAATCTAAATTCCCCATCTTCTTCTTTGTCTCTATTGTAGTCTAGATTTCCCATCTTCCTCTCTGTCTTCATTGCAGTCTAGATTCCCCATCTTCCTCTCTGCATTGTCGTCTAGGTTTCCGATCTTCCTCTCTGTCTCTATTGCAGTCTTGATTCCCATCTTCCTCTCTGTCTCCATTGCAGTCTAGATTCCCCATCTTCCTCTCTGCATTGTCTTCTTGGTTTCCCATCTTCCTCTCTGTCTCCATTGCAGTCTTGATTTCCCATCTTCCTCTCTGTCTCCATCGCAGTCTAGATTCCACATCTTCATCTCTATCTCTATTGCAGTCTAGATTCCCCATCTTCCTCTCTGTCTGCATTGTCGTCTTGGTTTCCCATCTTCCTCTCTGTCTCCATTGCAGTCTTAATTTCCCGTCTTCCTCTCTGTCTCCATTTCAGTCTTGGTTTCCCATCTTCCTCTCTGTCTCCATTTCAGTCTTGGTTTCCGATCTTCCTCTCTGTCTCCATTGCAGTCTTGATTTCTCATCTTCCTCTCTGTTTCCATTGCAGTCTGGGTTTCCCATCTTCCTCTCTGTCTCCATTGCAGTCTTGATTCCCCATCTTCCTCCGCATTGTCGTCTTGATTCCCCATCTTTCTCGCTGTCTCCATTGCAGTCTTGATTCCCCATCTTCCTCGCTGTCTCCATTGCAGTCTTGATTTCTCATCTTCCTCGCTGTCCCCATTGCAGTCTTGATTCCCTATCTTCCTCTTTCTCCACTGCAGTCTTGATTTCCCACCTTCCTCTTTGTTAGCATTGCGGTCTTGATTTCCCATCTTCTTCTCTGTCTCTATTGCCGTCTAGATTCCCCATTTTCCTCTCTGTCTCCATTGCAGTCTAGATTCCCCATCTTCCTCTCTGTCTCCATCGCAGTCTAGATTCCACATCTTCCTCTCTGTCTCCATCGCAGTCTAGATTCCACATCTTCATCTCTATCTCTATTGCAGTCTAGATTCCCCATCTTCCTCTCTGTCTGCATTGTCGTCTTGGTTTCCCCCTCCCCCTATCTCCATTCCCCATTTTTCTCTCTGTCTTCATTGCAGTTTTGATTCCCCTTCTCTCTCTCCATTGCAGTCTAGGTTTTCCCTTTTCCTCCTATTTCTCCATTGCAGTCTAGTTTTCTCTTTCTCTCTTATTTCGAAATAGTCTTGATTCCCTTCTCCCTAAATTTGTCCATTCCAGTCTTGATTCTCATGCAATTGCTCTTTCTTCATTCAGTCTTGATTCTCCTCGCCCTAAATTTTTCCATTTTAGTCTCGATTCCCATGCAATCGCTCTTTCTTCATTCAGTCTTGATTCCCCATCTCCTCCATCGCAGTCTTGATTCCCATGCAATCGCTCTTTCTTCATTCAGTCTTGATTGCCATCTCCTCCACTGCAGTCTTGATTCCCATGCAGTCGCTCTTTCTTCACTCAGTCTTGATTCTCCTCTCCCTAAATGTGTCTACTGCAGTCTTGATTCCCATGCAATCGCTCTTTCTTCATTCAGGTTTGATTGCCATCTCCTCCACTGCAGCCTTGATTCCTATGCAATCGCCCTTTCTTCATTCAGTCTTGATTCTCCTCTCACTAAATGTGTTTATTGCATTCTTGATTCCCATGCAATCGCTCTTTCTTCATTCAGTCTTGATTCCCATCTCCTCCATTTCAGTCTTGATTCCCTAGCAATCGTTCTTTCTTCATTCAGTCTTGATTTCCCATCTCCTCCATTGCAGCCTTGATTCCCTAGCAATCGTTCTTTCTTTATTCAGTCTTGATTTCCCATCTCCTCCATTGCAGCCTTGATTCCCATGCAATCGCTCTTTCTTCATTCAGTCTTGATTTCCCATCTCCTCCATTGCAGCCTTGATTCCCATGCAATCGCTCTTTCTTCATTCAGTCTTGATTCCCAATCTCCTCCATTGCAGTCTTGATTCCCTAACAATCGTTCTTTCTTCATTCAGTCTTGATTTCCCATCTCCTCCATTGCAGTCTTGATTCCCTAGCAATCGCTCTTTCTTCATTCAGTCTTGATTGCCATCTGCTCCACTACAGTCTTGATTCCCCATCTCCTCCATTGCAGTCTTGATTGCCATCTCCTCCACTACAGTCTTGATTCCCCATCTCCTCCATTGCAGTCTTGATTCCCCATCTCCTCCATTGCAGTCTTGATTCCCAATCTCCTCTCACAGTCTCTGTCCACCAGTGACAAGTGTGCGTGCACGCCAAACTCCAAGCACTGGTTTACGACATCCTTCCTTCGATCACTGCCGTATTTAGTTACGCCATAGCTAACGAGCAGTTTTTTTGTTGGTGCTCAAACAGTGTAAGTTTGTTACAAACAACTCAAATTATATCAGAGTTTTGCTTTCGCCAGCTGAAATAAAACCAAAATCTTTTCAGTGACTCGAGACGGAACTCTTTTTTTTTTTTTTTTTTTTTTTTTACCCGGGGTGGATGCGTCTCATGTTTACGTGCATGCTTGGGCGCTAGGCTGCTTCATCAGTCATATTAGTACCCGAACCTTTCGGAGGGTGCTGACCGCGTCGCTGGACAGCTGCGCGAAAAAAAGAGTGCCCCTTCAGTGGCGTAACCAAACCTGGCAGAGTTTGGAGGAAGGTGCCGGAAAGCGATGCTCGGAGTGTGCGGGCGCGCGTATGTGTTGGACGAGGGGTTGTGTGGTGTGAATGTGTTTGTGACTGTCATTTTATGGGCGACAGAGTGTTTGAGAGAGAGAGAGAGATTCTGTGCTGACATCTGAGTATGATCATGTGAGTATAAGTGTGTACAAATGTGTTGGTGCGTGCGTGTGCATGTGTATATGCTTGTGTGTGTGTGTGTGTGTGTGTGTGTGTGTGTGTGTGTGTGTGTGTGTGTGTGTGTGTGTGTGTGTGTGTGATAAAGATCTGGTTAATATAGCTATATATGCGTATATGCACGTATGTTTATGCGAGTACAAGTAAATGTATATTTGAATGTGTGATTTAAGGTCAGTGATTGCTTTTAGGGGGTTCAACATTTGTTATTGTTGTTATTGTGGTTGTATATGTGAGCAAGTGCTCTTTGTATACGTTTTTACAATAATCCCGCCCCGCTTAACGGATCAATGCAGTTTCATTACTGTGCTGATAGTAACCCTGGAACCGGAGCAGACGACGCTTTTGTTTTGAAGCGCGGCGTGTGGCGTAACGCCACATGGCCTTCACACAGCCGACCGGCGATAGCCGCCAGTGCGCGCCATTTTCAAATCTGTTTTCTCCCCGAATATTTTGACCGCTTGTTTGTTTACCTACTTTTTGTTTACCTAGTCCTTTTTATGCACTAAGCCATGTGTAATATATTTTGGCATCTTAGAATGTTTATCTAACGTTTATTTAGACGCAGGATCGAGCTTAATTAGTAGCCGATGCCTTTCTAGGTCCATTCTTTTTGTAGCCGTCGTCTGCATGGCGCACTTTGTTTAGTACTAGTAAATAGTAGCGAAATGTTGTTTTGATTCGATTAAAGTAATTCTGCGTCGATCATTGCGTTGTCGTATAGTATTTTGCTTAGCTGACTTCATGTTTAGTGTTTATTTTGGGTTGAAATTAACTTCTTAAGTATTGTGTACTGTAGAAGCTAAGTTGTATTCATAGACTACTTAATATCACTATCACTAGTATCAGCGCTGCTGCGACTAAGATAACGCGCCCCAGGCGAAAGTTCACACCGACTGTTTTAGTACTAGTCTTTGAGTTTGTCTTGCTTCTCTTACAGAGTGTTGTATTGTAATTGTTATGTACCATGTTAACCGTGGGAGCGTGCTCTTTATTCCGATGTAAGTTTTAGTAACATTAATATTTTGTACATTGTGTTAGTTGTGATTTAGTTGTACGAATCTGTTTGTAGACAGGCGCAAGCCACGCTTCCCACTCTTGTTGTAAATAAAATAAGTCATGTGTGTACATTTCGTTTATACGGTTTAAAAGATTGTAACTGTAGCTTTCATTTGACGTTTTTCATGTTTTAATTGGTTTAGTTATTGTAGAGGAAACTGTATTTGTGCGGGCCAGGGAAACACAATCGTCAGCCATTTTGTAGTCCAGAGGGGCGATTTTACTGTAGCGATAGCGTGTGTTCCCTGTGGCCCGCGCCGTTCTCTTATCTATGCGTGAGCGTGAGGATTTTGGGTTAGGCGAACTTTCGCCTGGGGCGCGTTATCTTAGTCGCAGCAGCGCTGATAGTGATGTTAAGTAGTCTATAATACAACTTAGCTTCTACAGTACACAATACTTAATAAGTTAATTTCAACCCAAAATAAACATTAAGCAAAAACAGAACGAACGAACGAACGGATTTTGGGTGTGCTGAAAACAGTCTGCGGCTGAGCAAATAAAACCTGATTGCTGCCATACGCCTGCTGTGGTCTCCATTTTTGATCGACTCCGCTGCCTGGGTCACTGTCCTGTTCTACGCTCCTCCGGGCCATTACATATATTTTTGCCATGTTTTTATTTTGGTAATCTTAAAAATCATTCTATTATCGTTACTGTTAACAGACTTTAAATAGAAGAAAGAAAGAAGGAACTCCCTTGTTGAGTCTACACAAACGCTGGACGACTCATTCTGTTTCAGAATGAGATCAAAACGAACACAAAGAAACAACAACAACAACAACAACAACAACAACACACACGCACGCACGCACGCACGCACGCACGCACGCACGCACGCACGCACGCACGCACGCACGCACACACACACACACACACTCACCCCCTCCCAAACGTACACACACACACACACACACACACACACACACACACACACACACACACACACACACACACACACACACACACACACACACACACACACACACACACACACACACACACACACACACACACACACACACCACCAGCAGCAGCAGCAGCAGCAGCAACAATAAAGAAAGAAAACAACAGCAATGAAACAATATCGATCGGTCCTCCATTTTACAGCTTTTACTATCAACTCCATTATCGAGACCACAATTTGCAGCTGTTTGCCAATAAAGTCACTCTGGCGTAGTGAACGGCTGAAAACTGACTGACAGCCAAAAAGCGGGTATAGCACAGAACAAGTTAGAGTGGCTTTTAGCTGTTTGACTTAGGACGTCATCACGGGTTACCTCCCGACGAGTCGACCATTGCCTAGCCTGTTCAGCTTGGGTCTACAACACTGCGCTGTTTGTATCACTGTTAGCCAGAGGGCTGTTTGTATCACTGTTAGCCAGAGGGCTGTTTGTATTGCTATTAGCCAGAGGGCTGTTTGTATCACTATTAGTCAGAGGGCTGTTTGTATTGCTATTAGCCAGAGGGCTGTTTGTATTACTGTTAGCCAGAGGGCTGTTTGTATCACTGTTAGCCAGAGGGCTGTTTGTATCATTATTAGTCAGAGGGCTGTTTGTATCGCTATTAGCCAGAGGGCTGTTTGTATTACTGTTAGCCAGAGGGCTGTTTGTATTGCTATTAGCCAGAGGGCTGTTTGTATCACTGTTAGCCAGAGGGCTGTTTGTATCACTGTTAGCCAGAGGGCTGTTTGTATCACTGTTAGCCAGAGGGCTGTTTGTATCACTGTTAGCCAGAGGGCTGTTTGTATTGCTATTAGCCAGAAGGCTGTATCACTGTTAGCCAGAGGGCTGTTTGTATCATTGTTAGCCAGAAGGCTGTTTGTATTACTGTTAGCCACAGGGCTGTTTGTAATACTGTTATCCAGAGGGCTATTTGTACCACCATTAGCCAGAGGGCTGTTTGCATTACGATTAGCCAGAGGGCTTTTTGTATCACTATTAACCAGGGAGGTGTTTTTACTACTGTTAGCCAGAGGGCTGTTTGTATTACCAATAGCCAGATGGCTGTTTTTATTACCGTTAGCCAGAGGGCTGTTTGTATTACTATTAACTGCAGGGTTGTTTGTATCACTTGTTGTATTATTGTTAGCCAGAGGGCTATCTGTATTACTATTAGCCAGAGGGCTGTTTGTATCACTATTAGCCAGAGGGCTGTTTGTATCGCTATTAGCCAGAGGGCGAGAGTGAGAGGAGCGTGTCCTAGCCTGTTCAGCTGGTCTGCAACAAGGCTGTTTGCCAGAGGGCGAGAGGACTGGCTATTGGGCGGTTCAGGCGGGGTTGTTAACTCCCTTGACTTTTACCCAACATCGCTTAAGTCCCTTGGCT